>CM073772.1:58680419-59132255 GCA_037158775.1 Hetaerina titia
AAAATTTATTTGTAGGTGAACCAGTTTTTAATATGACTGCAACCTGTTCTACGGACGACACGGACGATACTGAATTGGAATGAAATGGAATTATCAGACATACCTACAACCATTTCATTTTCACGTGCTACACTTTCCCCATATGTCCAATAAACACGAACTATGGGTCCATCAAATATATTTTTCGCACTATTTTTCATCCACTACCTGGTTGTGATAGTTCTGAAACCACAAATCACTTTTAAAGTCAAAATAGGTAGCGTCAAGCCTTAAAATATATTTCTCTGTTAGAAAAGTACGTAGTTATGCGCTGAAATCATTTATCTGTAAATTTCCTGATTATCCTAATCGATATATGGGAGTTTCAAAGAGTAAAAACTAGTTTTAAGCTGGTTAATTATGCTTTTCATTAATCTTTACATATTGCTTACTCGTATTCGTGAAAATACCAACCATCTTACGCATGTATAATTTTCTGGGTCATGGACATTTTAGAGCAATGCAGTGTATTGAATGTCATTTCAGCGTAATGAAATCTCATCTTTAGTTAATTCAATACTGGTTATAGTTTTCCTATGCATTCCTATTAAAACACTACCTGTATATCAAAACGTATTGAAATCTAAATGAATATTTATGACATTACGATGGAAAAATAAGTTTAATATTTTGTGTCCGGTTATTATTCTTCATTATTTTCGTACACACAATTCTGCTTAATTAGAATAAATATTTTAATTTTCGCTATTCAGAATGTTCAAAGGCGATGCATATCTGAATTTAAATGTAGAAGAAGGGTAACTGATATTTATAATTGCATTTTGTAAGTTAATTGATACTTTAAAACATATTTGTAAAATAATTTACTACTTAAAAGAAGTTTATTATACTAAAAGTATTATATAATATATTTGAAGTATTTTATCATAATATATTAGGAGTCTTATATATATATATACATACATACATATAACTTTTGGACGGCACAATAGAACACAGAATAAAACAGATAACACGTAAAAGGACACTCACACTGTAGATGATTTAAGCTTTCGGCCTACTCCGAGGCCTTCTTCAGGTCAGACTTCCTCAGGTCAGAGTCTGACCTGAAGAAGGCCTCGGAGTAGGCCGAAAGCTTAAATCATCTACAGTGTGACTGTCCTTTTACGTGTTATCTGTTTTATTCTGTTCTATTGTGCCGTCCAAAAGTTAAATTGCTCTCGTGAGTACTTCCGTATATTCTCTCTCTCTCTCTCTCTCTCTCTCTCTCTCTCTCTCTCTCTATATATATATATATATATATATATATATATATATATATATATATATATATATATATATATATTAAGAACATTTAATTTATTATATGAACGTGGACAGGACCTAAACTTGTTTGAAATATTCGTATAATATTAATTGAGAGTATTATCCGTATGCTGTATTCTACATGTATCACTCGTATTCTTTGAGGTACTGCATATGTAAAAGGTTTTTCGAACTGTGGTTTTTGGAATATGTTCGTATCAATATGGACGATGTTTTTCTCTCGGGTAGTAAAGTTATGTAATTTTATATTTTTGGCAACTGAAAAAAATGGGGATGATGCCTCGTGAGGAAAATATATGTTATGTTATTCTTACTATTTTCCACGAGAGTCCAATTAATGGCGTTCACGGAAGCGATATGATTTATCTTTTATAATTCTTTATAATTTTATTCTGTGCTGAAATAAATTTTGACAAGTCTGTATATCATGAAGTGGAGGCCGACGTACATGAGCACTTGTTTGATTTGAAAATTGGAAATATATAAATATAAATAAAATAATACAACCGCGGATTTCTTTATCCATTGTGAAGTTTATGCAATCATGTGAGAAGATGCAAAATGGTCAATCATATTCCGCCTGCCGATAGATGCCTGTCCAACGTAAAATTAAAAAAAAAATGAAAACGTCATTTAAACACCGAAGCTAAAGCAGAAGGTTTTTGCTTTATTGCAGATAAATACATGGAACATATTTTTAGGTATTTTGGATCAGTTAACATCAGTAGTAGAGAAAAAGGTGGTTTCAAAATTAATCCTTTTTTCTGGATGTAATACAAACACTATACTAAAAGGTATATCTTTAAGTAACTAAAGAATTCTTGTTGAACACGATAAAATTGCCTGTGGCTAGAAAAATGGCTTTTGTCATGAAGTATTAAAGTGAAAAGTTTTTAATTTTATGAAAAATCTGTTTTTTAGCCATAGATATGCTGATTTTACCTGTTTATCAGATGTTTGAAGTAATATTTGAATGTGTTGCAGTCTTAGAAAATTTACCATTTTCCAATATACATGTTAATCTTGAGCATTTTATTTTTCTACGATAGGCGATACCGTCTGCATCGTTATCGATTTTAGATTTTTACAACTTAGAAAACGATGCAAATTTGCGGGGTTGGGATATCTGGAGTTAGCTGCATTCCTCTCATCAGGAAAAGCCAGAAAAGATCTATAGCCCGTTTTAAAATCCCTTCTTCATAATAACTTATAATGCAGTTTTTTCGGTATGATATGAAAAGGATATATGTAACGGAACCCATTAAAGGTACTACACGTAAATATATATACATACATATATATATATATATATATATATATATATATGTATATATATATATACACACACATACATTCATATATAAATATATATACATATATATATATATATATATATCCTACAGAGTTATTTTAAATTGTACAGGTATATTCTTACGCTTCTCCCTGCCTCAATATGTCGAAGAACAATAGGCAATTTTCAGCCAGATATTTTTTATTATCCGCCGATCACTTTTTTAACCTCAATACGTCATCTTCATGGCGTTCTTTTTGGTTATTTTTAGACGAGTTAGTTTCATATACAGCTAAATACTACTAAAAAAATACGATTTTAATTACAAGGTATCGATTATGCTACATAAAATATGTCAAAAATAAAAATGAAGCTTATAATAGGGAGATAAATAGTCACTTAACCTGGTAATGAAACATTTCAGATTTAGGCCATATGTGCCTTGGTTACTTGGGATTAGTCATTAAAAATAAAGAGTTACTGTAAGAGATTATGTTTTGCAGATTCTTATTTCATATTTACAACTTTTCTACACACTCTGGAAAATAAAAGTCTGCGTTAACATATCTGTAAGTAAGAACTAGCGAAAAATATTCTCAGTTTCTTCACCTTCCTCCAATTTCAACTGTTCAAGTATACTCCTCCGCATATTGTAAAATGAAATACCGTCATTTTCATTTATTTTTCACATGCTGTTCTACTTCCTTCCTTCCAGTGTTTAGGTATGTATCGTATAAAGTAACTTTCTTTTCCCTTAAATGCGGAATAATTGAACAATGGTTTTTCAATTATGCTATAGAAAATAATCGGTAGTTGTTGCACTTATTGCAACAGATTTTTGATCTCCAATTATCATTATTCCACCTCTGGTGCCGTATTACCACTGGCCGAGAAAATGATCGAAGGGGGACAGGAAAGCGTGGTAAAAGGAGAATTGGGGATACGAGACATGGCCATTCATAGCCTGTTGTCATGGAACCGGGTGAGATTAGTCCCAGGAGATGGACGGAGAACTAGTGAAGGGGCGGTAACAAAACAACACAAACACCATTCCTATCCCTCTTTCCATTCACGTCCTTCCTTATATTGGTATTATATTTTAATACCTACCATTCCTTTCCCGGTTCCCCCATTTTTTTCCTCGGATAGCTTTTTGTCGATCTTTCGCATACGTACGTCCTTGTCTCGAAAAGAGGAACCCGCAAGACCGCTTTCTCAAAAAAAAAAATATAGTATGTATATATATATATATATTTCTAAACTTAGACAGCAACACACAACATGAGAACACATGAAAGTAACACACGTTATTTCTTGATAATTTTGACGGAATCGAACTCCGTCTTCCTCGGAAGATTAGTTAGGACTGACTAGCGAGAAGTATGTGTAACAGAAAGAGAAGGGAACGAGAAAGCGGAGAACAGGTGGTGGGGGAGGGGTGAAAGAAGAGGTTGTGGAGGGGGAAGGGAGAAAGAAGGCCAGAGGGGAGCGGAGATGGGATAGAAATGAGAGGGAGAATGTGGAAATAGTTCCAAGCGATACAGAAAATAAATAATTCATCCAAAGATACTACAACATCCACGACCCAAGTTTCAACCCACAAAGTCGTCATCAGAACCTGTCCAGTCAAAACCCAGGCCAAGAATGACAAAATATATGCGGATGAACAAAATATCCCACTATCCCGCATGAAACAAATCCACACCTATCCAATTCAACCGTTCATAATTAGTGAACGACATGGAGACCCGGATGTTGATAGGCTTTTCACAGCCATATAAATGCCATTTCCATCGTTATATATATGCGGGTCGCGGTGATCTAGCGGGTAGAGCGTTGGACTGCTGACCGGAGGGTCCTGTGTTCGATTCCCGGGCAAGGCACTTTGGGCACCTGCAGCTCCACCCAAGCTAGTTGATTTTTCGGGTACCAGATCTTCCTGGGAAACCATAACCGGCACAGGGAAAGGAACTGGCCCCCCTACCCTGATGTGTGAATATTCACACGCCGTATAGGGCTTGGTACATGGGTGAGCTCTACCATCACCTACTAAACCGACCTTCGGGTTGATTACTGTGTTTATGGTTTTATATATATATATATATATATATATATATATATATATATATATATATATATATATATATATATATATATATATATATATATATATATATATATATATTATATATATATATTTATATTTATATATATTATATATATATATATTTATATTTATATATATTATATATATATATATTTATATTTATATATATAATTATATATATATACATATATATATAAACCAACTTAAGAAGAAATATATACGATCATTAATACCCTAAATAACAATAAGTCACCAGGAGAATGGGATGTATGCAGATGTAGGAGATGGGATAGTAGCAGAGATGTGGAAATTAGGGGGAAAACTGGCAAGGAAGAAAGTACATGGGATCATTGAAAACATTTGGCTAACAGGAAATGCACCCGACGATTGGAAACAAGCACTACCACTCAACAAAAAAGGGATGAAACTGACATAAATAATCATATAGGTATCTCTCTACTCCCAGTAACCTATCTCAAGCGTTATTAAATAGAGTAGAGGAACAAGTAGGACACAGCATAGGAGAATACCAAGCAGGGTTTAGAAAGGGAAGATCATGATCGAAAAATAGTCCTAGATTTTTGTTTCATTAACACTGTGGATTCAGTGAGAAAGATTGTGATATTTTGGACAAAAAATAAGAGTAAATTAGAGGAAGGGAATATGAACAACTATTGGAACAAAGTCAATGAGCGACAAGTAAACTGAAGACCGTTTATTAATTAATAAGGATAAAAAATATTGTAATATCAGTTACAACTAAATCAACTTAGACAATATATAAAATATTTTAAAACAGTTGTTCCGGTAATAAAAGTAATTTTCAAAATTTGTCGAATTAACATGACGTGCTAATGTTTGCATTTTAGGGAAAATTATCTCTGAAAGTTTGATAAATATTTACTTTGACAAGAAGCGTTGAGAAACTACCTTTTCAAGGGAGCGTAGTTGAAAAAAAATACAAAATGAAGTGAAATGCATTCAAGCGTTGAGTTTATTTACAGCTAACGAAAAATGGGATATTCATATTTGTTTTAAATGTATTTGGAACACACAGAAGAGAAATACAACATTTTCGATCCCTTATGAGTTACTAAAGGTTTGAATGTCTTCCGAGTTTCATGCGGATGAACGAGTAAGAGGGTTGGCTGCTCGAAGAGCTTAGGAGAAACATGTATGGGTGCAATGATTTTGGAAAAGATGCTTCAAAATATGTCCAGCCAGGACAATGTACCATCTTATATATGAAATTAGTACCATTCAGCAGAATATGCAATGCTGTTTACTATGAAACCCAGGTGTAGTGTCAAGGTTTTTTCTTAAACCAACGAGAACATGTTCAACGATTACCACAAGGTCTCTGGCTGTAGCAGGATATGGTACTAGATCATAACTACGATATCGTTATCTAATTTTGCTATAGGTTTGTCGCAATTTTTAAAGAGTCGAAAAGCAATTTGGCGTTTCGTAACGGTACTACAAATGCCATTTAGCCTCACTTTCATTGTCAGATAGTGTAACTCTATTGGAAACTTTTATTAAGAGAAAATACCTCATTATTCGAAAAAAATACTCTAGTGGAAGGGAATAGATTCCTTACTGATTTGTGACAACTATCAGATACTTCTTATCATTTCCGCAGACGAAAAATGGAAAAACGGCGACGTTACAGTCAACTATGTGTCTAATGACATTATAATGAATTCAGAGAAAAGCAAACCAAATGAAAAAAATGGAGCATGGATATAGAAGACCAATGCGTGAAAGTTACATTTTATACAGAATAACACGGAAATAGAAATGATAATACTCTTAGTCATTTTCAATGTTCCAGAAGTACTTGTTTATCGACGTATAATCCATATAATTTTTCTCTAAGATTGCACGAATTATCAGGTCAGGTCATTATCAGTATTTGTTTTCTCTAGAGATGATGATACCACTAATGACAGGAGGATTAACAATGAAAAATAATCATAAAGAAATATCTTCTAGAAAACAGTTCTATTCGTTGCGAGTAAACTATTAATTTTCCGAATTCCGAAAAGAAGAAAATGCGTGATTTTCGGTCAAATGAAAAACGCCATTTCTACGCAAATATTTACCTAATGTAAGTAATTCACTTCCAACATTGCGTCAAATAGAAACAAATTCATTTATATTAAATACAATGGCAAAAATGCAAAATGGCTATTTTTCATTCGGTATTTTTAAAAATAATTTTTGTTTAAATATATTTTGTGTCCACGTTTATAAAAGATCGCAACGTACAAAAATAATTATTAATGTTTTCTAATATATTTAAATTTTAACTTGGAACATACAAAATGATTATAATATTATTAACACTTTTGTGATAGTATTAAATCTCAATAAACTTTTATTTCCGATTATTACACACCGCCGCGCGCGACTGCTCGCGTATTATTTCGGTTATCGCCAACTAAAGAGTTTAAAGGGGAAGGACTGCAAATATTTTTCCTTCAATTAAGCCTACATGTATATCATGTAAAAAGAACTCGGTGTTCTCAGTAAAAGTTTAGATCTACGAAAGAGCTCATTCTAACAGCTGAGTGAAAACAAAATCAAAGAAAGCAATAGATTGGTATGAAATACGAAAGGAAATATCGCTCCCGGACTGAAAAAATGAATGCGATAATGTTGAAAGAGTTTCACAATGCAACTCATTAGCTTAGTATAATCTACAAGTCTAACAAAGGGTTTAGTTCTCCCAAATCGAACTTTACCTCATATTATCGTACCTGCATACATGTCGATGGCGGCCATGAAAACCTGGGTAATTAGGAAGGGTTAACATTAACCTTAATATATTGAGTAGCATGGTATATATCGAAGTTAGTACTGTGAGGTCATTTTATAATTTTTTGGCCAGTTAATTTTAATGATTTAACACTTTATTAGAAGTCCAAATAACCCAAGCAAGATAGATCCTGAGCATTTTGATTGGTGATGATATGCTTTCACGTGCTCGTAGGTATTTATAATGTATGGTTTGTTATTAATAGAATTTTTCACGTAAAAACGTAATACCAATAGTAATTTCAAATTTTAAATCTAACATAAGTTCAAAATAGGAAGAAGGGAAATGCGTCATGGATAAAGGATCATAGGAAATAGGTTTTCCATTTGAAAATAATATACTAATCCAACCATAAGTGCAATGTCGGCCTGATGTATTTTCTCTGCACACTCTTTCACAGGAATTCCCCCAACCCGGAATTTTAGTTTACATTCATAGCTCTACTAATGTTCAATACAGCACAAGAAGAACGGTTCTGGGTGTCAGTGCTGTCATCAGGTTCGTTGCATGCGCGGAGAAAATACTGCATTCCGTTCCTTTAACAGTCCATCCCCCGTGAAACTCTCTCTCTTCCGACCAGCCGTTTTACATGGACAACGATATCGCTGTTGCAGCTCCCTCCGTTGTTTCTCCCCCGACTTCGTCTCCTCCCAGTCCTAATACTCAAGTCTTCAAGCAAGCCCCGCCGTGTGTCTATGCAAACACTCGTGCTTGGAGCGTCTCTCTCGCTCCCCTTCCGCAAAGTGACTCCGATGCACACCCTTCCACGGTGTAAGCCGTCCCTTTGCATTATTTATGCATACGTCTCAACTCTTGGCCGGGGTAGGAGGGCCTTCGCCGAATGTACACTTTTAGAAAGAAAGCAATGTTTACAGCGACTATTCCCGGTTGAGCGCAGCACAAAAATTTGATGCAGTGCTTCGGCATGAATGTTTAATGGCCACGAGTTGGATTTTAAAGGGGTCCTCCCATCATCAGTTTTCCAGAATAGACACAACTTGGGGTGTTTCATTTTGCGATGCCATAGGATTGAGATTCAAATGTGAGATTCCATTGAATCGCAGAAATCTGTTTTTAAAAACGGAATTGGTGACCGACGGCTGAAGAAAACATTTACAAGCTCTTAAAGCATTGGTAGATAGAGGTATATAGTATTTTTGAGTTGGCGGAAGAAGTTGAGAGAAAAAAGTCGGCATGTACATTGTCTATCTTACGGAAACCACATATCCATTTAACGTCTCATGCGGCGGATGAATTACTTTACTCATCACCGTTCTAAAAAGTGATCAGTTTGCCACAGATAATCTCATCCAGCTACGACTTTCAAAACCTGGTTCGTGACGTGGAAATTCACTGCTTTTGCCACGGCATTACACGTAATCACTCGCATTGTAAAACCCATAGCGAATTTATCACGCCCCAAGCTTCACACATTTTAACTACTGTTAAATCTTTTTCATCGAATTTCTATCGCTAGCAATGGTATTTAAATGGTGATAAATTCAAGCAAGGGAACGCCAGGAGATTTTCACAACAATTATAGTATTCGAAGGAATGCTCCCACTCATATTTATTCAATTAAGTTCATTTTCAGGCTTGTTTCTCAGACGATAGCCACGCGAGATCATTACTCGACCAATAATAATTCAACTCAATTGCTATTTATTAGAAAGTCCGCGAGGAAAATCGAAACAAAATTTTAAAAAAATGCACCTTGTTCCGCCAGCGGGGACTGAGTGTGCGCTCGGGCTTGTGTGAGGGAGATGGCGGCAAGGGAGTGAGTGGGAGGGGGGAAAGGGTGGAGCGTGGCGGAGAGAACAGAATTCAAGTGAAGAGAAAAAAAAGTATATAATAACAATAATAAATTTGCGAAAATTGAAAAATATTGTTTATGTTGACACCTTATGGATTTCAAAATGGAATTCGTGGTACGACATCTGGCCGGCCTTCCCTGTTTTCCTTTCCCCCGTCGTTTTAGGAATGGAATCATAACTTTCCGGGGGGAGTCGGCTATCAAATCCTTCCCTCATCCCCTCCTCCCGTGCTTCTAAATGGCATTCCAACCTCTCCCTATTTATTTCCACTCTCACCCTCCCAGTTTTCCTTCCCTTCCTCCCCCCCACAACCCTTCCTACCCTCTTCGATGCCCCGGCGTAATCCCGTGCCTCTCCTCCCAGGACTTTTTTTTTGACCACTCCACTTTCCCCTATCATCCAGGAGGCTGCCATTATTTCCCTTTCTTCTTCATTCTGTAACCCCTCTCTCGCTCTTGTATTGTTCCCCTTCTTCGTACTTTCATTCCCTCTCTCTCTTTCTGTTTCCTCCTCTCCAACTGGTTCACTTTTTTGCAGGTCTGCATCCAGTCATTCCTCCTCCTCATTGGTCCACTTCGTATCCTTCCTCTTTTGTTTTTTCATCCCGGATTATTTTGCGGTACAGAAAGAGGCTAAACGTAAAAAGTATATAAAAGGATCAAGTCCAGCGCGCATTCTCTTCCAAACACCACATATGTTATTTTTGACCAAGGAGTGGAACTCGGTAGTTTTTGCTTACGACCACTCATATAGCGCTCATCCCCCACCCTCAACGTCCTCCTTAAAAAGGCGTCTTCTTTCTTGCCCTTTAATACGCATTCTTGCTAAGTTTTATCCTAGGGGGAAAGTGCGGTTGAGGATTAGCACAGACTCGCTTCCTAATACTTTCACAGCCGTGTCTCGTAAAGGTACAGTTAAGTGGCGGATTTAGATGTGGGTAATATTCCTGGAATGCTCAGATTTTTTTAATTTCTCTGCAGTTTTTGACCAATCCGGTAATTGAATGGATTTTCTTAAGATAAAAATTGGAATTATGGGCCCAGAACACAATTATCGTTAGATCACTAAATCCTCATGACTCTTATTAATGTTATGGTCATAATGCCATGACATATTTAGCATGTACCGCACGTATGTTGTAAAAAGTCTTTTAGAATCTTAAAAATTGAACCAGGTGTGAAATGACCCATTAACGTATCTGTTTTATTAAATAAGTCTGTAAATATTATCTTCCTTATTTAAATATGCAATCTTTTCTAAAATGAAAATACAAAAAACTTATTTTAAAACCTGGTAGGGTTACGTGTTCCTCCCTTATTTCATTGTCCCGCAACTACAAATAGCCGTGGGAAGAAATTTTGCTCGTAAAGGAGAGGAACTCGAGTTGTTATAACAAGATGATAGTAAAAAATTTAATTGTATGCCATTCGTAAACCCCACACTGCACCGAACTTATGTTTCACGAGAAAACCTTAAAGTGTGATCTTAAATGCTTGAAAATATGATCTTACTGGTGAATAAAAATTCACGAATATTTTAGCATGAAAAGGCGACCGAAAAGAAAGAGTTCTTATCTTTTGTGCGTTACCATTGATGGATATTAATCAAGTTCTGGTGACAAGTAACTTTTTTTAGATCCATTTTTCATTATGCAGTAGACTTAGTAATCTTATAAGCACTCCGAATGTCGCTTAATATTCACTTCTATATGCATTGTTATAAACTGTACTTGAATATTATACATTTTACATTTATACCTACTGGTAGCCATCTGCAATGTGGTGGATATGCCAGATAACTAATTTTGTAATCACTGATGAATTAAATTGAAGGAAATTTCAACAAAATGCATTAAAATTGAAATAAGAGTGCTGCAGTTTGTTTGATGGCAACGCTATTTTAATGGAGAAAATCGGAGTCTGAAATTAGGAAAATAATACTAATTAATTTGAGGTATGATACTTATTTGTCTGATTAATTAAATTAAAAAGAAACAGACGCGTACCTGAATAAAAGGAAAATCCACGAATAGCATGACGTTTAGTTATTGAATTTAGTAAATATAATACCATGAACAAATGTGAATATGCTTTGTTTTTTACCGGTGTAAGCAATAAATGGTCGTGTAAAAGAGAATTTAGTCATGACACGGTAGTGTCAAAGGATTTATCATTGTCGAAGAAAAGAATCCAGAAATTGTAAGGCAAAAAAGAGAAAATGGAACGCACCCAAGTAGAATGTATCAAGATGCCATGTATTTGCATTTCCATAATTTATTGTAGTATTTGTTGTCCTAAGTGCAACCTATTACAGATTGGTGAAGAAACTGTCTTAAAACTTTAATTTTTGTTTACTGTGTCGGGTTGTTAATACTCGTTTTTGTAATAGGTGTATCATTTATTATTTAGATTCACTCAACATTCCATAGTAAAACATTAGTGACTCTGAAATAGTTCCAAATGATTTTTAGAGAACGTTTACAAAATTAATAAAATCCTCTTCATAATTAAATATTGTTTTCTGACTTCATCGCTATATTCGATGTACTCTTACATATAAAGGGGTATTAATTTAACTGCATTACTTTTCATTCATACTTGGTGATTAAAGATCATTAGGGAGAGGCAATATTTTTTCCAGTAAATATAAACAATAGAAAGGCTTCACCTTTGCAGACTGATATAAAGATACGGATGTTGTTTATGAACAACTCTGGTTAAAACAAATGAAGTGACTTGATGGCAAAACAGACCTGTTTCAGATACCGCTCAAAGATAGGAAGTTACCTATCTGCTATTTTATGTGAATTTGAAATTCCGTAGGACTTTATTATAAGTTTCAATTGATACGAAAAACGCATGGTATTTGTATCGAACACCTTGTTTTGCATGAGTAACATTATGTCGCTCATTACTGGATTAATTCACTCGTTATATATACAGAGGCGACCAAAAAATTATGAGTTATCCGTAATGGGATATTCTCGTGATATAATACTTGTATAATCGAACATTTAGGTTAACGCACTGATAAAATGACGTGATTATTAACATCTTCTGAGATAATTTTAGTAATCACCTAAGAAAAATATAAATTTTACGGCCTAAAGTTGACTTTAACGCATAGAAATGAAACAGTAGGAGGGTATGCTGAGGATCACGGAGAGATTTAGTCCCTTAATGTAGGGTATTTAATACAGTCCGAGGGATCGATGAAGTAGCCCCACATATGGACTTTTTAGGTGGAATTGGAATTGAATTCCCCTCGGTGAGAACAACAATTTAATTCCAACATTACATTTTTTAGTAGTTCTTCCTTTACTAAAAAATATCACCTTTTACAGTGAATGTCTTTATTTTCACACAATAGTTCATGAAGTCAAGGTTTTTCAAAATAAATTTGAAAAAATTTAACTGAAATGAATTTCCAAGTTGTGGTTGAGGCTAATATGGAATGCTTATCTCTGCAGGCTCCATGAATCTGCCTCGGTTCTTGAACACACCCCCGTTTTAAACTCTATCAGAAGACATATCGATTCATGCGTTGGATAAAATGCAGCGATAAAACTCCCACTAGGTTTAATATTCACGCAACCGCCTATTCCGTGTTTAATATTCGCGCTTATCGCTTCCAACTGAGAATTGTCCCTTTCACCACGTCTTGGGTAGAATTGGCTCTTGGGAATGAAGGGGATACTCGAAATTAATAGAGGGTAAGAGTTGGTGGGAGTGAGTTTCCTACTCTCTAATGAAATGGTCCTGTTTCTCTCGCGATGACCATGAGCTCGCGCCGTGGGTATTAGAATGGAATATGTAACTCTTCGAGATCTCCCTCGAAACCGTCCTTGATAATGACTACAAATTGCACAACGGTAAAATGTCTGTTGAAAGCTCTTCACTCCGAATGCAGCACTCATATTGAACGTAGAGGCAAGTGATACCGAAAAACAACAACGGCCTCCTTGGATTTGTTATCCTCCTATCTCACGTAGGAATGATTGTAGGATGAAAATAATGAAATTAAATCGCATTTTAAATTCTATACATCAAATTACTGTTTTTTTCTTTAAAACGCTCATTTACACTTTTAAAAAAAAGTTTAGTAGACAGATTTGCATCAAGTGCTTTGTCTGAGTTATACGTGATAGCAAATATTCAAGTAACCATTAAGTTCATTGAGATAAATATCATACTTTGTGAAGATTAGTGACAATGTGGATTAAGATTGATCGTACGTAAATTCAATTACTGGAAATTACTTAAGGATATCACCGATTTAATAAAAATTTTGAAAATGATTTAGGGAGGCATAATGGTGAGTAAATGTTTTTTTTTGCTCGTGCCGGTAGAGGTCGATCATTGAAGGCAATATCTTAGATGTTAATTTGACTACTCTATTATTCTAAGTGAGTCGTTAAAGCTTATATCAAGAAAAGTTAGTTTGTGGCATTGCTTTACACCAATACTAAACCTTTCTATCCTTCACTCAAATACCGACTTGGATATTGGCTAAATTCAATGCGAAAACTTAACAACCATAAAGAGTAAAAGGTTATTGGAGAAGAGGCAGTATTAAGTAAGCAGCAAGAAGCAGTCTACGAGAGAAAATGAATTACGGTGCATAAGGTTTTTAGATTTTCAGACTTGTACCAGTTGCTAAGAGACGAGTCGTATGCTCTAACTAACAAACAATGTTTGAATTACAAGTACCTTACATGTATACTTACATTTGTCTACTTTTCTCAATAATATTAATCTTTAATGTGAAAATTTCCATTGATGTTCTACCTTTATTCAGATCCTTTCTAATGAAAAAGAATGCAAAATGACGGAAGTAGTGTATCATCCCGCTTGACGTTTCTGTATAATCGAATGCTTCTCCTGCCTTTTCTTTTTTCCTATGCGTATTTTTGGCCCACCTTTCACGATGGATGAGAGCCATTCAAGGGTTTATCTTGAGACTTAAACAATGGATCCTAGTGTGAAGCGTTTGATGGTGTGGGGGAAATTTTGTCCAGGAGCGAATGAGAGAGAGATGGTGAGCGTGAAAGACGGAGAAAGAAATTAAAATAGTTAGGATGAGGCGAGGGATGATAACGGGCGGAAGGCGGGAATAAGAAGTAGCAGAGAAGATCAGGTGGGAAAACAAAGGGACATCCTATCCAAGTTCATTACTTGAACCCGAACAAAAGGACGTCACTCGGCGTAAAAATTAATGATAACGTTGCGGCACTGGCAAAATAACTCGACGGGATTAAAAAAAAAGAAAAATGTGTCTTCGGGTGGCATAAAGATAAAGGGGACCTAGTTTGTTGTAAAAGCTTGGCATCACTCGTGAATTTGCATCAGATCCTCTCTTCTCTTTGAACCAGGCTCATAAATAAGCTCGAGGAGCAACTTGGTGAAGGCTAGATTGTCGTGACCGTGGGCCAACTATAAGATGCCCTCGGAGAAACACAAAAGAGAGATTTTGAAGATTCGCACTCTTTTACAGTTTTTACGCAGCTATGTCGTGCATTTACGCAAGTTTATCTAAATTAACGAATATGCCGAGAAAAAAGTTAAAATACAAGCAGGCATGTGATCAAGGATTGTCACTGTTATAATATTAATTATGTTTTAAGGCAAATTTTCAAAGCAATCGTTTCAAAAAAAGATTCATCTCATTAAATTAAAGTCAGTCAAAGGCGATATTGAAGTAGAAAGCGTGACTTTTTCGTGGTCGTGCACGTTTTCCATCTTATAAAGTTTCTTGGGTTGGATCAAAACCACTTGGTATAGTGAGGAGTGGTCAACAGAACAAAGCAAGTGTGTGGAAGTATACCAAATGATTTTAATTCATCATAATTAGCATATAATAATACATCCACCATTTATTGCCTGATATATATATGAGACGGTGAAACTATGGACGTTAGTCTCCATGAGAAAATTAAAAGTTTGCATGGCATACTTTACTCCGAAGGTGGGTCGATTACGCAATAGGTGGTGCACTGGCCTACTGGCCGGTGCTGTGAAAGGCTGGGTTTGATTCCTGGTCACGCATCTAGGTGCTCTTAGATTCGCCCTAGCTGAGCGATTTTATGTGTACCAGATATTCATAGAAAACTAAATACGGTTTCAAGGCGAGGAATTTCCTGCCGCCTAGCTGGAATGTGTGGATTTGACACGCTGCACAGGGTTTGGTACAAAATGTGCTCCAGCACCGCACATCAAACCAAGCCGCGGGTAGTTAACTGCGGTGGTGAACTTTATTTATTTTAATTGAATTTTTTACCTATGAAAAGATAATAGCCCAGAAAATGAAATAATTTCAATAGCAACAGATATTTGCAGATGGCCTCATAACGTTAGCTCAAAAGCCCGTAGTAGCCAAGGTTGAAAAATTCATCTGAAATTTTATTTTCACCTATGTGAAATTAAATGCATAGGTGTTTGAAAAACGAAATTATTTCTCGTCACTTCTCATTTTTTTATTATTTAAGAATTATTTATATTCAAATTTTGGAAGGTACTCATTTATGCATGCTCGGTTTAGGCAGTGTGTTTTTTTCATTTTATGTTTGACTTTAAAGCTGTTCAGAGATATTATTATTTAATAATTATATTTTATATCTCTTCTTTAATGGTTTCATATTTGCCAATCGGCTCTTGTTTATTTGGATTATTTGTTAAATTATAGCATTGAATGCATAAGATTCGATAAAAATGCTATTTTTATAAATGAAAAATGCATTTTTAATAAAATATGAACTCTACCCTAACCTCTGATAAAATTTTATTTGACTATGTAAATGATTCCACCTTAATACTAGTCGGCTAGATGTAATTGTATGTCTAATAGATAAATCATTATAGTTTACTGCAAATGGAACTAATTATACAAATAATACTTTTCTGGCCATTATATTGTTATTATTACGCATTAATTATATAAAACTATCAATAAGGAGACTCAGATAAAATTAAATATGAAGAGTGATAAGACAATAGAAATATGACTTATCTCTAAAATTAGTCAATTATAAAGGTAATAGAATGATAATATGATACATCTATAAAATAAAAATAGCAAGTATGAGAATTAAACATAAATTGCTGAAAAAATTTTTCCATGTAATAACGTTTTATCCTTTTAATCCATAACATAAGTTTTTATGTTACTCAAAATTATTCCAGTAGCCATGCTTGTAAATAAAATTGAATTGTAGGTTCATTCCATTGAGTAGTGAGTCTTCTATGTGCAGAGGTTTCGCAAAGTGATTCAGTTAATCAATGACTAATCGGTTTAATTGGACCTAACAAGAATAGTATAGGCCCAATGTCCGCTATAGGTAGTATTGGGAAGAGTAAGACAGCTATTTTCAGTATCACCCGTAATTTTCAACTTGTATGCAGAAAAAATTGTAAAAATGGCATGGGCGAAAATGAAGATATGAATAGAGGTCGGTGAATAATTCATAAAATCATTTAATTTTGCAAATAATCACTGCGAAAGCCAATGCAAGATTTTTCTTTACCTTAGAATGTATGATATTTTTACCCATTGAAACCATCCCTCTATCTGTTTCGACCTGACTGAGGAAACGGCGAATATCGCGCAGAGGCGGGCTATGGCATACGTCATTTTATCGTTGACTGTTTTAACTATCCTCTCCGGTTTCCCTCTACCTGGCACGATTTCTTTATACAAATAGTAGTAATAGAGCAATAGTATTTCAGCGAAACCAAGATTCAAGCATTAACTCTACTACGGCATCAATGGTAATTTAGCCGATATGGATTTGTTTCAATTTCTCTCTTTCTACCTAGAACCGTGTAAATTTGGAGAAAACGTGCTCCAAATATTCGTTCCTGTGGTTGCGGATATGGCACGCTACGTCGGCATCCAGCCTAAGCGGTATTAGTAGATCTTAAAACACCAGTATTCGGTGAATCATTGTATGGCATAATGGTTCACATCTCCATGATTGCTTCTGATCCACTAACATCTTCCGAGTATCGGGCCGATATTTTCAGTGACCAATGCCAGTTGGCCAATGCTCAGGGCATTGGCCTCGGGAATTCTGAGAATTGTGGTCAGTGTATGAGACACCATGTTACCTACTTTGGGAAAACAGTGTTTCATTTGACATGGCACAGGATCGGTTAAACTAGTGTTGATCGGATAATAATGTCAGCAAGTGCTGTGCTTGAGTAGGTATTCCAAATAGTGGCGAGTTCTCGTTGTCTTCATAAGATATACATTTCCCTTACAGATTGCCCCATTATTACGGAGGAAGAGTATAGATCACGAATGGTTTAGATTCCTAGATGAACTCTTTAGACGCCTAAAAATTTCTTAATGTTAGCACACCACCTTCTCTTTAGGTGGGAATTGATTTCTCACGCATGGTCTGGAGTAGGACCTCATTACCGGACCATTGGCAGCCTTGAGTGTTGCCTTGGAACTTGTAGTCCTCAAATGTTCATCAAACAGTAACCCGGCGCCGAGTTGGACACATAAGCATCCAATCGAAGTTTGCAAAGTGAAAGTCACCGTTGTCAAGGGTAATGACCCTCTTCTGCTGCTCTTTGCTGGTTATGAGAACTATCTCAGTATTATGGTTCGCTAGTTGAATGCCCACGGGTGTAACCCAACGACATATTAACCTCTACATATTAGCACTATTTAGTGTCATTCAAGTTAACGGTCCCGGTATTTTTTCTTTACACCCTACATATCAGTTGAATTTTTTACCTACTTAATTTAGAAATTGGCTATCACAAAAAAGACCCAAGTAATCCGCAAATCCGACCATGTTTACCCCTTCTGAAAATGTTTAGTCTCAATGCTGCATCTTAAATGTTTAGCCACAGTAAAGGAAGCAAGGACTGAACCCTGTGGGAAACTGCGGGGGAATCCGTTTTATTTTTGGCCCCTCATCTCCGACTTTTTCCGGCGATGGACTCCTGTACTTTGTCGATGATTAATTTGACCCTGCCAACCATTGACTTCCAGTATTCCAATTTCTGGATAATTTTGGGTGGGATGGGTAAGCGCTAAGGGAGGATATAGGAGAGCAATGGGAAAAGAACAAATATTTAGTAAAAATATATGTCAAATAACGTGCAAATTTGTACAAATGCTTCATGAAGACTTAATTCAAAACATCGGTGTACCTAATAAATTAGTTATTTTTATACGAAAAACGGGAAGAAAAATAAACCACAACCATATAACATGCCTTCACCATAATAAGAGCGAGAGTGAGCCTTCCTTCTGTGGCGAAGCCACACAATGCTGAGAACTCACGCCTCATTTAACGCCATTTTAAGAGTGTCATAAAATTTAGATCGGTCTGGAGTGGCAAAATGTGAGCCGGACGTGAATGGGAATATATGGCGAAGGCAGGGTTTGAACAACCATACAGCAATGCACCTGAGCCGGCAAAATCTCCGCGGGAGACTCTGTCGACTTCTGAGACTGGCTTCGCGATCGGAGGTTTATTCCCGGCAGGAGCGTCCTGGAGGGCCCGGAGAGGCTCGCTTTTCAACCGTCGACGCTGCCGCTCGGGAATCGACGAAAATGAAAACGTTTGGGGGAAAGTGGGGACGGTCGGATGGCAGGTGTTGGGAGGGTGGGATCGATTTTTTTATCGGCGTTGAACGGCAAAGGAGCGCGATGGGTGGTGGAAGGATGACTTGATCGCTGTGAGGTGTAAGAGAGTATTTTGGAAGAGAGAGAGATAGAAAGAGAGAGAAGGAAGGAAGAGAATGGAAGAAGAAATGAGAGAAGTCAATTGTCTTGCGACAATGGTTCCTTTTGGGAAGAACATAACTTCGCTTGGACGTACTTTCCCCAATTATGTTAATGGGAAAATATAAAATAGCAGAAAAATGCATAGGTCTCTCACGGCTCGTTTTATTTCTTTTAGAAAGGACGAAGGGATGGAACTTGCGTGAAGAGAAGGGAACTGGAAGTGAGTTAAGGAGCAGTAAGGGATACGAATTTGGCGGCGGTCGAGGTAGTGACGCTGGTCGGAGGTGTGAGTTTGGGTGAGTGGGAGGAGGGACTGTGTGTAATGAAGAGGGAGAGAGGCACATGAGGGGGGTGAAGGAGTGGGGGGTTTGAGGAGGAGGCTCGGTCGGTTGGTCAATCGATAGTTCTCGAACGAGACGCCTTGCATGGTTTGGTGGAGAGTTTGGTTGCACGGGAAAGGGGGCCACGGCACGGGAAGTTTCCTCCAGGAGAAGGGAAGGTTGGACTCGGGGGAAGGGGCAGTTCGTGTGGCAGATGGGGCGATTTTGGCTATTTAGTGCTGAAATGGATGGAGGAAGGGGAGGACGGAGAGATGAAGAAGAGGTTGGAAGGCGCCACCCGTGTTCTTCCCGCTCGTTCCTGGAGGTTTTGGCAGGCTTTTGGAGAGAGGGAATTCTGGGGAACTGTGGTCGATGCATAATTGGAGACAGCATGTTACCTACTTAGGGAAAACAGTGTTTGGGTGGACATGGCACAGGGCCGGTTAAATTAGTGTTGAGGGGATTAATTAATGTCTGCAAGTGCTGTGCTTGAGGAGGTATCACGAATAGTGGCGAGCTCTTGTTGCTTGTATTACCCGATCCTCTCATAATACAGGAAGAATACTGAGCGAGGGTAAAAGTTTTCAAGGAGAGACAATGCTCGAGTAGTGAAAATCATTTTACTCTCGTTAGTTGGTCCCTGCACAGTGGAAATACCATCATCTGAATCACTTTCTTAGTAGGTTACTGAAATTCATGAATCTGAAAACGATTATAATAAAAGCAACTTGCTCTAATGATTCCACGAAATAAAACACCTGATGACAAAAATCTACTGATTGATTTTTTTTACTCTTGCATTTGTTAACAAATACAACTTAATTCAAGCTTTCTTCATGAAACCGAATCTTGAATAACGCCGTAGTTCTGAGAATACATTCCGAACGAAGGCAAATTAATCTTTGTCCAAAACGAACACGATAATTTCTTAATGCCATTTAAATTTTTCGTAATTTTATTTTTTAATTTTCCTGAAATGGCTTATAGATGGGATTGAATCGCAGTATTTAGCAGAATAAAATTTTAGCAAATAGTTAGACCGCACAAATTACCTTTTTTCTCTGGAAGCCTTTTTAAGACAATTTCCTCTACATATTCTCCACTCCTCATCAAGGAGGAATAATATAGTGTAACGTGAATGTTTAGGTGCCAAGCAATTTCCTCATGTTAGCACACCACCTTCCCTTTAGGGGTGAGTTTATTTCTCGTATATAGACTGGAGTAAGCCGTCGTTACTGGACCAATGGCAGCCTTGGGCTGTTGCGGTAGAACTGGAACGTGACGTGGCTAGACCTCAAAGGCAAGAGGAGAGGTATAATGACGGTGTTTTTGGCCGGCTCAGGACACATGGCTCGTGTATTGAAGAGGCGTCGAAGACAGGGCTTGTGACAAAGGGCGAAACATTTGTGGGGTGGGTTGTGTTCGAGGTGTTAATATGCTTGGTAATGGAGCGATGAAATGTTAGTGAAAATAAAGGTGGGGAGGGGTGAATGGACTTTTTATGCAGAGCGACCAGCGGGGTAGGCAGAGTACGTCGAGGTGGCGAAAGAGTGGGGAGTTAAAGGGATGTGGAATATTGAGAGGGATCGAGGGGTCGGGAGAAGAGAGGAAGGGAGGGGAGGGCGGAAAGTCAATGAGGAGGGGGGAATGAAGGGAGGGAAGGTAACGTACGTGTTGGCAATGGGATGGGGGCCGCTTTTGCTGAAGAGGGGAGGAGTGAGTGTTTATTGATTCGTTACGAGTGAAGGTCGAGTTTATGACAATAGGAGCCAATGGAGACCGTCGTGGTGAGAGAAAACCGAGGCACAGGTATTAATATGGGATTATCTTTTTAATTAACACGCGGAATATTACCTGTTTTTTTAATCGCTAATTTATGGATATTAGAGAAACAAATATAAATATGTTTAATATTTGAAAATGTCCACCTAATTAGAGTGTCTAAAATTGTGTTTCATTTGGACTGTTAATGTAAAATGTACATCCACCTTGCAAATATCTGGAAGCCAGATGCTTTAGTGTCCCATTATGTATAATTGCTTCATTCATTTCATAGGAAAATATTTTTGATATGGAGAGTAATTACAACGCTTTTCTATATATCCTGGCGTACCGAATTGATATTGGTGCAATTGACTTATCTCATAAGATAAATATTATATATCTGATAATATTTTTTTTTCATATTTTGTAATGAATCAATATAAAAGACCAAAGAAATGTTAATGTAACACGTGCATGCACACTTCATTAAGAGTTACAGAAGGTGAATTGCTCTGATCAATTTGCAAGATTTTAAAGTCCAATATGTATTAATTGTTCGGAGAATCACTATAATATTTAATGGTTTTTGTACACGATTCAAGACTCATTGAAAGGGAAATTTTTATTGAAATCTACAGGTAACCTATTGTAAATAAAATGAATTTCCCTTTTAATAGTCAACACCCTTAACTGAATTTCATTACTTTCTGTTTACTAAACCAATTCTTCAAAAAGTACATTAGTCGATTAACTCTATGTTAGTTTATTATGTATTTTTTAGTTTATTATGTATTAGTAGTTTATATGAGATACGCATTTTATTGTTCAATTTTCGGCTTTGAGAATCATAGTCGGAGATTAATGGAAGTTTATATCACATTTCGAATCATTCAATACAATTTACTAATGGGTGAAGGAGCCTCAGCCTCAATTGCAAAACTGGTGCTCAGTGCATAAAAAGACTTGTTTGGAGGTTTGAAAAGAAGGTTTGGATTTGAGGATGAACACACTAGGATACACCATAATCGCATTTCAACCTACAGAGAGCGAAAGAAGCTACTATTTTCTCTGTTACGAAAACCATGTTACACTAAGATTAAGGAAATATGCTCTAATTGATTCGAGAGCATTAAATTGGCGACCTGCACAGAGGATGATGGTTGGAGGAAGTACTTTGTGCAAGATTAAAATTATATTCCTGACAGGCAGTGAATTACATAATTATACTGTTAGGGCAGACATATTCTGTTGGCAAGCGCAGTGGTATATTTAAAAAATATATATAACTTGTGAAGTTATTAGCATATAGTTTCCTATCTTAGAGTTTCAAAGTTTTACAAAATTACTGGCTCACTCGATGCATGTGTCCCTGCCTTCTAGTGAAAAGAATGACTTATAGACAGGAAAAAGTTAAGAAAGTACAAGGTTACTAAAAAACATTATCTCTCATGTTAGCGAAAGATATAGAGGTATACATAGCCGGAAAAATTTTTAAAATCACCGCGGACATGGTTATAAAATATTTTTCAGCAATAAAAAAGAAACTGTAATTTAATGAAATGGTATAGATTGATGATCGATCTCGGCCATCGAAACGTCGGCAAACCTACGAACGTGAACCCGGTGGGAGACCCGAATAATCTTGGAAAACAGAAACTGTAATCGTTTCCGTAAATCGCCCACGTTACTGGTTATCCTAGTTTTAAGGTTCTTCGAAACAAAAAATACTGATGTGAACAGATTTTTTTATATTCTTATTTAAAAGGTTGCACTTAAGTTGGTTAATTAAGTTGAATAAAATATCATAGGTGTTTCAAACTTCAGAATGTACGCTGTAACAGATCTTCATTTCAAGAATAAAATAGGCAATTGTCATTCAAGAATAAAAATAGGCATTACCTACTTCACTGAAAGAATAGTGACAAATATATATCTCATGCTAAACTAAGTTTTTTTAAGGTAAATCACCAATTTTGAAATGGTCTGGCACTTTTCCAGTATACATTTTTCGTTTATGTTTGTGTTTATCTGTAATTCCAATTGACATTAATGTGCGTAATAATGTTACTAATCCTCTATAACTAGCCTTTTACTCAATAAAGATATTTGGTATTTTTCCGTCTTCAAAATGAATAGCTTTATCTTAAACCAAAAAGCTGCTCATCTCTTCAGCTATTGTTTCTGTTGAGCTCGTTTTAAAAGTATCACAATTCTATAACAAGAAACACAAACATGCATTTTCTTCACCTGCTTTGCCTACCTTTTTCGTACTTCTCCTAGTAAGTTTCTCTAGTGTCCTTCCCTGTTTGAAATCTCGGCGTTTGTGTTCCTCTCTGTATGAAATGTGTGTGTGTGTACATATATATACATATGTGTGTGTGTGAGTCGTGGTAGTCCAGGGGTAGAGCGTTGGACTACTGGAGGGTTCGAGTTTGATTCCCGGTCAAGCCACTCTGGGCGCCTGTAGTTCCACCCAAGCAAGGAACGGTTTACTTATATTGAAATTTTTCGGTACTTTTATGCTCAAAATGATCGAGATATAAGAGAATTAGAGTGTTTCTGGCTCAGGAAAAGAAGTGCTCCTAATGAGAATGGAATTAAAGACAGGGATAGGGTTGAAGGACAGGTATTGAGTTAGGGTAATAAAGAAAGGCCAGTAAAACTTAATTATGGAGTGTGGTTTAGTGCGGCGCGGAAACATAATCATTGGTGTAAGACGATAGCTGTAGATTGGAGGCTTTTGATATGTGATTGTGGAGAACAATAAAGAAGATGAAAAAGGTAGAAAAGAAAACAAACAAGGAAGTCTAATCAATGGTGGGTGAGTTGAAAAGAGCGTTCAGAGAAATGCCATGGAGACGGGTAATGTGGTTGGGGAGCATTTTGATTGCATGTGGGGTATTGAAAAATACACAAGAGGGAGAAAATTAGGCGAGCGGGGAATGGGTAGAATAGAATGGGAATGTTGGACGGTATGAATGGATTAAGGAAGTACTTAGAATTGAAAAGGGGATTTATGTAGTGATGAAGACCAGGGGTTTATTGTGAGAGAGTGAATTATCATTGCACCATTGTGTAGGCTATGTCCATCCAAAACCTATATTAACCGAGATATTATTACTAATAATTATTTGGGCTTAGCAGGACCAAGTCAATTTATTCTATAATATTGTTGTTACTTGAAAATATCTGTAGTTTAAAATATTGGACAAGAATAATAATAAAAAAAACTAGCGGTAATCTTGGAAATAATTCATTTAGCCGAACAGGTAAAATCGTTGAAGAAAGTGATTTTTGGTTTTTACTAAGCTTGCAGTTTCTATACCGTACTTGTGAGCTCATAGATTATTTATGAACATATGAACAAACAAAAGAAGGAGGAGAGGCAGCTGTTGGGAGAAATATGAAGAAAGCAGGATGAGTGATTTTTGAAGAAACTGAGAGGCAATAGGATACTTAGGACGGGGATACGGGAGAGAATTCTGGGTGAGGTAGACGGAGGAAAATAATAGACATGGTTGATGAGATGAAGAAACAGGAAACATGCAGAGCTAATGAAAGAGTATAATTCATATGTTTTGTGGGGTTTAAGAATATTGTAAAACTTGGCCACTAAGGAAAAGGGATAAGCCTAGATTAGAGGGTTTTGCGATATGAATGTGGACAAGAAAGGAAAAATTAAAAGGAGCGTAAAAAAAACAAATTATTATAAGTTCCAGGGATGATACAGGAAGAGATTTGGCTGCATGGAATAATTCTGAGAAAGCAAGAAAAGTGAAGGGAGGAGATACCGAGAGGCGGTAATTGAATGGGGGAATATTGAGCAAACGAGGTAGAGGGAGACAAAGGAGCTTTGTAGGGAGTTCAGGGAAGTAGAGTGTTCAAAGCTGAAAAAATAGATTATGGTAATATTTACTACGGACTTCAGGATATTTTGTGAAAAGTTAATGTGGACTGAAAGAATGCAGTAGTGAGTGGAACAGAACCAATTAAAAACCTGCCCATAAGCCGGTCAAATACTGCTAATAGAGAAAGAGAATATTTTTTCATTATTAAAATGCTATTCTTTAACCAAAGGTACCAAAGTCACATTGTCGTAAGTATGCGACATAGTATTCCTTCCCTGGCTCCTCTGAATCTCTCAAGTGACCAATCACAAAATGTCGCAAGTATGCGACATAGTATTCCTTCCCTGGCTACTAAATTGGGGTATAAATGTCCTGATCGCGGGGCGAAAAGTAGTCGGTTATCTGGCGGTGACCGGTAGGACGCGAGGCTTCGGCTGTGTTGCGCTTGTCGCGACAGCGTGTCCTATTGCTGACTTTCCGACAGTCGGGGGCCTTGCTCGTGTTACAGTGTCTGTGACAGCGTTTGCCGCTCTCGCACTCCTCGTCAGACCTTACCTTTGGATGTGGGCCCTGCCTGGGTTACGAGTTACTTGACCGCGTCTATCCTGGCTTTACCACGTCACATACTATGTTTCGCTCTGCTAATGTTGTCCGTTCTCGCGTTAGGTTACCAAGGGTCTAGCTATCCATAATACTCAACTGCTTACAATTATGTAAATGGTGTAATGTGTCTGAGGTTGTGTAATACACGATGTTTTTGGTAAGACTCGGCGTATTAGCTTATTTTCGTTTTAGGGACTGGCGAATGTTTCATATTTCTCTATTTTTCTTTTCAAAACCTTAATGATCATGTTTAGGCTTCTTATCTTTCCGAATTTTATCAAGCAAAGAAGTTAATTTCGTCAGTTACTCGGTAGAACTTGGGAAAGTGGTATTATCAGGACTCTGCTCTTTAGCCGCGGACGAGATGGTAGAAAATGTGTACGGTGGAAATTTTAAAGTAATACAATTACACTAAAATAGATTAGGGTGAAAATTCATCCGAAACTGATCTAAATCTAGAAATCAAAGCAATAGTGACGATTACTGACGAATCAACTTACTCCATCAGTTAGAAAATACTGTCTTAAGTTACAGCTTCGTATATTTAATGCATTTAAATATGAGCGACGGGAAATTACACATAGGTATATATTCACTCTTTAAATGTTTTTAGTCTTAATCAATTTTAACGTTAACCTGCCACCGCTAATACTGATAGATTTATAACAGAAAGACTAACAAATTTACGAATGGAAATGGAAAAACAATCGGAATTCTAGAAATACCAATGTTGATTGTGAAGTTAATTATGAAATGAGATTAGAAGAAAAATTCCTGCAGTAATTCCGTAAGATAAAGTAACAGATGATGTATCGATGGCAGAAAACTACAGCAGTCCATGTTGGTTAAGTGAGATTAGCAGAGGCTATAGGAAGACTTGCCAGAGGTAAGGGCCGATCGTGAAGGGAAAGAACATCAAAGCAGACGTGGAATGGCTGCCAAAATCTAGTTGGAAATACCGACATTTCGAGTAATATTCCATACTTAAAGACATGGCGCCGTATTTTGTATATTTTTAAAAACCAAAGTCATATGCCAAATGATGGAAGTGAATGGCTTAAATCAGAACTAAGAGCCTGCGATAGAATACGAAGTGTATGCCACCTCAAGAAGAAGTGGTTGACATTGAGTAAGTTATTAAAAGAGGTAGCTTTTATTAGGAAGAAATGTAGGGAGTGAATATATTCTAAATATTCATTGTGAATTTTCAAAAATTTGTTATTTCTTTCCATCCTCATAAAGAAATTTCAAAAGTTAAGTAAGAAAATCCTATTTTGCTACCTGATCATGACGTAATACATCGAAACCGGTCGTGAAATAATAATTTTGAGAAGTGGGATAGTGCTACCATCTATTATTCATCAATTGAAGCGTAGTTATGGCCTAATAGTACATCTACATAATACCCCGCAAGGGTGTGTGGTAGGAGGTGTTACCTCATCACCCATAAAAAGGAACGAAACCTCGTGCAAAATGAACACATCAATGAAAACCTACTCCCACAGTTGCGTATATATTCATACAAAAATTCTTTCAACATACACGCATGCAAATAGATAAACGAAAAACTAACAAACATGCACCTACGAGTTTAGTCAAAAGTTATCCAATAACGCGCAAGCGAAAGTATTAAAATTGAGGAGGCGAAATTCTACTACTATTAAGTATTATGAGCAACTACTTATTCTTTAGAATAAGTAGTTGCTCATAATACTTAATGTCTACATATTGGCGGCAATTACAGACGTCCGTCAAAGCTGTTTTGTATAATGTTTAATTAAATGTTAAGCGGACTATGTATGAAACAGGTATTCACCCGTATTTTCGATATTCGAAACCGACTTCGGAATAACAAAGTGTATACGTATCTGAAGGTTTATATCTTTAGTGATGATTTCTATCTAGGTGTATTTTTATGGAGTTAGTATGTTCTTAAAATATTCTATCATGATAACACTAGTATTAAAACATATGCTATGCTAAAATATTATATTTCAAATTGTTATTGTTTTAGAATGGGTTTTCTTCGTCGCAGCGTACTGTTCTGCCATCTGGTCGGCTGCCTGCCCCAACACAATCTCCCGGTCGATTACTTGTTAGAGCTAGACTTTCATCGCGTATCCTTTCTCCGAGTCTCCTCACGTGCAGAAATATTAACTCCTCTTGATCTCTCACATATCACATTGCGCCGAATGGCATCTAACCTAAAACTTCTCCGCTATGTTTCAAACAGGTTGTTATGCTGGGAGGATTATCTACTCTTCTATTCACACCGCATCTCTGAACTTACCAAACGTGACATGAGCCTGCTACATATCCTAAAGTTCATCTTTACATCTACATAATACCCCAAAAGTCGCCGAAAGGACGTGTGGCGGGTGGTGTTAGTGTCAATACCCGTAAAAAGGAACAAAACCACACGCAAAATCAGCACATACACGCAAAATTATACCCTCAGTGGCGTCCATCATGCAAAAATCCCTTCATCCCATTCGCATGCAAACATATACACTATCATTCAACAAACAATTGCACCTCAGGAAGCAGTATAAAATCCATCCAAAAACGCGAAAGCAAGAATATGAAAAGTAAGAAGGCAAAATTCCACTACCACATGAACATGCGATATAAAACGCTCTCCTCTCCAAGGACAAATTCAGTTTATTTATTTCGCAACGCTTTTATTTCAAATCGCTTCTTTACTAAATTTCTTCCATGCTCCATGATATAATTACTATTATTAGTATCATAAATTATCCTGCCCTTTGTCTCTTCTCCGTAGCCAATAGTTTTATCTCACTCCTAAAACGTCACTTCTGTGAGTGCAGTAAAATTCTTTTTTGGCATTAAAATGGAACCGTGTGTGAATTCCTTTCATTTTACTGCTCCTTTTACCAACTCATTTAAATATAGCTATAAATCGTTTATTATGATAATCAAATAATGTATTTACTTTGCCTTTAATTAAAGTAAATATCTTGTACGTCAGCTTTGAATAATATAATTTGTTTAAGACTTTTGTGTTAGAAAATGCCTCTTCTTACAATAAAAAAACACTCTCATTATGATTCTTCCATGGAAATTCACAACATTTTTAAATGTTGTAAAGACAGAAGTATTCTTGGATAATACATTCATGAAATTATGCACTCAAATCGTTTACCTATCGAAAAACCCTTAAATATTTTACCAATAAAGCATATAATTTAAAGTAAGAATGAAAAAGAAAGATTTACAGCTGCGTAGCCTATAAATTAGATAGAAAATAGTAATAATGCACATTGTAAGCTAGATTGAACATTTAAAGTCTGTATATGAGTAATTATATTATATAATTATCTGAATTAAAGTAAGGCGATTTTAAGCTTTAACCAGGAAATACAGGTACGTACGGATTTTACGTTTATTTTCGTGCCCCATTAGGAAAATTGAAACCTTTATGAAGAGGAATGGCAATTAGCCAGCGAAAAGTTATGGCGTTATTTCTTGCAATTAATACTGTGCGCGGGACATATGGGAAACAAAATTGCTGATTCATTACGCTTTCCTCATTTTTATTCATTGATCTTTGGATTAGGGGACATTTTATGAGCCATCGCCACGACAATTTGATCACGGATTACCTTCTATTTTTGTTAGTGGAATCAAAATGTGGCCAAAAAAGGAAATACTAATATGAGGCCAAATATTGATTGTTGCTGAATGAACCAAAACCCAGCCTACCCAAATTAAATACACTAAATAAGAGTCATTAAAACCCTTTAGGCTTTTTTAGGGATTTTTTTTACTTTGAAAGTTACATTTAAGTAATAGAATTAGATTTGAACAAAGTAGTTTCGGAATAAATGTAATAAAAATTGCGACGAAAATACGTGCACACATGGGTTATTCCAGGCTCCATTAAAAAAGGAGTCACAATTAAATGAAGTGACCGATTTCAAATCCCAAGATTTACGAGGAGTTCTGGCACGTGTGTCGAAAAATTTAAAGTGAAGAATATCAGTTCTTGGTAACGTGCAAAAATGTGATATCTATTTAACTCTAAACCTGAATCATAATTTGACATATCTACTCATCATTAATAGCATATTTTATCAAATCGGTTATCATAGTTGCCAGTATTTTTGAGTACTCCATATTTTTTTTACCAACATGTAAAACGAGTACGTAGGCTGGGAAAAAAATATACTGCATAAATTGCATTCCTGGTACTGGGCATATTTGACGTATTAATCCTGCAGAATGCCCTTATGTGCGATAATTTTTTTTAGTTTCCGTCAACGGCGAAAGATGCTGAGTGTTAGTGATTTTGAATACACTCGATGACTTTATTGGCGACCCAACGCCTCCCCAAGTGCGAATGATTCCTTCAGGCGCCAACAAAATTCCTCTTTATTACTCCCTTCAATTTATGGCTTCGGCTTGGAAGAGAGGGAGACCCCCTTTACTGCTGTATGTTTTCCCTCTGCTCTAGAGAGGAATCGATATGGGGCAGATGAGAAATCAGCTGTACGTGATAGGTCATTCCAAGGGTTTACACCTGGATCATAAGATGTGTTTAGAGGAGGGAACGAGGATCTTCGATCTTCGCAGATTTCCCATCGATTTGAGCAGTGGGGGTGAAAAGATGGAAGTATTAGATCGACGGGCTGGGCCACGATAATGCAGTCACTAGGAATGGTGTTTTAGTAGGTGTTTTTTTCGGGGTACGCTCTCTCATTCCGCAGCAAATATCTCGGGAAAAATGGAGGCAGATATTCCATGCGTTTGCCCTCATGGATTTTAAACGCTATCGAGGTTCTTCTGCGTCACCATATTTCTCCTCGAATATTCGGATGAATTGGAAGATAACGAACGGAAATGACGGAAAGGGAAAAAAACTCGACAATAATTGAATGAAAAGCACCAGGGAAAACACATGGAAATATGTTCTGACGCGATATAAATATTTAACATTGTGACTTAAATATTTGAATTTAAATTTTTGCTAGAGTTTGTAACTCGTATATTTAATCTCATTTTATGTCGGTACTTATTTTACACTTGTAGGATATTAGAGGGCGCGATTAACGTTACTCAAAGCAATAATTTTCTCATTTTATTTTGTTTAGCGACAATTTGTGGCAAAAGGTATATTTTCTGTAGGCTCAATTCTGTTTGAATACCGAACCCAAAATAATGGGCAAGCCGATAGGATAAATTATCATTGTTTTAATGCCAAGGCAGTAAAATTTTAGAAAATTAATTGACGTTTCAAGTGATAAGCTACAATACTGAATAGCTTTTAGAAACTTAAACGGTATTAAGCATGGAGATGAGAGTGACAGGTGTGTCTAGCTCTAACAAAGGAAACCATTTATCTGGTAAATATGAAGTTTCCTGAACATATTTCATCGTTGAACCAATAATGAGAGAGAGCATAATTTTAATCTCTACACATACCGCCAATAAAATGCTAGGTAATTATTTCTTCTCCTTCTCTCTCTCTCTAGGCTTAACTCCTTAGATGAATTTTGAGTCATATATGTTACGATTTAAAACTGTTTGAAGGATTTCATATTACATTTAAAGCTTTATATTTCTTGAATGACAAAATAAAAACCCCTTAGAAAAATAAGAATGTCAGCGGCGACACTAAAGAGTGAACGACTTGGTAAAACCTTGATGTGAATTAACTTTGCAAATTATTCGTTGCTCAAGTCATGTAGCAGTGACTTCATATTTAATTTGAAACCGAGCCCTGGTATATAAGAGTTCACTTGATTAGACTTTAAATGGTCCGTGGTCGATAATTAACAATTAGCCATTGTGCTCTCAGTTTACTCTGGGCATGCTATGAATTGGCTTGAGGAAGTATGAACACCATTAATTTCTGCATAATTTCGTTTAATGGGCTTTATTGGTCGGTCTTGGCGACGCTCCGTTGCGATCAGGGGCGCAAGGAGGATGAAGCGAGCGATGCGGAGGAGAAAGGTTCTGGGGTCGAGGGCGGGGCGAATGGAGGGAAGTAAGCATGAAGGGTTGGATGGAGAAATATGAAAGCAAGAGTGCTAAAGGGGGATCTGGGGGGGGGGGGAGAGAGTACAGGGGAGGCGAGCAGAAAGAAGGGTCTTGTCTCAACACCCCATCCCGCACACTCTTTGCGGCTTGGCTCGCAGGGTCGGGTAAATTTTGTAGATGTAGATAAAAGGATAAAAGCGACAGACGCGGCGGATGGCGGACGGTCATCTGGGCAGGGCACGGAAGGGTCATTGGTGTGGGAAGGAGGTGTTTCCTCCTCCCTGGGTGTTGGCGAAAAAGGAACCTGGTCTGTGGAGGGGAATGGAGAGGGTAAAGAGGCGGAAAAAAAGAGGAGTGTCTCTATGAAAAGGAACTCCGTCCACCCTCCCTTTCCACCGCACCGCTTCGCCCACGCTCCCTTCCCTGCGGGGTGACAATGGACGAACGTGTGGAGAGGGCGCAGAAGAGAGAGAGAAAAAAAAGAACTCGGCGAAAAATAATAAAAAACGACTTTTTTTTCTCTACCCTTCTCACGACTAAATGTAAAGAACCCAAGCCAGTTTTCGCCATATTTTACGGCGACTGCTAATGAGCTTACAGACTTCCCAACCCCTCCGCATCTTAAATTGTTTTGTTTGCTCGGCGCTTAACACCGCCGCCGCGGCGATCGGGTTGCGAAGGGGGAGGGAGTGAGTCTGTTTTGCTGGGGTTCCGGGAGGGAGTGGGGGCCTGGTCTTTCCCCTCCCACTCTTTTCCTGTAGTTCCAACCAACCCTTCTTTCACCATCTCTTTTCACTCCTTTCTTTTCCCACCCCGAGCGCTCCTTTCGAGCTCTGCCCCATTTCAACCCTATGCACTCTTACAACGACATGGTTCTCCTACCGAGTTTTACTACCCTTCTCTACCCTCACTACTCTCTATCCATTTTCTTCGTCTCTCCCACACTCTTTCTCTCTGACCCTCGTTAATTCTTTGTTTTATATTATTCTAGCGACCTTTAGTGGGCTTCGCAGGTATTTCACGCCTCCACTTCTGCACGGGTGTGTTCCCGTTGTGTTTATTTTCATTAATGGACGACCGCCGTTCTGAATTCCTATTTTCTTTCCTCGGTTGTGAGGAGTGGGGAAAAAAGAACAACTCCCATTTTAGTATTTTCTTTACCTCTGTGTTTTTTTGTTTCCGTAATTTTTTTTGTGAGTGCATTTTTAGGTAAGCACAGAAAAGTCGTTAGGAAGAGGAGTTTCCTACTGTTCTTCAGCGTTAGGCTTGATTAATAATGGCGTTTATCTTGCGAAGTATATATTTTTCGCAGTTTTTTCTGACCCCTCATCATTTCATCGTGCGTTATGACTGCCATATCCATCGCTTTTCTCGTTCTCCTGAAATATTTATTCTATGCGAATGTTAGCAGGGTAGATTACGAAATATTCTCATATGTGCTTAATTGCAAATGACCTCTTGTTGTTGTAGATTACTCATTGCGCTTAGTGTTATTATTCGTCAAATTAAGTTCTCTTATTCAGTGTTTAGGGGAGATATCCGATGGTCTAACTTTTTCATCGTTACATTGCATTTTGAGCTAGTGTTCTTCAACAAGGGGTTTTTGATTTTATCTATATTATTCCCAACCAAAATAATATTTAGGATATTTAAATTTATCTAGTAAGGGTAGAGTAGAAGAAACATAAAGAGTGGAACATTTCTATTCATCTTTCTGAAGATGAGAGAAACAGTTTTTCCGAAAAATTAAAAAAAGCTTCTGAGTGTTACTTTTATTTTTGGTGTATTTTTCCGTGTCTCTTTATTAATCTGTATAAATGCATATATAGAAATATTCATATATATATATATACTCATATATATACACACATATATATATATATATACTCTAGTGTTTGTGTGTTTGTGCGTCGCCGGAGTGCGTCATCTTCAAGAGTATATATATATATATATATATATATATATATATATATATATATATATATATATATATATATATCGATGATGCGGAAGTACTCACGATAGCAATATAACTTTTGGACGGCACAATAGAACACAGAATAAAACAGATAACACGTAAAAGGACACTCACACTGTAGATGATTTAATCTTTCGGCCTACTCCGAGGCCTTCTTCAGGTCAGACTCTGACCTGAGGAAGTCTGCCTGAAGAAGGCCTCGGAGTAGGCCGAAAGCTTAAATCATCTACAGTGTGAGTGTCCTTTTACGTGTTATCTGTTTTATTCTGTGTTCTATTGTGCCATCCAAAAGTTATATATATATATATATATAGAAAAATACATTTGTATACATTTGTGTGTATATATATATATATATATATATATATATATATATATATATATATAGAAAAATACATTTGTATATATTTCTCTTTTAAAGCATTTTTTTCAAAATAATGTTTTATATTTATTTCATGAATATATATCTATCTTCATCTTACTTCGAGAAAAACACACATGTCCGTAATACTCAGGAACTGTAGTTGTGTTTAGTGGAAGGATGGTCTGTCTCGCAAATGAAAATATTAACTCAAGATTTTTATTCCATAACACTTAATGAATGCTGCAGAAAGACATATAATCTAAATTTCAAGCTAATACTCTGCAACAGCTGTTATGTGGTTATAATTTATTTATACGGAAGGATGGAATATTATATGGAAGACGAGCATTCTTTCTACAAGAGTATTCTTCAACATTTTCAGAAATAATTTCATTGATATTAGAAGAACACATTATAGGAAAACAATGTTTCGTTTCCGTAAAATATGCCTCAACCTTACATTCTAAAATTTTGAATCGTTTTGGCTAATCAAGATTTAGCTAAATAGCTCAAAAACGTTGATTTCTGGTGCAATATTCGCAACAACCGGGTTAATTGTGATGACTCAATATTCCAAGCCTGTATTAGGGTGTTGGTATTGTTCAGACAGATTCCCATGCGAGCTCTACATCACTTTTTAATAATTATTCTCTTCCTAAAATCTAAGAGAAGCAAACTTTTAATTAAAGTCTTAATACTGATTTAAAATTTAAAATAATGCATGTTTTCAACACAATTGCATTAACCAACGCCTTACTGTGGTAAATCGTTAGTTCTTTTGAGGTCATGTGAATTTTGGCATGGCCTACTTGATTTTAACTTCGGTACGAGAAGGGCCATTGTTTCTGAGATTTATCCTCAGAGTATGTGTTGGTGTTTTTAAATTTCCATTAAGTTCCATTGAACTGGCACAACGGAACTTAAATTGAACCACTGGTATTATATCTGGGTTACTGATGAAATTAGACCGAATTTGGAGTTTATTTAAAATATTTTGCATAAAATCAAGTTCAAGGCACTGCTCAATCGTCAGAAGTAATGCTTTAACAAATTTACAGACGTTAATATTATAATTAAAACTTGATCTTAGGTTTGAAACAAGAAGGAAGAAAAATGGACTAAAACGAACTTTGATAAGCCTCCCTTGCATTGTTCACATTGCAAACTCCGGCGGTGCATGCAGACAGTGAATGACAAATATACATAAGGTCTTAAACCTGCTTCATTCCAGGCGATGATTAAGAAAACACAAAATTATGATTAAACCGGCTGTGAAACTGCTACTACTTCGAAAGTACTTAAAAAATAGAAAAGTTAAAATGAAAACATATTTTATCAACACATGATTATTAGATACAGTTTACGTTATCATTGAACACTCTTCATATCGGAAACCTATGGTAACATTGAGTTAAAAATCGCCAAAAAGGCTACGGCTTACTTCACTAATTCAAAATTGCACAAAAGCTAGCGAGTTAAATCATATGAAAACGAAGAATAATGCATAAAATAAAAATGCATTAAAATTTGATTTTGAACGCTATCATGTTATTATATGAACAAAAGCATGGGTGAAACTAAAAAAGGCACCGTAGTTAGATGTCGAGACGCGTGCCGCTCCATTTCTTCAAAGATATTTCAAAAATATAGTACATATCTGTGCAAGTCGTTTGATTAAATTCACCCGCTCTTACCACATTTTTATTAGTTACTCCTACCTGTGCACATCTATCTGTCCTTTACGCATGGTCGTTTTTGTTCCCCATCTCGTCCATCGCGGAATATCCAACCCCCGCAGCCACTTGGCTTCAAACGCTTCTTCACGCCATCCTAATTCCTTCCCCGTCTGACCTTCTTCCTTGCCCTCGGATCACGACTTTTTTCCTCACCCGACTTCATCCGATGCAAGAGTGGGATAAGATCCGAGGTCGCTCCATCTCTCTCCTTCTTCATCTCTTCATTGCTGGAATTTGTCCGAAGACGGACTTGGCTCGGGAAGAGAGGGAGGGAGACTTAAGATGGGGAAGGGGGAGTTGAGGGCGAGGTAAAAGTGTTGAGAGAAGGAGTGGAGTCCAAGTGAGAGGGAGAAAAGATTCCCTCTTCCCTTTTATTCTTTTATTTTTCACCTTTTTTTTCCTTTTACCCGTGATCGGCCGGCTTTTTGTGTGGATACCCATCCCTTCCCCAAGTTCTCGAACGAAGGACGTCGTCTCCTGTTGCTCGCTTTTTGCGCTGATTGGGTCTCTCCGATGATAGCTCACACGAATTGATTGGTGGCGAATGGGACGTGGAGGATGGGGAGAGCTGTGGCAACTTCTTCTTATTCCCTCCCATCTTCTTCCCCTTCGTTTTTCCCTCTTTCCCATTCCAGTCATACCAGCCACTTCCCTCACCAGGACCCTCGCCCCCTTTCCACTCCATTCCAGTTCACCACTTATATTCAGTCCATTTCTTTTATCTTCGCTCTTCCCGTTCACCGCGCATGTGTTCGAAGCGCGTGTCGTCTTCTGCCGGCTTTATGTATGCATATATATATATATATATATATATATATATATATATATATATATATATATATATATATATATATATATATTAAAACACATATCTACATAAAATCTCCGCCCGACACGATACATAGTACATTTAAAATTCTGGCCTACCGGTAATTGATTTGCGCGAGGGAGTTGGAGGGAATCGAGGAGTGGAAGAAGGCTTTCATCGGGTTTCCGAAATAGATTCAGAATTCGCGAAGATTTCGCTTTGTTCCGCCTGAAATTTAATCCACTGAGATAAATTCGGGTCTGAAAAATTTACGAATCTGGTGTATGCTCTTTATTAAATAATTCCTTAATTTTTTTTGTATTCAAAACTTTTCAATAACGGCTCTTTTTCATCGTTTGCCGACAATAATTTTAATCCTGCGTAGCGTGACAAACGTTCTGACTGGTTAAATAGCTTTAATGCATTTGGTGTTTTGTAATTCGTTCTCGATGTCTAATTATTTCCTTCGGGCGGTTTTATTTAATTGTTTTCAACCAAATTGGTTCTCTTTTTACAAATAAACCTATTTATTTACGGTTTAGCCATTTCAAAAGGAAAGGATTGAAGTCTCCTCATTTTAGATTCATGTACAGACCCCAAAGTTGAGAAAGTTTTTATGAAAAAATCACGGACAATCAATAAGGTAATTTGACGTAACCTAATTTGTATGTTTGTCCTAAGTCCTAAGTCTTTCATTAATGTGTTCGTGGAAACTGTCCGAAAAATATAATTTGTATAATTTGCGGTTTTAAAACACTTTGGCAGTTCTTGTTTCCGGCGAATGAAAAATTGGTTCGGCTCTCATTCCATTTGCGTGATATGAACATTGAATTAATGTGGATGTTTAGTTTGATTTATATCGGTTCCCCACCTCCCCTCCCCTCCCAAGGGTTTGGGTGACAGACAGATGCACACGATCGGACAATAAAGTACGAATTTTGGGAGAAAGGAACGTACAGACATGACCGGGGCGCCCACAAGTGACGCGATACAGTCCACATTACTTCCGAGTCGGCGCTCCTTTACGACCAGACTCCGTCCCACGCTGGGAGCTCTCCCATCGGCCAAATCTGGCAGCGAGACACTTTTCTCCCTGCCTCTCTCTCAGTCATTCTTCCCTTTTTCCGTCCGTCTTCGCCTAAACCTACACGTTTCCTCTCCCTCCCCGTTTCCTTCCCGAAGACTGTGGTCTCACCCCGTCTTTCCTTCCAGCCATTCCATATCGCGATCACCCGGAGGAGGAAAGGAACTCAGGGCGGTGCGAGTGGGCGGGTCGGGGGTGATAAGAGGGAGGGACTTTTTGTCGAAACTGCGCCTCTGAGGCATTTTTAAAAACATGGATTCTGAACTCTTTAACGACGATGGGATAAAAAAAGAAGGTAAAGTAGCTTATCGTTCCTCCCCCGGAGGATGTTCAGAAAGTTTTTACTTCGGCGCGAACTCGTTTCGGGCGGTTCGCTGTACGCGACGAAATGGGACGAGAGAATGGCTCCCTCTTAGTCCACCTCGCCCTTCCCTCTCTCTCTCTCTCTGACTACCCACTCCTCACTTTCCTACCCACCTCCTTTCTTCAATGTCTCCCCCTTTCCCTGTCTTTATATTCCGCTCACACCCGCCCACCTCCGCACTCGCTCTTTTGATAAACCTTATTACTTCAGAAACCACCCATTCATTCGACCTCACCCCTTTCTTCGAAGTTTCCCTCAGACTCTTTACCCGTCTCCACTTGTGCTCTTCCCCCCTTTCTCTCTCCGCTTCGCCTCACTCTTACTTCAGTATTCGAAAATCCCTCTCGGAAAATCTCTTCGTGCCGTACATCCACCCCACTCCTTAACTAGTGTCGATTTTACTTGTCTGGGGCTCAAGAGAGACCATGACCAGAAAGAATGCGGAAAGGGAACGAGAAATTTGATTCGGCGCTCTTCTGTGCGATACGTGATTATTTCACTACCTCTATTTCTCTATTTCCTGCGCAGTGAAAACTGAAGCAGAGTAGGTAGCATGATCGTAATGAAAACGTCGTTGAAAAACTTCGAGTGCTTTTTCTTCGTTTTTTTGTCGACCGAACTGTGAAAACGTAACTCTGAGAGTTTCATTCCATCCTGGTAATTCGTTTTAACTTCCTTCTTCGAGACGCATGTGACTCCTCTTCGTCCCACGGCCCTTCTTCTCGAAGCCCATGCACCTTCGCGACGTGACGCACACAATGAAGCGCCTATACACAAATACAACTTCCGAAGCAGTTTGACCCTTTCCGATGAGTCCTTGAAAACTTTTTCCACATCCCCCCCCGCTCCCGAAATGAGGACAAATTCCGAAGGCATGTGGGTTTTATTTGAAGCTAAAAAGACCATTAACGTTATTATCTCGGCCCGATCGGTCGTGAGGACGTTTTACAAGGTATCGAAAAGATTTCATTTCCGCATCCCAAAACCTAATCCCTAAAATTTCTGTGTAGGTGGGAATGCTTTCGACTAATAACACTTTCACGTGAAATTAGACATTTTGGAGGAATATCCTGTGATTCTAACTCAATACTCTTATTATGAAGACTTGCAGGCATTCATAGTTCCTCAGCATCACACGTGCGAGAGCATCTCTCTTCCAGTCTACCGGGAGGAGAAACGAATTTAAATCTTTCCCCCAATATCTCCTCGTATCGTCCATTCGTTTCAATTCTTTTTTATCTCAACCCCATTTTATATTCAGTTCTCCCTCCACAGTACCGTTCGCATGCGCATATTTCATACACTTCTCTCATCCCTTTTTCCCTATCTCTCCTGCTTGCTCTATTTCTCTCTCTTCCCCTCTCTCGACCTGCACCCAGGACTTCACCCCTTCCCTTTGCACCCTCACCCATCCAAGATCTCACTTTGTTTCACTCAGTAATCCCGGCCTCTTTCTCCATTCATCATGGGATCCACAGATTCTGGGCACGAACCGTCGAGCGAAGCTGAGAAAGAGAAAGGCAGTCGGCCGGGTTGCTAGCGGGAGAGAGTTGAGTGAGGGTTATTTCTCCCGAGGAAGGGGAAGGGCAAAGGGTAAAAGAAGTGAAGCGCGGGAGGGGGGAAGGAGGGAAGTGCTCGGGAGATTTGAGGAGTGGTAGAAAGGTTAGCTCTAGGATGTCCTTAGAAGGGCAGCGGGGAGAAATTGGGTCGAGGGTTGTCGGGAAGAGGGGGGCGCGCGCGCGGTTTTTTTGGAAGAATTCCTATTCCTTTCATCCATTTTTCTGTTCGCGTTTTTGCTACCCCCCGAGGTCCCATGGGCCGTTTTTAGTCTCCCGTGGAGGGAAGGACTACGTTCTTCATAATGTTCCTGGGAGGTTATAGGAGGCCGATAAGACGGCCGGAAAGGCGATTACCTTCACTCGATCCTTGGATTGGTGATAGGGAAAGAGTAGTTTATTGAGGAAGATGACCTGTGCCCATTATTCTCCATAGGAAGACATTTTTCATACACGACTCCCTTTGGATATTTTTAGCAGCCTTCGAAGGCCATTAATGATTATTTTTTCTGTCGCAACTAATTATTATATTTAAACGATTACCTCACAACCCCTCCTCGTCTTTTAGTACAAATTAATAATATATAAATGGGTGTGTACCTAAATTTTAAAGGTTAGAGAAAAGGCATGTACACTAACATGATATGAGCCATCTACTGAGTCGTGTTTTTGTGCAAGTCCTTTCACCAAGAATTCACGTATGAACTCTTTAAGTCATTTGCATTTGTGCATTTGTACCTCTGAACCTCGTACATTCTGTTGATCGGCAAATGTAAAGGAAAAATGATCCCCATTTTTTCTAGAATTAAGGCTTACCAATGTTAAGAGTTATTTTTAAAGGCAGTTTACATAAAATGCAACACTAATTTTTCGAATAATCCTCTCTTACTATTTCCTCGTAATCCTATATATGAAACATGCCCTGTACTGCAGGACAACGAATCCCGTCCGACGGAAAAATGTCACACTAATTGTCATTCATTCTATAGGATGTGGTATTTTTATGAATCCCTGCTGTACTTCTTGGAAAGTGTGTGAAACTACCAAATCCTAAGCTGCCGTTGAAAAAATCGTCCACGAATCCTTTCATGCACTTCACGGTAATGAAATTTTTGTGCTCACACACCTGAGCTGGGATAAAGCGTCCTCGTAACTACCCAGCAAACTATTTTCTGAGAGAAGCCAATCAGTTCGGCGAGGGGGAAAATAAAAACTCCACCTCACTCAGGCAGGGTTGTTTCTTCTCCTGGCGGCAGAGAGGAAAGTAGTTGTGTGGTTCGAGCTCGAGAAGCTGTTGTTTGATGGGGCTTATCTCACGGATGAGCAAACGCACAGAAGTCCCCATTGTGCTGGCGATAAACCAACCTTAATGGGAGTGAGAGGACTAGTAGCTGTTTAGCAGTAGACAATAATCCGGAGAAAGTGAGTTTTAAAAGAGAAAGATATCTGTGGGGGAGGATCTCAAAAAGAGGCGGGTTGAAGGTGGAGCGTAGGGGTGGGTTGGAGAGGGGCGGGCGGCATAGTAATCAGGAGGGGAGGAAAAGGGAAGGGAACCGGAGGAGACGAGGAAAGAGTTTCTGTGAGACGCCGTCAAGAGGGTGCTCATGGAACTTATCCACTTAGTTCACTTTCCCAAAAGCCGATGCCGAGGAAGTGAAGGGAGGGTTGAAGGGGAGGAAGGGTGGAGGTTTGAGGGCGGAAATTCTCGCCCTCCGCTCCCTGTCCGCCCTGCTCGCATATCCCTCCATCTCTTCGAGCCCAGTGTCCACTTACCCCCGCCATGGACCCACCACATCCCCATGCTTCCTCCTCGTCCCCGTATCTTCCTTCGTCCAGTTCCCCCTGACGAGCATGATTAATCACGGCGCGGACCGTATGGCAGATACGTGCGATGCTCGATTTCGGACCTCACCGCGCGATGCGAAATGGATATCGAAAAGGTATCGAGGGATAGAAGATGTGACGTACACGTCGATCAAGCACAGGAATCGATTCTTACATGCCAAGGTCCGCTTTTTGGGTCGACGTTTGCGTGTATCATGCTCACAGAGTTCAGTATCGATCACCGTTGGGTTTGGTACTTGGATGGAGCAACAACCGACAAAGTCTCAATCTAATAAAATAGGAAATTTTGACCAAAAAATTCGGTCAGGACCTGTAATTAAAAGGCAAATCTTTCATTTATCCTTCACTTGGGGAGATTAAATTAACCATTTATTAATTTCTGTAATTGAAAATATGGTTTATGTTTGAAGTTCGTTTGACCCACTTTCAGTAATTCTGTCGCTGCAATTTTTTTCGTAAATGTATTTTAATTATATACATGATTCATCCCTCCAATTTGAGTCACTGTTACTATTCGATTCCAAAGATTCCTTCATTTCCATCTACGTAATACTTTACAAATCACTGTTAGGGCGAGCACTTATATACTAAATGATATTCCCAAGTACACATTCACTCGTACATGATATTATAATTATGCTATAATTGGTGTGCTTGATAAAATTACTAAAATATGGTCGTTAAATAAGTTTTTCCAGTGCTTGGGTTCGATTTAACAATGATTACCAATCTTGCGAAGGAAGAATGAATATTTGAACCTGTTGATGACGGTGTCTATATATTTTATTTCGTTGGCTGAATGTACCTATATCATTTGGGACCATAATAGTTTTCTCGGTGTTGGATGAGAACTCAGGTGTCCTCTCACCTTTCTAAACGTCTGTCTTGTCTCTTCAATTCGTATATCTAGGGTTTGCGACATAAATTCCCAAAATACCCATCACGCATAATCTGTTTGTAGAGATTTTTTTCCAAATACAGAGGATACTTTCAACCTGATCCAAATCTTTTAGAGAATTTTCTCCCACTTCTTCCAAATTTCTACCGCGTATCTAAAATATGAACTATCTATTGTAGGATAGAAACCTCCTCTTACCATTTATTTGCATTTTCCTACAAACTATCTAATGAAACGTAGAGCGTGTTAAATGCTGATCCGCAAACTCTTTCGATGCGTGTATTCCATGCAAAGTTTCATTTCAGTGTTACAATTAAGTATTTGATCTGCTTTGAGGTACTTTATTAGATCCAACCTACTCTATAATTTCCTTCTTTTCTCCTTTCTTTTATTCAAGAAATCACATTTTCTGATATTTAATTCTAATATGAATTCCTTATAACACCCTCATATCTAGTCTCAATCGTTATAAAGTAGTCCGCAATATACCGGTGCCCTTACATCTCAGGAAAGCACTGGGTCATCTGCGTGTACAAGGCATATTAAAAAAAGTAAGAGCCGTTCGGTGATAAACAAAAATTTTTTCATAAAAACAAATTTTAATTGACGGTTTTAGTTTAGTACAAACCGACTTGATTTTTATTTCCGTTCATCTATACGCACACTTTGTAACGCTATACCGCTTCTTTAATCCTTCAGCATTGAAGTTCCCCTCCTTGAAGATGACAAAAGCTTGGGTTTTTCATCGTTTCCAAACCGTTTTCCACCAAGTAACCGTTTCAATTACAAGAGGAAATCGTCGCTGAGCGATAAATTTGTCTTTTCGACAGCTGTCCAGAAACGTTCATCCACTCAACATTCTTTGCTTTTTGTCGGTCTTCTTGGTCTTCTTGTCGTCTCTTGGTCGGCAATGATTTTCAGTACCCACCTCGATAGTTTGCTTTATTTATAATATTTCAGTTTTTCCCTAACAATCGCGTAAATAGTAGTGTTTTCATAAAGATGAAATTTAGCAGTCGAAGAGCTAATCATCAACTGTCGATCAGATTGCAGTTCTTGTTCCACTTGTTGAACGATTTCATCGGTCTGGATACTGACTCCTGCTACACTGCTCTTCTTCATGTTTCATCGGCGGTTTTTGAAGCTTTGATTCCACTGTGCAACCTTTCCTTTACTCATTACTGTAGGTTCATAAATTAGGTACAATTTGCGATGAATTTGGGCAGCTAATGATCCTTTTGTACGCAAAATTACGGCCAGATCTGAAGAAGGCCTCAGAAAAGGCCGAAAGTTTAAGCATTCTGAAATATGATTGTCCTTCTACGTGTTATGCATTTTATTTTTATGCTCTTTTGTGCCGTCCAAATGTTATTTTACTCTCGTGAGTGCTTCTACATCACCTATATACATTGATGAATGTGTGTGTGTTCATATATATATATATATATATATATATATATATATATATATATATATATATATATATATATATATATATATATATAAACACACAAACACTAACACAAAAAACACTACACACATAGAAACATAAAAGAAGGACACTTACATTGGATATTGGATTCTGATGACGACGGCCGTGCCGTCGAAACGTAAATATCCAATGTAAGTGTCCTTCTTTTATGTTTCTATGTGTGTAGTGTTTTTTGTGTTAGTGTTTGTGTGTTTGTGCGTCGCCGGAGAGCGTCTTTTCCAAGTATATATATATATATATATATATATATATATATATATATATATATATATATATATATATATATATATATATACAAACATTAAATAAACATTACATACACACATACATAAACATAATATAATTATACACATAACACACAGCACGAGAACACATAAAAAGATCACTCACAAAAATATCTGGATAATTTCGACGGACTCGAACTCCGTCTTCTTCGGAAGATTAGATATGACTGACTGACCATCTACCGAAGAAGACGGAGTTCGAGTCCGTCGAAATGATCAAGATATTTTTGTGAGTGTTCTTTTTATGTGTTCTCGTGCTATATCTCTCGTGCTATATATATCATATATATATATATATATATATATCTATATGAGTATGAATGTAAGTCCTTTGCCTGATCATGCTGCACAGCATTGAAACCTAGGTCGTATTAAAGTTTGTTTTACATGTGGAATTATCATGTTTCATTTTGGGATTATTCATCATAGAACAATTCAAAAGATGACACTATATATAGTGTTAAAAGAGCTGAATAAAATCATCTAAATAATTTACATGTTAGAGCCATACCCAAGAGTAATGCTGAAGTTTCTAATGTCGGGAACATTGATAGGGAGAGTTAGAAATTTGAATCATTTGCTTTTTAAAATAATTTTTCGTTTTAATTGCGGATGGGAAGAAAGATTTTAAGGAGGATTTTTTATCTCGTAACTTTTACTCTCTTTAAACTATCGAAATTTTAGGATATTATTAAATTACCTGAATGTCAGTTACAGAACACTAGTTTATTCATTATTTTTTATTTTTTCCCCAATATGCATTGGGAATAGGTAGTCCTGTGGGTATGGATAGGGATACTGTCCAGAGGGCCCGGGTTATATTCCACTCAACGTCTTTGTGTACCTTCAGCTTCAACCAAGCTGTGTGACTTTTCGGGTAATGGATTTTTCTGGGAAACTATAGGCGGAAAAGAAAGGAACTGAGTCTCCTACTCCGGTGAGTAAATTTAATACACCGTAAGGCTTACTGCGAGATGAGCTCTATTTCCCCCTGTAAAATAAACTCACGTTGATAACTGTATTACTTTTACCGTTATTAATTTCGGTATTTTTTATTCTAATTTAACGAAAACTAACTATTCTTGTTTCGAAAATAAGTTTCTTTATGTCGCCACTTGAAATGTAATACTTGAGGTCGATAATACTTACCTGATGACATTAATTCTCCGTTTACCAAAATAAGAGGGAAATTTCCATTAATCTACAACGGAAATGGGTAGAAATAAAACTCATTTCATTAGTAGCTCTATATGATAAACATTACTTTCTCATATGGGTCACCTGAAAAGGCTAATAAAATTAATTTTCCTTCAGATATTTCTCCATATTGCATAATTTTGCATCATGTTTGCTAAATTAAATTTGTTTTTCCTATCGTTCGTATAATATTTGGATTAGTATTATAGTTAAATATACCACAACAGAAAACCTTCAGTTCTCTGTCTTCGAGACCACAGTAAACCTTCACCATTTGAATTAACAAAACGCATTTGCGGTAAAGTTTTTTCGATGCAACGTAAAACTAAAACTCTCGAGGTATAGGGGAGTTCGAGTGGACAACTCCATGTTACTCTATCATGTGCAAGGATTAAGGTATTTGCGATCATTATTCCAGAATGTAGAATTAATCCTTGCAGCCTTTTTTCTCCGTTCTTCTACTGGCCCTGATGTCCCTATCGTTTTTCAATGTCCGCGAGACATCGGAGAAGGATAAAATAAATGACGACGGATTTCACTTGGCTTTTTTTTCCCATCTCCCTCTTCTTCTCCCACAGTTCTAATTCTGCCCCCCTTCCGCAGACTATAATCCTCAAGGAAAGTCCGTTCGTTCGTTTTTTTTTATATTCCGACTATATTTGAAAATTGTGAAGAACGAAATTTTCAGAAGAGAAACTTCGTGTAACGTACCAAAAGGGAATTCAACTCGAAACAAGTAACCAGATAGTCCGCTTATTAAAACCCATAGTGGTAACATTATTGGATTAAGTAGCAGAAAAAGCCTCTATCAAGCTACTTTGTATTTACGAAGTTTTTTTTATGAGCGCTTGGGAATGCTTCCACTATATCGTGTATCGTACTCAATTTTTGGTATTAATACATCTAAATCTGGGTAAACTTACCGTTAAGTATTCTTTATCAAAACCAAAAGATTATTTACTATTTTTATTAAAGGCTTATTCATAAATGGATGTTCTCAAAGAGTCCATTGTTATTAATGACTACCATTTCGGCTAAAAGATGTTTCCTAATAAAGGATATATGAAAAGCATAGATTTTTTTATTGCGTTATGTTTTATGCTCCAGTATTATGCTTTCTAATGTGAGTGGGTGATCAGCGAAATTAAATGAAGTGTCGACATACGTGGGGTTTTAAAAAAAGTGAAATATTGGTCGATCCGTATAATAAAGAACAATAATCGCACCTGGGAATTCTGTAAATGAGGGTGAAAAGAAACACTGCGATCATATTTTATACTTGATTCCTCGGATGGGCCATTACAATTGATTTAGCGGTGAGTTAGATAAAATGTTCGTAGGGATATTGGTATTTTTTTATTGCCATAGGGCATTAATCATTTTAATTCTTGTGGACCAGGCATTATGGAGTAGTATCAAAATGGACAATCTATTCTTACCGATTTTCCTTTTCCACCTTTATCACCTCCCATGAATCTTATTGTGTCTGGGACCAACGTTAGCTTGCATTGAACTCATTAAGAGGGCACCGTCTCAGTGTTCAAGTTAAAGTTAAATGGCCATATCAGTTAATCGAATGAAGAATGTTCGTTCCCCCGCAACTGAAAAATGAAAAGTGTAATACACCGAAGGCTTTACTTATGGCCCGAGATAAGATTCTTTCATGAGAACGAGAATGATAGCCGCACTGGTCTGTTGAGTTCGAAAAAAATAATTTTGCTGCGGATTTCACTTCATCCAAGTTAATAGGTCGTTAATCCAACTGGCACCCAATATTTACACATTATGGCATTACCTAAATTATAGAATGTACGTCACTCCAAATTCCACACGTCACACCAACTTGCACAAAATCTCTGTCTGACAATAGCATCTGTTTTTCCCACAATCTCCAGCTGACATGAAACACCGCATTCAGTTTATGAAACACCATTCCATCCCTTACCTTTATCGACCAAATGGGCACACTGAATTTTGCACTCCCGGCACTCAATTTCCTGCCATTCAACGTCACTTTCATTCCCATTGCTCACAATCCCGGTCTGAAATTAGCATTGGCTTTTTCTCGCCCTTAAGTAGGAGGCCACGAGGAGAAAGAAAACTCAACGCTGTTCATGTCTCCCTTTAAAGAGCTAAATGGCCACCTTGGATTCGCACTGGGCTTTTCCTCGGTTCGATGGCCGATTAAAAGATTCTTCGGCTGTGATCGGGACTTCGTCGTGTGCTGTCACCGCGGCATGTGTTCTCGACGGCCGCACAACTGGAGGTTTCCCTAATTCCCAACCAAAGCGCTGATCCGTCGCCGTCCGTCCCATTTTTGTCTCATTAAACCCAATTTCATGAACACTCCCTCTCCATCCCCTCCGTCCCACTAAAGCCCGTCGTGCCCCGTTCTAAAGCCGCCGTCCGCTTCCCTTTAATCAAGTTAATTACATTCCTTATCTACTTCCCACCCTCTTGAGAAGAGAAGGAGAGAACGAGAGAGGAGGGTCTTAATCTCGCACTAACCCGGCCGTGACAGACAGACCCCCTCCCCCTTCTACCCCCTGCCCCATACGCCTCTCTTCCCCCGTGCGTCATTACTGAGCGGCAATGTGCGGATCAGCGGACCGAAGAGAGAGGGCCCATTGGGTCCTTCGGCTCTCTCTCTCTTCTCTGGGTCCTTAGAGAGAGAGAGACGCACAGAGAGAGAGGGAGAAAGGGGATGGAGAGCGATGGAGAGGGGATGAGGGGGTGACGGGGAGTATAGAGCGGAACTGGGGGAGGAGTTTTTAGGCGTGGGGCGGAGGAGGTGGAAGAGGCGCGAAAGGTGCGGGGAGGGGGTCTTCATGAAAGTGGAAGACAAGAGGCCGACAAGAGTGTCCTTAGGCCGAAAAAGGTCACCGGGAGGCACATCGTAAGACGGAGGAAGCGACTCGCCGGGGAAGGCAGATGAAGCGGCGGCGACAGAGGAGGGATCTGTGGGGGGGTTACGACTAAGTGTGAGCGTCTGGGCTTGCGGAGGTGGGAGGGGTTGTCTTCTCCAGCGGTAAGGGGGTTTGTGTGTGTGTGTGTGTGCGCGCGCGTGTGTACGAATGTGGGTAGGGTCACCTTTGACCCCTCAGAATGGCAAGCTCAGGAAGTACGCGGGGCTGGAACGGGCGGAGCAGAGGAGTTTGGGGATGGGGGTTGAGGACGGGGTGGTCGGGAGTTTCCACCCTGCTCGGATGACGAACCACCTTCCGCCGCCCTCATCTCTGTCCCGTACTTCCATCCCCGTGTTCAACCTGTGTCCACCCCCCTTCCCCACCCTCAACCCCTAAACTCCCTCTCTGGGCCACCTTTATTCAGCAACGGTCCTTCCCCTTTGTCAGCGCGCTATAATCCCTTGGGGCCGCTTTGTTCCCTGATCTCCCCCTCCTCAGCCTCACCTCCGTCCCCTTCCCACACTCACTTCCGCCATCCCCGACCTTGTCTCTCACCGTCTGTAAGTCCCCTCACCCCACCCCCTATTTCTTTTCGGCGCTAAACCCCGTCATAACCCCTCGCTAAGCTCACGGCTAATATGGCTTTGGCTCAGGGGAGGATGAGTAGGGTTGGGTAACTAACCGCTCACCCCCACTCTTTCTCTCACACTTTCCCTCGCTCCCTCTCTCTCCCTGCCTCTCACCCAGAAAACTTAAAAAAAAAATACTCTACACAACTTATCTTCTCTCCTCTCGCCGTAGCACAACCACGCGGTACCACATGCTTGCACACTGAAAGACTGAGTGGTTTTGCTCATCACGTTGAAAGGAGAGCGGAGGTATAGACCCAAGGAACCAAACGCCTACTTATGCTTGCATATCCTCTGATGCGGTAAATGCTGGATGGCCAGTAACCCCGCGTATGTGTTAGGTCACCGCATCGAAAAGAGCGTTACCAGCGATTCCCTTTTAAGCCTACACAATCCCGCAGAGTTTCTGGGAAGTGGTGACTCGGCGAAGCGAGGTCAACGTTCCTCCCTTAAATTTTCGAAGCGTTATTCGTTTAAAGTGAATTAATTGGGCTGCTTAATGTTTTCTAGTTACCTAGTACACGTAGTTATCTTCCCCTATATGTTTAGTTGAGGAAATTTTCGGAAATTTTGTTTTTTTGAGGAAATTTGTTGAAATTTGAGGAAATTCATAGTGTTGCGAGAACTGCAAATAGATCGTTTGTTATGAATTATTTCAGGATGACTCATATTTCAAGCTAAAGGGACAGATACTGACAAAAATATTTTTTGGCTAAATATCTATCAGGATTAATATGATTAACATGCAACAAACTTACAACAAATGGTAAGAAAAATGAATAACAGTGCAGGGGAAATTTTACGTACGCTTCAATTTACTTTTACTCTATGGGTCATTATTTTTCTCTGGCAATAATAAGTATGACGAATGAATATTTCATTGGAAATTCATGAGAAATATAAATTGTGATATCGCAAATTTTTAACATTTTTTTTTCTTTTTACCATGTAATTCTGGAATATATTATGGTAAAACTTTTAGTTCAATTGAAGGTCAGCAAATATAAATGCAATCACAGATACGTAGAACGTAGCGAACTGAGTGTAGCGACAGTTTGAACGAGTAAACCTTTTAAATTGATTAGTATTTATTTTTAATTGTTTAAGTAATGAAATATATTTTATTTAGAACGAATTTACTAATATTTTACCCTATATCGGACATTCTAGAAAGCAATGAGGTTTATTACCAGTAATATTAACACTAATTGTCATCCATGAGGTAGAGTTGCGTTCTTTTCTCTCCGGGGAGAGTTTTCATTTTCATTTTCCAGTCTTCTCAATGTAGTCATTTTATCGAAATAACTACTGTAATAGATGCAGAATGTTAGAACATAGCTGTTTTTAGTTTCCTGCAAGCCCCCGCTTGGGTGTTTGGCAGGGGTGAAATACGCACCAGACTAATTTTTACCTTACTTAATTTAAAACCGTACTGCGGCAGGACAATTTTATTCTAATCCTTTATGGTCCGTGGACAAAATAACATCTTAATTAAATCTATCTATTCCACACTTATTTTCTCGAAATTGATTGATATGATCTTGCCTACGGTGGTAAAATGGGGTAATTATCAGCATACTTTCTCGTATATCAGCTTGCCAAGAAATAAATTTACTACAATTGGTAATTCAAAACACAGTAATAAAATCCCGTATTGGAAAATATACTCATCATTATACTCTCGCGGATTTCGGCGGGAATTATGTTTGCTCGATTGATTAATTGGTAGGACGCCGATCCGGCATGTCGAGGGTCCGCGGTTCTAAAAATGGTCAAAGAAAAGTTTTTCAGCTTAAAACCTGTACCCTTACACATTCCTTTCTATTTTTTAATTGTTAATTACTAGCATTTCTCTCTCTTTCCCTATAGCCATTTGAATATATTTTCGCCGATCGAAGAGTTTTCCGTGTCAGAATTTTTAGCTGGCAACTGTGGTTCATTTTCTTTTTCTGGCAACGCACGTCTTTAAACTCACTCTACTTTTTATGGCATAGTATGATTCTTTTCTCTACTATCATTTCTTTTCCTCTCTTCGTCTATTTTTACGCTTGTGGGTGAAACAATTCCCCAGTGCAATCTCTTGGCTAAAGAAAAGGAGCACTTAGTTGTTTAAAACACCCACGAATTTCAGCGCCAATAACGTTTCCTTGATACCTTAACACAGAGAAAGAACACTCGTGCCGTCAAAACGCCAACCAGTTATGTGTCATTTCTCTGTATAAATGATATACATATGTATATATATATATATATATATATATATATATTATTATTATTAGGTAATCTACCGGTTAAGGTAGGTTTTTGGATGGACACAACTATCAAATAAATATTTTGTAACTCCAAACAAAACCCAATCCAGCAACCTAAACTACATCAGGTCCCTCTTCATCTCTGTGTACTTCTTTCCTCCCTTCATCCCATCCAACATCCCTATCCTGCTCTTACCCTTTCCTCGCTTGCCCACCATTCTCCACTGTATTACCTTCTTCAGCATTCCACTACCGCTCAATACGCCTTTCATCCATTTTTCCTGCCTCCATAGGATTTCTCTCAACAAACCCCTCTCCTCACCCACCATCTCCAGTACTTCCTCATTTGTTTTCCTTTCGGTCCATTTCACCTTCTCCATTCTTCTCCACACCCACATTATATATATATATATATATATATATATATATATATATATATATATATATATATATCATTGAAATATATCTATATATAAATTATGTACATTATATAAATATATATATATATATAACAGCAAGACTCGTAAAAAACTCTGATATGGAGCGTAGCTATGTACGGCGCGGAAACGTGGTCGCTGAAGCAGGAGGATAGACGTAGATTGGAGGCTTTTGAAATGTGGGTATGGAGAAGAATGGAGAAGGTGAAATGGACCGAAAGGAAAACAAATGAGGAAGTACTAGGGATGGTGGGTGAGGAGAGGGGTTTGTTGAGAGAAATCCTATGGAGGCAGGAAAAATGGATGAAAGGCGTATTGAGCGGTAGTGGAATGTTGAAGAGGGTAATAGAGGGGAGAATGTTGGGCAAGCGTGGTAAGGGTAGGAACAGGATAGGGATGTTGGACGGGATGAGGGGAGGAAGGAAGTACACCGAGATGAAGAGGGACCTGATATAGATTAGTTTGCTAGGTGGGGAGTTACAAAATGTTTATTTGATAGTTGTGTCCATCCAAAAACCTACCTTAACCGGTAGATTACCTAATAATAAATATATAACAGCCATTATTTATGAAAGGTGACATATTGAATAATATACTCGAACCCTTATTATTAGAGCAGTGGCATTATAAAGAGAGGCACGAAGTGATATAAGTTTCATAAAGAGAGGAAACGTGCGCAGACAGTAAGTGGCATCGTATCAAGGGGATGTTCTCGAGAGAAGGTTATCATTTGCGGACCTTTTTCCTTGCTTTCTTCCGGGCGAATCGTAAATGTTTTAGTATCGTGCTGTTCAGAAATGCGTAAACAGTTTAAGCCATTAACTCCTGGAGGATGGTGAGATAGGAAAACGAGTCGGAAGAGAAGCTCGACTCGACATTATCCTCCCTCCAGATAATATATCTCAAGGGTATTCTCGGTTAACATTCCATTCACAAGAACTCGGCGAAGTGTTCTCATCAACGAACAAGCGCAAGACTGCTATGGATGGATAATGAAACTTTAATCAATGAGAACAATCTGGCATTGGTATTAGCCCGATTAAAATCGTATAAACAGTAATGGCTGGTTAGGAAGAGGTTTGGTTAGCTTGTTTTCGAAACGCGTCGGCAGTGTTGTTTTGGATAGGAGGAACAAATGGCGATTGTAAGAATAGTGCGAGAAATGCTGTTTTCATTGTAAATTGTCTTGAACCTTGGTCTGAAAGTCGTATTGCATTGAAATATATAGCTAGAGGTAGAAATATGTGTTCTAATTTCTTTTAACTTAATGCAATTAACTCTATTAACAAATAAAGGTCCTTGCGGAACCTTAAGTTCTGGACTGTAGTGTTCGGCTGGCTTAAAGTTTCATGACATAGCACTCTTCATTACTCAAATATTCACAATACTTAGTTTAGCTTGATCTTCAATTAATGATTAAATATTTCAATATGCTACAATACTATCGATTAGTTGAAAAATTTCTATAATAGAAGTAACTTGAAGGGTCTTAGTAAGTGTACATCCAATTAGTAACTGCGTGAGTTTTATAATATTGTTTATCTTTTTTAAATTAAATTTGAAGTTGTTAATGGGATGGTAATAGCAGAAACAATGACGGTAATGCATACACAATGATGTACTTTAGGAATAATAATGAATCAAGTCGTGACTCGAATCCAATAGACGGTTTTCGAAATGCTATTACATCAGATTAGTGAATCGTAGAACGGCCGTTAATTATAAGAAAGAAGTCATTTAAGCCGTCTTACCACAGAGTTGAAATTTTTACATTTACGAAGATAAGCCCGTGTCTGCAATGTTAATTTGGTAAAAAAGAAAGCTCACCATAAAAAATTGGCAACGCAAAAGTATCTTTGACTACTACTTTCTTATGTTATATTAATACTCTAGAATCCCTTATGGGTTTAAATTACCTATAGAGATTTCTAAATCATGAAGAATAGGATATGCAAAGACAAGTTTCAGAATGAAAATTACGTTCTGTTAATGCTGGCAAATAGAAGGCACTTGAGGGAAAAGAAAGCGTCGGTATAAAAGGTTATGAAGTGGAGAGTCAACACTTGTGGTACATCTCGTTTACCTATATATTGTAACGTCTTCATTAGAGCAAATTTTTTCGAGTGATAACTGTTTTCATCTAGCATACATTTTATCCAGGATATCCCTTGTATATGGTCTACTCTGTTATATGGTCTACTCTGTTAACGTACAGGTTAGGGACTTCGCGAGGATGTGTATACATGTGTGTATGTATGTATGTATATATATGTATGTGTGTATATATATATATGTATATATTTTTTTCCTACAGGTTCCCCCCACCTTTCCTCACCTAACTCCCAACCCCCTCAACCCTTACCCTTCCCTCATGGTGCTACACCCCCTGCCACACACCTTTTTGGTGGCTCGCAGGGTACTTATGTAGATGTAGATGTACTCTGTTGCTATTTTTGTGCTTAATAATCATTCGCAAATGTTTCAATTCGATTGACAGCCTCCAAAGAGCCTTAAGAACCGCAACAAGAGTAAATATTTTTCATCTTTTGGAGACCAGTATGTTGAAAATCATTCTGTTGGGAATGTTATACCATAAGACGCCAACCTTGGGATTCTCCCCGCACTTCCAGAGACAGATAGCTCGGTGATCACCCACGACGCTAATCCATTCCCCCAACCACGACCCCTCACCCCCTTGGCCGAGCAGCGGAGATATAAAACTCGGTGTTCACTGAGCGCCTGAGTGCGTGCAACGCGAGCTCCCGGAAAGCCTTTTATACCCGTACCTCCCACCCACCTTCCCCTCTTTCCCTACCCCTTGCTCGGGAATATATTAGCACTGCGTGCACCCTTCCCCTCTCTCCACTCCTTCGAATCTCCCACACTGCCCTTCCCTGTTAGGTCGGAACCCCTTGGACGGCTCTATCGAAAAGGACCCCCCACCCACCCGCCTTTGTCCCCACGCTCCGCCTCTACGATTTTTCCCCTTCTCGCTCCGTCCTCCCCACACCGGCGTGTCATTACCTTCCGCCCCCTCCTGACCCCTGTCCTCCCTCACACCTGCCCCACCTAGCCTCTTCCCAAAGCCCGTCGACGCGGCTCCTCATTTCCAACCCGCCCTACCCCCCCTCCTCCTCCTCTTCCTCCCCCATATCCCCACCAACTCAAATCCCCCGGCGTGCCCGCCCTGCTCTGCCCATAAACACCCTTTGCGTGCCGTCTCCGTATCCCTACACGCCACCCATCCCCTACCTTCTATCCTTCTCCCCATCCTACCCTCCCACTCTGTTCCGTCTGCCCGAGAGGAAGGAGACAACGAGTTATTAATGACAAAGCAAACAATTCGTGGTGGATGAGGAGGGCGGGTTAGTTGAGGGGTGGAGAATATTTGAGCAATGTGCTGGAGGGGGAATAAAGGAAGGGGTAGAATATTCGCGGGTGATGGGAGAAGCCCATAGACCTTGAAAGGAAACCGGGGTGAAGGTAAGTTTCTGGGGACACCCTGGTTTACGTGTTGTCGGAGTAGATAGGTTTTCTCTCCGTTCGCCGTAAAATTTCCCCTGCAAAAGGAAATGTGGGGATGAAGTTCCAATATCAATACAGGAGAAATATAGAATCGCCGATCAAGAAAACGCCCGCTTGTACCGATTGATTGGTATCCTAGGGTATTTACTATATCACAGGAAATGGAATCTGGCCATAAAATAATCATTTCTCCATTTACACATCCGGTCGTGACGAAAATATATTTAAGATGGCAATATATTTAACGTTAGATTCACATTGGTAAACCTCTTCAAGCATGAAGGTCGTCTGAAGGTGCAGTTAACAATCAATTTTAGAGATGGAGCTATCTCGTGTCTCGATTATTGCAGGAAAAGATATTTCCCAGAAGGTATTCCAGGGTTAACATTGTGGAAATAGTATGTATACTGTAGGAGAAGAGAGATAATGGTGACAAATATCGAAACCGGTATATTTTTAGTATCTAAACATGGGATCACCGTGTATAAGTGAACCATTTCTATCCACTAACGTCGTGAAACCATCATCAATGCTCACTTCTGGAAGTTTTTGTATAGTCTTGTCACAATTTTAGCACACACCGTAAAGTAATAACCAGTATTTTACCTCCTGATGCTTGGAATTTTCTAATTAACAACATAAGTTTCTGTCAAGAAACATTATCATTGCACTTTTCATTCATCTTGCAATCGTATCCATACGTTACATATTCTATGAGTTAAAAAAGTAACATAATGAAGACATGGAAATAAATTTCATACTTTGAAAATGCAGGCGTATGGTAAACATGGCTGGGGATCGACATTTTCCTCGTAGTGAATGAACAACGTTCTCTTTTGAGAAGGGACTATTGTTATGATCGTTGCTACGCTGACATTATGACCATATAATTCACCTAAAATTTTAAAACATTATCTGCTATTTCATATTTACTGTACACGTAATGCTGGCGGCAATGAAATCTCGCCCACGGTGACGCACTAACATCAAGGAAGCAATTCGAAATGCCACTTATATTCTTTTCTTAGAATTCAAAAATGCATTAAATGTTCATTTATTCCACCGAGTGCTCATGTGCTTGTTGTGTTTTATATTGACGTCAGGAAAGCAATTGAAGGAGAGTGAAAGGGAAGGAAGGACGGAAGATACCGTACATGGACACTTGCTTGCACTCACGGAAATGTGTGTTTGTATGTGTGTTGCTCGCCCGTCTTCGAGTCCCCTTTTACGGGCTTCGCAAAGTACCTCGTATGTCTTCGTTAAATGTCGGAAGGTGTACCCAGGAGAAAACGAAGGAATTTTGTATAAGCGGGTTGAACCCTCCCCCCTCTTGGAAAAATACAATCTCATTTATAATAGCGAGAGTGAGTCACACGACAATTCTCGAGGAAGAAGAAGCCATTTCTGCTGGAAATATATCAGCGTTCGTTCCGTTGACAAGATGCTATAAATGTTACCAATTCGCCTTTCTCTTGCGTTAATTTTCTATTTGCGTAGAAAGAGGAAGATGAAAATTTGAATGCAAAGCATGTCTGTCACAAAAACAAATGTGGTGTATCTTATACTTCCCATCCCAGTTGGAACAATGTGCCAGATTGGTATGCAGAGTAAATATTTTAGTACCACAATTCTGTGAAAATAGTGCAAACATTCAGATGTCTACGAAATTATTTTGAGTTAACATTCGTATCTACAATTGTGACTAAATGAACTGAAAACGTTTTAACGGTTATCGCCAAACTTTCACCAGAGGCCGCATTTAAGAATCCCACGGGATATTTTTTTTTTTAAACTCTTGGTTCCACCAAAATATTCAGGCCAAGGAGAAACATACAAGAGCCACTGCTTGAGGCAATACGATGGCCGCATAATGTGCTTAGCTTAATGAATATTTTTATTAGCCATAACACTTCTACTGCCCACGAAACCTAATCCTAACTTTGGGTGTGTAATATCGGAGTAAAGCCGGGATTATTCCCGTGGGTGCATGTAGAGGAAGCTGTTATAGCGTTAGTGATATTAAGGGGAGGTGGGGGCAGGGGGCCGAAGTTAGGAGGAGGAGGAGTGGGAATGAGGGGCGCGTGAGAGCGTGCGATAGGGTTGTTAGTGTGGGTGAGGGAGCGTGGAAATGGGAGGTGATGTCGGCGGCGGTGGTGGTGGAGAATTTTGTATTTGCATGGGATGGAGTCGGGATGCTGAAGGAGAAGCCATATAACGCACTCTGGGAGTTTGCAGAAGTGCGCACATTGAGGGCGATACGAGTGTACACGACCGGAAAGTGAGAGAACCCCTCCCCCCCACGCGGTGGCGCAGGTGCCACGCGGTCGCTGGGGTGGGGCGACGGCAGGGAGAGGCGTTGGGGGAGCGGAGGGAGCGCGGGGAAAAGTGGGAGGAGGTGTAGATTTTGATGGGCGCTCGTGCACCACCTCTCTGTTATGTTCCCCTCCATTATATTTCCACGAGTGGAAATTGGCAGCTATAAATTAGCCGCAGTCCTCGAGCAATAATTTCGTTATTTTATTCTAAACCGCATTCCGCACAATAACCCTCACCATTTCGTCCCCGGTCCACACGTGCACTCCCCACGGGCGTGCGCCTCGTCGGAAAAGGCTACGTTAGCGTGCTGTGTCTTTTAAAAGCTTTAAATATCTTTTTGTCGACAGGTTCCATGATTACAAAAGGACCTCGAAAATGAGGAAGGAGAATTGATTCGCTAATTCCATTTCGCAAATAATAACTGGTTATCGAAAAGAAAACCCGTTATTCTCTTATCAGATATTCCAGGAGAACTCCGAGAGAATGTAATCTTTAATGGGCGTTCACTTATTCTAAACTTGTCCAATATAAAAGAGTCTTCTGATTTATTACCTTGCTTTTTACATGGTTGATCAAACTCTATTCGGTGGTTGAAGATTTTCAAATAAATGTCCTAGTTTGATAAATCTGGTCCGTAAATAAACCTATCTATTTTAACTTAACCCGTCCTTTTATATGTCCCCGCAATGTATATTTTATAATTATTAATTAAATTCTTAACACAACTATAAAATCAATGGTCAGGAAGAGCTCTTCTCTTCTTGAAATGTATTCAAAAGCTAATAATTCAAATAATATGATTATAAGATATCTTGGTAAATATTTTTGAAATTCATTAACATGAGGCAGTGAAAATTACTCCTCAAATGTTAGTCCTAAACATTTTATGGAGTTACGTATTCGTTATAAAATTTGTTTCAACATGTGATTCTGGATTTTATATTTTTTATCTTGATTATTATTGACTAAATGAAGATTCAGTGGTTTTGGAAAACGGGAATATATTGCAAAGGCTAAAAATAAATCATGTTTCAGACATTATGGTCGTATGGTAAACTGTTTATTACCCATGACATTCCGTTTTGTAGATTTTGACATCAATAAAAAATATTTCTGCTGCATTGAACGAATTTGTATTAAACCCTTTCTTTTTTGATGAATTCGCCATGAGTAAATAAAGCCAAACCTCAAAGTAAAATGTATCTACGAGTATAACACGGACGTTCTAGAGACAGCTTGTGATGCACCCACATACGGGTGTCAGCTGTTATGACATGATTGTTGCTGTCGTAACGCCGTTATTACGTGATTACCCATCCTTCCAAACAGATGTAACATCACACAAACACGGCTTTCTCTATCCACTGTACCACGTTTTTAGCGGTAAAAACTTATATATTTTCACAACTTGCAATCGTCCCAAAAATTATTAAACTCCTCCCCAATGGAGAACAATTTTTAGGGTTCTTAACAAAAAACACGACAAGAGCAGTTGACCCGTCAGTGGAAATCACTTGAGTCAAGCTCTTTTGGCTATCATGAAGGAAAAATTACAAACAACATCCTGCCTTTCCTCGTGAAAGTGGAACTAGTGGCTTCCCAACTCCCCAATGTCGCCTTTTAGGAGTTCTCGTCGTGGTGGTGTGCCGTTTTGCGTCGTAGAAAAGCCGAGCATGGGGCGTTAAGTTAAGAGACGATCTATGGTTGGGTCTCTTGGTCCAAATCCCACTTCTCTCTCTTTTGGTTCCCTGTTAGTTACCTCCATTGCTGTGTAAATAGGCTGATGGAGATGGAGAGAGGGAATGGGGTGTCGTGGATGCTCGAGGGAATAAAGGAGGGAGTTAACCTGAAGCCGTGAGATGGGAGTCAAGAGAGGGAAAAGATGAAAGGAGGGAACCTATGGCGATATTAGGGAGGCTTTAAGACTAAGGATGCCTAGAGAAAGAAAGAAGGTGGAAGGTGGGATGAGGAAGGTGCGGTCGAAGGCAGGATGAGAAGGAGGTGGCGTAACGGAACTTTGCCGTCCCAAGGACCCGGATTGAATCTCCTTCCCGGCTGGTTTCACCTCTCAATATCCTTTGCCTGATTCTTCCTCTCACCACGTTCCCATCATTCTTCTCACTCCTTACCTTCCCATCCTTTCCATACCCAACCCCTCGCCCACCCGACCCGCGTCCCACTCTTCTCGCCCAACATACATTATTACTCCGCAATGGCCTTCCGGACATCAAACCGCTCCCGCTCCTTAAGCTCTCTATAAGACGACTTTCCCCTCCTTATCTTTTTCTCCTTCCTCCTCCTCTGCAGTACCCGCCCTATTGCCCGTATCAACTGCCGCCTTCGCCGTCATCAAGCCCCTTAATGCCGCGCAACACCGGGACGCCGTGTGTGAAGGGAGACGTCTCCTTCCTATTTCCCTTTCCCATCGTCCACCCTTTCACTCTTGTATTCTCTTTCTCCTCGTTTCCCGTGGCTTCATTACTACTTTCTTCTCAGTTTTCTCTCCCTTCGCATACTCTCCCCCTACAGCCCACTACTCCTTCCCCGATACTAGAACGCCATCCTCACTTCCGCCAATGTCGAACTCTCGCCATGTGCCTAACATCGACTTACGCCATTTCAGTCTCCCTAAGTTAAGGTTCTTCTTATCAGATTCATTCAACTTCAATCTCAATTCTTCATCCAATGAAAACGTTTTAGAGTAGAATGCGCAATGTTATTCACATTTAATGAGATGCAAATTAAGGTTTTGCTTTGAATTAGCATTTCGCGGTCCTCTAATTTTCCGCTCGTGATCATTTCCTTTTCGGAGTATTTTGAGTGAAAGCATCACTGCTGAGCCCGGAAATTCCTCCCTACCTATCTCCAATTATCACAGTCAGCGTTTGTGAAACAGGTGACTTCGCTTATTTACCGTTTCAGAGTATTATATATTTCATGTTTTTTCTATCTTTCATCCATGTTATTAAATCAATGACCAACGCGGAAAATCGTTTAAGTCCGATTACATATTTTTATCAGGTGATTTATTTATATTCAAACCAATTTATAATTTAAATCTCGTTTTCATTTAGCTTGAAATTTCACTCTTGAATTTTGTTAATACATTTTTATTCTCTGGAATATTTAGATTATCAACAAGGATATTACATTCGTTCATTACTAAAATTCCTTATTTATTCAGGGCGTATTTTTAATTTACTAATATTTTATGATTTTATTAATACAATGATATTTTGGTATTTCAAAATTTTCAGCAAGATTTTCACTTTTTTTTAATCATCATCGTCTTTTGCCTACGTTCTTCCCCAACACATTATCACAGCTACTCACACTTACCCCAATTCTTACCCATTCCCCAATTAATACGAACTTCCCTCCACCCCTGCTCCGGACTATTCTCCTCGGAGATTTCCCAGACTCTCTCCCTCTCGGAAGACGAAAGGGGGAAGATGGAGAGATATAGAGGAGAGAGAGAGTGATAGAGAGAGAGAGAGTGAGTCCTCTCGAATTCCATCCTAGGGCTTTCGTACGAGGAAAGGGGCTCCGAGCCTGTAATGAATTTCTTGTCGAATTAAGTGTGACGCGCAGAGGCGGTTTTGCGAATCCTGGCGAGGCTGTCGAGGGGTGAGGGGAAATGATAGGCGGCGGAGGGTGGGTAAAATGAAGTGTGGGGGGGGTGGAGGGATAGATAGAGAGAGAGAGAGGACAGGAGAAATGGAGGTGACGGCGTAGTCCCACGGAGGACTCTCTCCTGGTGAGCCCGCCCTTGGGTGGTGGAAGGGGTTGGCACCGGCAAGTGGGAGTGGGTCCAACGCATGAACGTTCGTGGGGACGGAATAGGAACACCTACCACGGTGGGGGAAGAAGACGGAGAACAAAGTAATTCGACGTCGGAGATGTCTCAATGAACGTTTCCGATGCAGCTGTGCCCGTGGAGGTGGGGCGACGGTGGAGAGGGAGTGTGGCGGCTGTTAGGATAGACAGAGAAACGGGTCGGGAGGGAGTGAGCAGGAGGGAGGGAGTGGCATTGTTTGGGTTGAGGGAGGGGGACCGAGGATGGAAGAGTAGGGCGGTGGGATGAGGGACTCTCACTCGGATGGATTCGTTCCATTCGCTTTGTATATCGCGAGGCGTGGCAGCGCTTACATTTTTCCACCGCTCAAGGGTAAGGGAATACGTGTGTTTTCTCAGCATCTCTCTCTGCCTTTTCGCGATTAAACCGCAAACGCTCTCTCAGACCATGTATCAGCCTTTCTCTCTCTCCGGGATGTCTTCGCTAGTAGGCGGGGAAAAGAAAAGGAGCAGGGAGGACTCCTCTCTCTCTCTCTAAACGGAGCCGATAATTACGATGGGCTGGGAGAAGGTTTGGCCGAGTTTGCACTTTGGAGAATGGGAATCTAACGACTGGTTGAATATTACCGGCGCTCGATTATGGCCAAGTATTAATTCGCCCTGCGATGCAATTTTTCCTGCACCCACCGCAGTGGGTGCAGGAAACCCACTCCAGTCATGTCGCTACAAATTAAAATCCCTAAAACTTGGGTTGAGACAATTCTTTACCCTTCGGCATTCCTGAATTACCTCCGTTTTTAACTTTGAGCCCTGAGACTTAGCTACGTCGTTTTCTCAAATTAAAGAAGGTTTATGCTATAAATGGCATGTTTACAATATGCGCATTTATTCATAGATAGTAGCCGCAATCAGTTTCAAATTTGTGTGCAATAAGATGATTTGAGTCTTTTTTCATGAAAAACTCGCAATATTAATGCATCTAAGGTATCTTGCTTGAAAGCCGATTTGGTCATGAGTTAAAATTCCTTTATGCATTGCTTTATACACGTAGTTTTTATTAGCAAATGTGATTCTCGCTTTGGTCTATTAATGAAATATCTAATAATTCTCATCCCTCCTATCTTATTGTGTTTAAACCAAACATGTTATTATTTAACCTTCTCTCCATTTATCCACATGTATTCTTGGATGAAGCTTTTATCTTAATAAAGAATTATACTAGAACAATCTTGGCGGTAATATGTTAATTTATGAATAGTGATGCTTATTTACCTATAGTTGTGCCGGTGATGGTATCTAAATACTCAACTAAAATCCAGTAAAAACATGTTAAATATAATATTGTAACAGGAGTATCAGAGTCCAGTGGTAGAGCGTGTAGCAAATGCCAGAGGGTCCAGATTTAATATGGATTTAATCTTCTGGGCGCCTTCAGTTTCAGCCGAGCTCTGTAAATTTTCGGGAACCAGATCTACTTGGCAAAATACAGAAAATAACTGCCTCCCTTCCCTGATGTACGAATTTCATACGCCGTTGTGCTTCGTATAAGGTGGGCTTTGTCTTCACCGGGCATACCAAACTACGGATTTAATATTGGTTTTGAATAAGTTTTCTAAAACCAAGGTGAGACTTCATATTTGGTTGTAGGGCTGAAAACAACCGCATTATTTTCCTAAATTTCCAGGCTTTTTTTCAAATATGTGCGAGTAATTTAAATGGTATTGGAGTTTACTAGCTGATTAAATACGTAAATTGACTAACATTGTCTTTGAACTTTTCCATGCGTATTGATATACGTTCAAATCGGTTCTTTCATGCTATTTACATTTTAGTTCATGTAAATATAGTAGGTTTGCGGTATCAGTCAGCAACATAATCCAGTCATCCGTAAATTAATAAATTAGTATAAGATATAATTGTTTCCTAAAAAATTGCCACCTAATTACATATAATAATAATGTGCCGAGAGTTTCTTCATTTATAATGTGTATTTAAAATTTTATAATTTCTAATATTTTCTCGTTTTTGAAAATTAATCGATTAGCTTTATGTGTTCCGCACGCCAAAATATGCATTTAGTAAATTAAAAATATTGAAAAATATTTTGCAATCAACATTAAAAATTGTTTCAATCTTTCAACTAATTTTTCTCCTCCCAGACATACTGTTGACCTTTTTTAATTAGTCATATATCTAACTTTGAAACCTTCAACAAATATCACTATAGTAGTACTATAATATACTAATCTGATGTTTTTTTAAATTTCTTGCTGAATTAAGGTGGAGTAAATTACGTATGAAATTGAGTTTAACGTAAACTCATCGACATGACAAGAATTTTTCCCTTGTACATCGGCATATTAAAATTATGCAACATTTCATTCATTTGTCTTTCACCCACCCTTATAAATATTGGAGCTGACGTGGAAGGTGGAAAACGTGAAAAGATATTTCAATTTATTTAACTTAATCAAAAATTCGGTAAGAGCGTTGTTTTATAGTTTAGAAATAACTAGCTGGATCGGAATTCTTGACATCGATAGAATCACATTTTCCACCATCTTCAAAATGTCTGTTTATGCAAATAATACCTCAATGATCGCTCAACATTTCGTGATGTCGCAGCAAATGTTGCCATGGTATTCAATTAAGAAAGGACCAACGGGTTGCGGGCACGGATTTCCAATAGAAAGAGCAGATAATGATGTGGGATCACGTGACTCTATTGTTCACCTGCTACCATAATTGCAGCCGAACAAATTGTTATCAGTTTAAATGAACACGATTGCCACTCATATTCATCGTACCCACGCATGCATGAAGATATCCGTACGTCAGCTCATTCATGTTCCACCAAAAGGTGCAGCGGTTACACTGCTGTGTAGAATTTGATTCTAGTACGTACCTAAATATTTAAATTTGAAAAAAATTAGATTTCCCGGAGGGCCAACTTTTTTATATAATTTTGTATACTTATGTAAAATTTTGGAAGAGTTGGAAGCCATTTTGCAAGGCCCATTAGGTTAAGAGGTACGCAATATTTCCTTCGTTTTACCTAGGTATTATATTTTTCCACCGCACTCTGATCCTTGGTCTCCGACGTACCTCTAGCCCAACAGTGGTTGGCAATTTTACGTCGTTGAATTTGTAGATCCCATCGAAACTTTCCCTAACTTATCTTCCCATCATGTACCTTAGATTGTTTCCCTCCAAGCTGTCTGCAATTTCTTCCACCAACCGTGATTTTTCCGGAATCTTGTCACTGTCTGTTCACGGAAAATTAATGTCTTAATTTTAAATGATTACCAAAGTATTTCTTTCTATCCGTAAATGTTACAATTTTTTTTAATGAACCAAGACAGTAAATCTTAGCTCTTCGGGGATATTATTATTTTCTATTAATCCTTCGCGAACACTTTATAATAAATATTAAGTATTACATTTTATTCTAATTCTTAGAGTTCGATAAAATGAGGGCTCAAGCGCTAAATGAAAATCCGTTTCCCGCATTAATTTGATTTTAAAGATGATTTGTTTTGGAATTTTGGACACCTTATTAACATGCATAGTGACTGTTAACATTCAGTGTTCCCGCATCTATCAACTTAAATTAGGATTTCAAACTGTAGGCGATGACTAAAATATTCATATGTCCTAATATTGAAGCTATTATTTTTGAAGTATATGAAATTATTATGAATTCAGGCAATACCTTTATTTTCCCAAATAATCAAACTGGAATTAATTTTTCATCGTGAAGTTTATTTAATATTTCCCATTCACACTAATATTAGTATAAACTACGGTTGGCCGTAATTCGATTATCGGTTTGGATTTGACGATTTCAGAGGAAAATAATTTTAACTATTAAGCAGATAGTATTCATTCATGAATTATTTACTGATGCTATAAATTACAGCCATTAAACATTCCAAGAAAAGTCCAAGTGAGCATATTAATGCCTTTGCCTCATGTCTTGGCGCATCGGTTTTTCATCAGAATGCTGATGAACCAAAGATTTAGAGAAAAATAATGTTTTGATTCTATAATTTTTCAATTTTTATTTATTGACTCCAAAAGTTTTATGTTATTTCGTGGGAAAGTATATCGCAATGAAATTATCGAACGGAAGCGTATACGTTTGAAAAATTGTCGGCAATGTTTTAGAGTCTTTCCTTTTGCGAGTTGTGATTTCAAAAGAAATAGTTCAAATCAAAGCCAATAATTGCGAATTTACTTTAGTTTGTGAATCTAAAACGAGAAAAATCCCAACGCTGAGAATATTTATTTACGCGTGGAAACGCACTCAATCGAACGATTGATTGGTCGGCAAAACAGTTGAAACGTGCCACGTGATGACGATGAGATTATTGAAAATAATTGAGAGAATGGTTAATTAGTCAAATAAAAAAAAAGAAGGATCGACGTTCCCCAGCACTCTCCTTCGGCTCGCTTTCCCATTTGGCAAACAGTTCGCAAAAACATGAGGTGAAATATGCAGCCGCACCAAATCAACACATTCGAACGGCAAAATTAGAGCATGTGTATGCTACCGTTTACGTCGGTACGAATGAATTATTCCCGATGGCTGCAAAGCGCGATGTAAATGAGCCGTTCGTCAAGCGGATGGGCGAGTGGGAGTGGTCGGGGAGCGGGGCCGAGGGGCAGGTGGGGCGGGGCCCCCCGACATTGGGCGGGGATGGATCGGGAGGAAGGGTGAAGGATGACATGCGCTACCGCGGAGGTTGGTGGGACGGGAAGAACCTTTGCAAGGAAGGAAGGGGACTGTCTAATAGAGCAAGAGATGTGGAGACAGGAGGAAGGGAGCACAAAGGCCCCGAAGACTTGAGTGGAACACCTCCCATTCCTCTGTGGGGGCATTAAAACTGAATCCGCCTTCGGAGTCCTCCGTTTATATTTCTTCCCAATTTTCTCGAGCTCCCTCTTCCAACGAAACGATGCACACGATTTTATCAGGCTGTTTTCTTTTTGTTACCATTTCTTGGTCTGCATTGAAATGCGCCACTTTAGTTCCTTTATAATCTATTTAGACAATCTTTCCACGAGATTTCTTTATATTTTTGCAATTGTCTTCTAAAATTTTTATCAAAGAGGAAAATATGTCTTTGCAAATTGGCCAATGACGTAAGGCATATTTCCTCAATGAATAATGTGATATATTTTTATACCTCTTCACATGACCCCGTTAGCTAAACAGTTTCTGAGCAAAAGCAAGAAAAAATTTAAGTTATTACAGGTAAAAGACTGGAGAAATTTAAATTTTTTTAAATGAAAACCTTAAATAAAGCAAGCATTTACTTAGCAGCATTCCCTGCAAATTTTCATTACGTAAAATAAAATTGAGACTACTTCAGTCACTTTTCCAAAAGAAATGACATAGCTCCTCTGCAGTTGGGAAAACTGGTTTGCATACCGTTGAGTTGCATCTTTCTTCTTGGCTGTGGTTAATTTTGTTATAAATGATCACATTACATTTTTTTGGCCATTATGTTAACTTCTATGCTAGTATATTTCCTACAGCCAAATTTTGTTGACGAGTTTTAATGATTTCTCTCCTATATGGCTCCCCTGATATAACTGTCAGAGGTGTATTAAAGGATTCCTGAAACCTATTGAAACTAATGTTCTCTACAAACATAAAGAACTGAATGCTGACGCATAAATGGTAATCCCTGAAAGATATTTAATATCACACTAGGTTTTTTTATGTTAACAACAAAGAGGCGAATGAATGCGGCGCGAATGAAAATTCAGACAAGCGCCACTCAAGTTGTTCATGTGGCCATGGGATCGCCGTCAAAAGACCAGAGAAGACTCCAATATCCCTGACTCAATATCACGACTTCGAACCTAAGTGTTTTGTTTTTGTAGTACTCAGTAGGGCAGCGATTATGTTTCGTATGGTTCCCAAACCTTTTCAGGCTACTCCATGGAGCTTTCTCCATGCCGTAAACTAGTGCTCCAGTCGAAAGTTTTGATGTTGGCGAGACCCTCCTGCTTGCACGTGTGGAGTGGACCCTCCCGTGCCATATCCCGAAGCGATAACGATTCCAGGCGAAACGGGAGAGGAGAGTTTTGTCCGTCTCTTGAAAAGGGCCGTCCGTGTTTGTGCAGCAATTCCCTGCCTATTGTTTCCGAACGGCGCTCAACTGTGGCGTCGCAGTCTCTCCTTCCTTCACTCCCTCTCCCTCGTCGTATGGTTTCTTCCTCCGTCCTCATCTCGCATGTCCCCCGGCGAGGTCCTCCCCCACTTCCCTCCCTTCTCGGCCCTCCCTTTACCATTCCCCTCCACACCTCTCCCCAAGCTCTTGCACCTCCTCTTCCTCTCCTCCACACCCACCGCTCACCCCCTTCTCTGACCCCCTTCGACTTACGCCTCCAACGTTCACGGAGAGAACGGGTGGCCCTCTCTCTCTTTCTCTCCCATCCTCCCTTCGCCGCCCCTTTCCGCTGCTTTTCAAAAGCCCTTTAACACCATCTGGTGCCCGCTCCCGTTTATTTTTTTTATATTTTAAACACCCCACACCCCACACCCCTTGAAAGGGGTCAAGTGTTTCTGGCGGTTTTCACTTTCACCTCATCTTCTTCCTTTTTTACTTCCCTCCCCCCACTCGCACACATACACATACAGACACATACCCATCCACCTCGGCGCCCTTCCGCCCCCGTCACTTGGCTCCCTTACCACACAATCCGGTGACAAACTTCCGAGGGTCTTACGGTCTTATTAACCTGATACCGACACCGAAAGCTTTTAAGGTTTCCGCAGGCAACTCATTTTCCAGTCAATACCCTCATCCTAGTCCTTACCCTTCCTTAAACCACCCCAAAAGCCTTTTTCCTTTTCCCCGCTCTCGCCCCCGTGGTCTTTCCGCTCTCTTCCCGCAGAGGATCTATGGTAGCCTTCGAAAAACCTCCTTCGCACTCTTTCCGTCGCCGCATCTTCACTTCCCGCGTCTGGGCCGCTTTCCGTGACGGTTTTGAATTACCGATCGTACTTGTAAAAAAAAAATTACGTAATCTTACTTTTTTTTGGGGTGAGCCGTATAAGATTTCTGGTGAGGGATCTTCCGGTGTTTTTATTTTATACTTTTGCGGTTACATTCTCAAAGCATCAGTTTAGACTGAGGCTTTCATCCACCACTGAGCAAAGCACTTGTAAAGGTTTCGTGTACAAGAACTGCTACGAAGCATGCATGGGCGCATCCTAAAAAGTCTTCTCTTGCTTTTTTTCACCGAGTTTTTATTACATCGACGTGATCCCCCCTTCCCCCGATGATTAAAAAATACCTACGTGAAGGTGACTTTTTTAGCTACTGAAATAACGGTGTAATCCAAATAGTTTTATACGTATATCATATGAGGATTTGTATTCAGCAAGAAATTATTTATGCATGTGGCTAATTTTTTATCTATGTTACGTACGCGTGACAAATTATTTTTCTCTTCAAAGTTTTGACGCTTATTGACGATTAGCGTCGACATGAGGGCCAATGAGTTTTATCTCTATAAGTTTTAGCATAGAAAACTTCAGCGGCGCCTGACTTTCCAATTGTTTTTGAATCTGTGATGAAATTAGAGTTAGTTTTTTAAGTAGTCCGCAATTTAGGAGAAATATACGAGACGGTTGGACTAGTTGGATAAATTGTGAGACTCATGAGATCTAAAAAATACGAAGCTCTGCTTTCGAAATTCCACCTATGTTGAGCTTTCAATTGATAACCATTGTCTCCATGATGTCCATTGTCACCAATGGGCAAGGCAACGTGTATGGAATCCCGAAAGCCGAGACTCATATTTCAAGATGATGGGGGAGACCTGAGAACCAACATCCACCTTTTGTTCAACACAATTCCTTGAAGGCAACCGTAGGGGTTTTAGTTAAAAGACTGATTCTATTAAGCCATGAAATATTCGCATTGTACAGAAAGAAATATTTATTAACTATTTCACGGGTTATATGAAGTATTTAAATGTATAAATACTATTAATTCCATGCATGATAAAAATTGTACTATAACATTATGGGAGTTTTTAATAAAAAATAAGAGTCACATGCTTCGTTTGTTCAAACTGCTTCTCACATTCTAGCTAACTATTCTGATTCGGCTAATTTCGATTACGAACACATAGGAGTGCATGTATTTCCTAATCATGTACAAAATATGACATTTAAAACCTTTCATTCTGTTATACACATTTCCTCTTTTATAATTATGGTCATAACCATATCGATGTGATGATATGTTTAATACTTTAAGCATCTTTCACGGCGTGTAAGTTTTAAGCTATTTTTTTAAATTCTGTAAATGTTTTGGACGTATAACCTAATTCTTAAAATTCTTTGTGACGCATTTGTTACACATATAATTCCGACTGTCGCGTGTCGATATTTCCAAGAGATTGGGCTTCGAGAACACCCGAAGCAACGGAGCATAGCGCTTTTCAATCCAATAGGCACCGAATAGATTGTTAGAGATACGTCGTGGAGTAGGTCCCTGAGATAATGATAAGGGTTGCACGTGGCGGGTGTGTCTAATCGTGTCAATTCCAAATTCCCTCGACGCAATGAACCTCACGGGTCGTTGAAAACCTGTTCTATTTTCCGATATTGGGAAGGAACAGATTGGAGACTGCTTACATACAACACTCGAATTTGGTGAATTGACTAAGGGAAATGCGTCATCAGTGCATTAATGCCACATTTATGGATTGTTGGTCAGTGATAATGGTTCTGCATGACAACGACTGATTGACAGCAATACCGATGTGTGCGGTGGAATTCGGTGTATTTCATGCATGACTACCAACTTAGTTAAGCATAAGACAAAACTGTCCTAATTATAAATAAATTTTGATATACTCATAGTTCAATCAAAATATGTATTCGTTAACGATTTAGAGTCTGATACGCAGTTTATTCAAGAAAAGTCAATGGAGACTATATGTGAATGTAGCAGTGAAGTACAATATATGTGAATATGAGTAAATATATATAATTACAAATATTGGATTTGGATTGTATTAAATTAGGAAAAAACAACAATGATGGAGTTCCAGTGAAAACATATGGAAGTATTAGGCAGTTCAGTCTGGCTGGCAGGAATGTCATAGGCCCAAATATAAATTCTGATATTACTGCCATGTGGACTTTCAATGCAGGTGTTTCTCTTGGAGAGCTTAAAACTTTTAAATTAATAAAAGACAATTTAAATCTTTATTCTAAATATATACTATTCTTTTAAAAGCTACACTTACATCTTTGGTGTAGGTTTTGAATTCAATTGGTATGACTTAATACTTTTTATGAAGTATAATTACAATAATTACGAAAATGCCTTTATATAGATACATTATGGTCTGCTTATCCTATGGTCATAGCTTATACGTTTCTTTTCCCTCCTTTAGCCACATGGGGCCTAAGGCTGACCAAGGTTACAATACCAGCCTATAAGATACGCAGTGAGATGGCTCTCCTGGAGTGTGGACACGAGCTGGAAGGCGATCGCCTTTATAGTGTCAAGTGGTACAAGGACAACGAAGAGTTCTACCGATACGTCCCCAGAGCAGTCCCTCATCAACATTCATACAAAGTTGAAGGAATACGAGTGGACGTAAGTAAATGCTAACTTTTTTATACAAGGCCGCACCCAAAAGTGGTAGGACTGATTTTCTCTGGCGCGAACGGAGCGGTGGAGGGGGGTCTGTGGGGCAGGGTAAGGTGGAGGGGGCTCTTAGCAACAGACCGACACCATCCCCGGCCGCCTGCGAGCTGTCGTTGAGTTAGGACACCGATTTTAGTGAAGCAAGGATTTTGTCCGCGTCGAAAAACAAAATTAATCTGAGTTTAGAGCAACGTTATTCCGTGAAGTTTTGTTCGAAACTCGGGAAGACGGCAACTGAGACCCTCGATATGATCAAGCAGGCTTATGGGGACACTGTCTTAAGCCGTTCCACAGTGGCACAAGTTGTTTAAAGAGGGTAGAGAGCTCGTCGAAGACGACCATCGAGCTCCGGGCGGCCGTCGACGGCAAGAACCGACACGAATGTGGACAGAGTGAGGACACTGCTGAACACAGACCGACGCTTAACCAGTGAAGAAATTGCAGACCAGTTGGGTCTGTCTGCATCCAACGTCCAACGCATTATTTCATAGGATTTGGCCATGTGCAAGGTGTGCGCCAAAATGGTGCCGAAAATTCTGAGTGTCGACAAACAGGCAACGCGTGTGCGCATTTCCGAAGAAGTGTTAGCCAATTTGCACCGAGATGAAAATTGTTTGGACAATGCGATAACTGGTGATGAAACATGGGTTTTTCAATATGACCCCGAAATGAAAAGACAATCCGCAGAATGGCACATTTCCGCCTCCCTACGTCCAAAAAAGGCTCGCATGAGCAAATTAAAAATCAAAACGATGTTGATTGTGTATTTCGACCGTAATGGAGTGGTTCACAAGGAGTTTTTCCCACCAGGGGAGACTGTGAATGCGAACTTTTACGTGCAGGTGCTCACCCACCTCCGAGAACGCGTAAAAAGAGTCCGACCGGCCATCGCAAACTGCTGGGTGCTTCATCATGACAACGTGCCGTGCCATGGCGCGCTCGTCGTCAGACAGCTCCTGGCCAAATACGGCGTTGCCACGTTGCCGCACCCGCCCTGTTCTCCCAATCAGGCACCACCGGACTTCTTCTTCTTCCCCCTGATGAAAAGACAGCTCAATGAACGACGTTTTGACTCGACGAGGGTCATCATCGTCATCCCCAAAGAAAATTTCCAGCGGGCCTATGGGGAATGGGAGCAACGTTATACTAAGTGTGTGGCAGCTCAAGGAGCATACTTTGAAGATCATTAATTCGATGTAAATATATCGTCAGTAAAATTCTTGTAAAAAAATCAGTCCTACCACTTTTGGGTGCGACCCTATATATTCGTTTTAACATTTATGGAGGGTAATATCTCAACATGATGGCCAGAAAAGCTAACCACAGAATTGTAAAATTACACTGTAACGAAGGTATAGTTATTTATTATAGAAATACACGTATTTATATATTATTAGAAGTATATAGTTATTTAATGGAGTGGACCTTTCAGTGCAATTTATGTTTTTGTTCTCAAGACAGTATAGAACTTTTTTACTTTTATATCTTCTAAAACATGGTAAAAAGACTATTTCAGGAATCCGATTTCTTTGCGATTGCGAATCTCAAGATTCATGAAAATTCGTCTTTGCTGGTAATTTATGAAAATATTGCCGTTTCCTTCTTCTGGATGAAAAGAGGGAAGAATGGAATGAACTAAGGATAAGAATGAAAGCAATAAGAAAATTAATTAAATCCATTTAATTTGGGGATAATCAAGCTTTAGTAAACCAATTATCTAACTGTCACGATGTGTGCATTAAAAATCAGTGTAGGATACTTAATGTACACAATACAAAGGTTATGATGCTAGAAGGAAATAGGAAAACTAATTGAAACGTTAAAATTGGGGGGGGGGGAGGCAGAAACGAGGGTAGGAAAACAGTTAACCTATCTTGGAAGTAACTTGAACCAAGATGGTCACTTTAGTAGAGATATAAGAAAACAATTCCGTTGTCATATATTAGTTAATAAAGATTACATGTTTAGAGTAAAAGGCTACCATAGGAAGGAGGGAATTGATTACACGAACAGTTAAGTCGTAGCATGGTACGTAGTTTTTTCACCCAAAAACATGATCATGAAGGTAAGACCATCGAATGATTGGATTGGATTTCAAGATGTAGTGAAGGACCAAATTGTGAAAAGGAAATTTAATGAGAAAAATAAGTACTGGGGAAATTAAAGGAAGAGAGTGAGCTTGTAGGTGAGATTTAAATTACAGAAAAATTGGATACACGATAATTTGATTGGGACAACATTTTGAAAAATATGATATAGAAGAGAACGTAAGGCAAGCCAGGTGAGGGAAGAAAAAAATAAGCATTTTGGACGGATTGAAGTGAGGTAGAAGTTTATGCTGAATTGACATAGTGTAAAGAGCCAGGTCGTATCGTAATAGACAAGCCAGGAAATACGACAGCATTTCCTCTGTCTCCTAACAGATCCTACATAAAACTGTAGGGTACTGTGAAAACAATTACGCTAGGTGTCTTTTTCTCATTATTCCTTCGTACACTTAAATTCACATTTCTAAGGTGAAATTGGGAAGGAGTAATTTGGGAGTGCAGATTGATACCTCTGTGCAGTTTTCCGGAAAACCCGGTAGTAATTGGTAGGGATGTCTATGATGTTATTTACAAGCTCTATAAACAATATAAATTTTGTAATAATGTTGATACATTTTTATGATATGGAGGTTTATGCGGCGGCAACTAAAACAAAAATAGTGATATTGACGGAAATTTTGTCCAAATATGTACCGAGTTCAAATATCTGGGGTCCACCTGTGGCATACAGGTGAGTTGTGAAGAGGACAATTCGTTCATTTATCCAAGGCCTTCAGGTTATACAAGATTCTAATGGAATATTGTGAAACGATGGAAGAAAAACCAAATTAGGAAGAGAGCATACTACTTTACCATAAATTAAAATGTACTCAATGCTCGGAAATTCGGGGAATATGTAAAACCTGGAAAGTCTAGTACAAAGCCAAGAATGAACGCGATGAGAAGAAATTTCAGAATTAAGAGAACAGAATATGTATTTCAAATGATGTAATTAGAGAAGGATAATTTTTAATAGACAATAACAGATACGAAAACTCTTGTGATTTTCCACTTAATGCGAGATTTGTTTTGGACTAGTTTCGATGCACAACATTATTTTCAAGAACACGAAGTGATCGTATCAAGTTAAAGCAGACACCGATACAAATTAACAACTCAATCATTCATTTCAATCCTGTAGCATTATTTACGAATGAAAGTATAGAAAAAAATTAAAGGTGTATGGGTTAATAACCAGCTAAATTCATTAATTAAAATGATGATTGAAATGCGTAAAATTATATTACATTGTTTATAATTGAAACTGAATCTTTGGAAAAACCTATTCTAATATGTTGCTTTCATCTCCTATTATGCCGAGCAACCAACCAAAAAGCACAGGGCAAATCATATTGAAATAAAAAATTGTGCATGTTATGTATATGTCCATTAAAATATATTTTAAGCACATTTCTGTCAACTCAGCTAATTGAGATATTTAGCCGCCAATGAGTCAACGTTAATGTTCAAACTCTTCCTGAACGGCATTCGAAATTCAAATTTCAATTATTAATGATATGTTACTTCGTTAATTTCAATGCATTAACTGGTCTTCAGATTTTATTAATTCCAATAGTCCATTAGGAACATGAACACGTGAAACACTTGTATTCTAAATTCGAATCTTAAATCGATTGACAGTTAGTTTTTTTATCTTTTCCTAAAAGGCTATTTGCTTCTGAGTATAAATATAAATGGAAAAAGCGGCTCTATTTTATGTTCATGGGGCACATAAACATGCAAACGCCCGCAGGCGTGTGACACTCTGTAATTATGGTCACCTGAAGGACGCCATGTTTCCACGGGGAACCAAATACATTGGCACCCATAAATTTACATCGATCAGAGGGGAGGGTGACACTTTGGATGTCATACACCGGGTCATTATTGGTCCGGGGTAGCAGTGCCGTTGAGGCAAAGGCAACACACGGGTGGCTTTTAAAAAAGCATAATACGCACCCCCGACGAGGAATAAAAGCGGCAGGAAGGAGATATCGCCACGGGCCAGAGTCCGGACACGTACGAGGCCGGGAGCGTGCGTGATGGAGGTTCGCGAGTGTTCGGGCATCGGGTTGAGTGGAAACGTTAAGGATTTATGATTGGTGGGGGGGAGGGGTGTAAGTGAAGTGGAGGGTAGGGGAGATGAGAGCGGCTGAGAGAAGAGAAAGTAAAAGCCTTGGGTGGACTGCTGGGCGATATAATCATCGCCAGAGAAAATACGAGGGTACGGCTTCGATTACAACCGTCATTCTTGTTCTGTCGCTTGTATGTTCTACTTTTTTTAATTAGTAGAGCACTGGAAATGACCTTCAGTGACCAAGTGCGACAGGCATAACGTAAAAATGTTATCAATAATAATTTTTGATTTGATGATTAGAAAAATTTACCAGGAACGTGGTAATCCAGTAGGTTGAGCGTTTGAATAGATACTGGAGGACCCGGGTTCGATGCATGGGGACGTTTCAGGGCGCTCAGCTTCATCCAAGCTGTGCAGTTTTTCGGGTATCAGATATTCCTGGGAAACCATAAGGGGAACAGGGAAAGGAACTGAACCTCCTAACCTGACGTGTGAAAAAAAGTGAACAATAATAACTTTGTAATTTCTACTGATTTTTATTTTAAAATCGACCGGTTTCGTCGAACAGCCGACATAACCTGTACCTGATGACGTCGTCATCAGCTGCAGACGAGAGTGAAGTTCACGGTATCGGCCGTAGTAATGCGATGTGGAAACCACCACATTGTTCTCCCTAGAATATGCAGCCTTGCATTCAAATATGACATGATGTCTTTTCTCCCGGTAAAATATTCCGGAGGTAAACTAGTTCCCCAATCGGATCTCCGGATGGGGAATATTCGTCAAGGTTGATCAATACAGAATAGTGATATTGAACGTTAAGTCATTTGGGTGGTGGAGGGAATTAGAAAATGCGAAGATGGAAAGGCTAAGAATAGACATACTTGAAGTGAGCACAATTAAGTGGGTGGGGGGGAAAGACTTCTGCAGCGACAGCTACAGGATGATATTCTAGGGAGACGACCAGAAAATTGCAGGTGTAGACGTCATACTCACGAAGAAAATGGACACGGAAAATAATATCTTGCTGGAGATTTCTCCCCCTCAGTTTATTTTCTGTTCGCAAACTCGAAAAAATGCCTCGGTGGTCAAAGATTTCCAACCGTGAAGAAGTGATGTCAGCAGTTAATAGCTATTTTGAGGATCAAGACTGTTCCTATAATAGAAAGGGTATAAAAAGGGTTATTGAACATGGCTGGGAAAAGTGTATAGAACTGAGAGTAGAAATTTGTTGAAAAATAAAAATATTTTTTCCAAAATTTTTCTGTTTTCTTTGTTGGGTCGGGTATTTCTGACAATACCCTTGTAATATGACATTTGTGGACTTGGAAAAGACCTTCGGCAACGTCGAATGGAAAAAGATGTTCAAGATGCTAGAAGCGCTTGGATTGGACTACAACGAGAAAAGAATTATCCACAACCTCAACAATAATCGGGTTAAAACAATGCATGGTGATGGATTGGACACACATTGAGGCTCAATGGATTGATTAGAAATATAATAGAAGGAAAAATAAAAGGTAAGATCCCACGAGGAAGACCAAGAGACATGTACATAGGACAAATGAGGAAGAGCTTAAAATAGAGAAGATATCAGGGATTGAGGGAATTGACATTGAATAGAGTATAATGGAGTGCTGTAGTATACCATACCTAGGATTGAAATACTGATGATAATATGTGCATATATATATATATATATATATATATATATATATATATATATATATATATATATATATATATTCAAACTTGAAAATCCCGCCATACGGCGCACAAATATTCATTCAACAGAAATAGGTATAAGGAAAGGGGATAGGGAAACACATAAAAGGCAAACACAGGATATGTGGGGAAGGCGGTTTTTGAGCAGATCACGAAAGTAAAAATATTTCCTTATCCGGGATAAGGAAATATTTTTACTTTCGTGATCTGCTCAAAAACCGCCTTCCCCACATGTCCTGTGTTCGCCTTTTATGTGTTTTCCTATCCCCTTTCCTTATACCTATTTCTGTTTGAATGAATATATATATATATATATATATATATATATATATATATATATAGTGTTAAGTTAATTATAAGTTATTTTAAGTTTAGTTTGTCAGTCAGTCAAGGAATTGCAGAGCATTGCTGAGTAAATTGGAAATTCAGTGCGACAGATATGGGATGGGATTCAATACTAATAAAACAAAGTTATGCGATTATCAAGGAAAAAGAAGGCTAAGGTAAAAATTAAAAAAAAAGGAGAGGAAGAAATAGAGCAGGTAGACCAGTTTACCTATCTTGGAAGTGATTTGAATCAAAGCGGAAGGGAGAAGAATTGCACTAGGTAAAGAGGCTTTCACAAGAGGGAGGGATATTATGACGTACATTGAGTAAGGATGTTAAGAAAAGTTCAAAGTTTTGTTAAAAACTTTGATTTGGAGCGTAGCAATGTATGCACAGACACATGGTCATTGAAGCAAGAGGGTAGACGTAGATTGGAGGCTTTTGGAATGCGAGTATGGAGAATGATGGAGTAGGTGAAATGGACCGAAAGGAAAACAAATGAGGAAGTACTATGCATGGTGGGCGAGGAGAGGGATTTGTTGGGAGAAATTCTATGGAGGCAGGAAAAATGGATGAAGTGCGTATTGATTGGCAGTGGGTTGTCTGAGAGAGTAATGGAGGGAAGAAAGTTTGGCGAACAAGGAAAGGGCAGGAACAAAATAGGGATGTTGGATGGGATGAAGGGAGGAAGGAAGTACACAGAGATGAAGAGGAACCTGATGTAAAGTAGGTTGCTGGAATGTGTTTTGTGAGCAGTCACAAAATATTTTTTTAATATTAGTGTCCATCTAAAAACCTACCTTAACCGGTATAAATAAATTAGACTTTAGAAAATTCAACATCAGAAGTAAATACTTCTTCTCTAGTTAGAGAGAAGAATTGGTAAGGGTGTTTAAATATTTTAAGTGCTAAGATAATTACAATTTAAGCTAATTAATTGTATAACTCCATACGTACAGTAGCGATTATTTGCCAATTCATTCACTTCGCAAATATGGTAAAAAATTAATATTTATGGATATTTCATTTTTCCCGCTTGCCTATTGTGCTGATGAATTTGCAGGAACTACACCCTATTATTTCTGAAATTATTGGGAAAAATTCATAGGAATAAATTTTTATCTGTAATTAAACTTGACTTTGGTGCAATGTGAATACCTATTGATGATGAGCATTCATTTTTTTGAATACTGTTAAAATATATTCTGGTGCGCGATAAATGACATTCAAAGTGCTTACTAAAATTGGATAACCAGACATATACTTCAGAACAGATAGTTTTCGAGGACGCTTGAACTGAATGGGCGATAGCAAGAAAATTCAGCTGAAAATTCACTTAGTTTCAGACAAATTTTTGTTTAAGATAAACTTAGATTAAAATATACTATGAATCTATGGCTTTACTTGTACGGAAGGCAAACGTAAATGATCGTTTTATTGGTAATTAACCATAAACACAGTAATCAACCCGAAGGTCGGTTTAGTAGGTGATGGTAGAGCTCACCCGTGTACCAAGCCCGACGGCGTGTGAATATTCACACATCAGGGTAGGGGGGCCAGTTCCTTTCCCTGTGCCGGTTATGGTTTCCCAGGAAGATCTGGTACCCGAAAAATCAACTAGCTTGGGTGGAGCTGCAGGTGCCCAAAGTGCCTTGCCCGGGAATCGAACCCGGGTATTGGTAATTATATTGTATTATGAATTGTATTGTAAAGTATTATGAATGATTATGTATTGTATTATGAAGTATTGGTAATTATATTTTTATAAATAATTTCCTTAAAGGGTATTTTAAAAGAAACTATAAATATTCCAGTCTCTTCCAGTACTAACGGTTGATTTGAATGGTGAGCAGTTTTATCACACATTTCAGCATAAACATGAACTAATTAAAAGCATTACTTGAAAGAGAGTACAATTCTCAATGGAGGAAAGTTAAGGGAACTTAATCTGAATAGCATTACTTGCCTGATTAGTTTACTATATTCGCAGTTCACCTAAAGACTATGTTTCCCTCCCCTGCCTCATTAAGCTTTAGTCAACTTCCTCTGAATTCCTATTCATAGCCATTAGAAATGCACTAAGCTCAACAACCAACAAGTCTCGGCCGTGTAGAAAACAATAAAAACTCTTTTTAGCGCCTGAAAATCATCCGTTAAAGTTTCTCCTAGAGATTCGTAAACAGCGTACAAAGCTTTCTTAAGCTTATAAGAAAATTTATTATCGACAGCAATTAGTAACTAAAATCTGAATCCCGATATATTTAGAAATGTATGTTTATATTTTAAAATATCTAACAAAGGAACTTTCTTTACGTTTTCAAAGTCAAGGCCACTATTCACGATTTTATTTTAAGCTTATGTGACGCTATTAATTATAGTATTTCATCGGTCACGAAAGAAATTTGAGTTTTAGATATATTTTGGGGAAATTTTGCCTTACATTACTGTTGTCTGCATGCGAGTACCGCAAATTCGAGACTGCTTGCCGCGGACGGTATGTCTGAAAAATGGTGGGATTCGATGAGATCCGAACACGACGAAAGAGAGGCGGCCAGGGTCAAAGAGAGTGCCGGCGTATAGGAGAGAGAGGGAAGTCGGTAGCAATCAGTGACAGGAGGTGAATGGAACGCACGTGATACTTAAAGTGGTTGGCTGATTCGTTAAAGGAGAAAGGCCTCTATTTGACTATGAATCCAAACATTGTAAATTTTCCCGGCAACATAACTTCAAAGCAATAGACAATCATCTAATTCAAGGTAATCTTATTGTCCTACTTCATTTATAAACTCTATCATATCCTTAACTAATCGACTTTAAAGTCTTTCGCATATTTAATTTCCTTTTTATGTTCTATCAATGAAAATAAGCGACGATTAGCTTAAGATGTAATTAATATATTCTCTATGGCATTTTTTCAGCAGAAATTAAGAACGTCTACGTGTTGTACCCTCTTGCTAATGTTTTAATTTTTCTTGAAAGTGCTGAGGAGACTATTATTATAATTCTATTTACGCCTTATCGGGTTAACCTTGCAATTTTTTTGAATCCGAGGATCTAATTGGGTCAGAAGAGTTCTCACTATATGTTTCACCTTGTCCTTCGAATAATTCTGTTACGAGGAGCATTTATTAGTAGCGAGACAAAGTGGCTAGGATTTTTATTTTGCTTTAAGAATTATTGTGGAGCCGTCTATCGAATAATGTATACATATTATTATTAGGTAATCTACCGGTTAAGGTAGGTTTTTTGGATGGACACAACTATCAAATAAATATTTAGTAACTCCAAACAAAACTCAATCCAGCAACATAATCTAAGTCAAGTCCTTCTTCATCTCTGTGTACTTCTTTCCTCCCTTCATCCCATCCAACATCCCTATCCTGTTCCTGCCCTTTCCTCGCTTGCACAACATTCTACCCTCTATTACCTTCTTCAACATTCCACTACCGCTCAATACGCCTTTCATCCATTTTTCCTGCCTCCATAGGATTTCTCTCAACAAACTCCTCTCCTCACCCACCATATCTTGTACTTCCTCATTTGTTTTCCTTTCGGTCCATTTCACCTTCTCCATTCTTCTCCGCACCCACATCTCAAAAGCCTCCAATCTACGTCTATCCTCCTGCTTCAGTGACCACGTTTCCGCGCCGTAAATAGCTACGCTCCATTTCAGAGTTTTTATGAGTCCGTATACATATTATAAATAAATAAATATAAATATATGTATACACATATTCTACATGCACATACACATACATATCTTATATGGATAAGACATCATTTTCAGCCTTTTAATCAGAAGATTGTTTGAATGTAGGCTTCCAGTTTTTAATGCTACCTCTGGGAAGATGGAGAAAAACTAAGTTCTGTAAAACAAAATAGGTATATAAAACCCCAAAATAGAGAAGTATAGAGGAAAAGTTGATTCCTCGTAGACTTTGACGGTCAGGAAAAGAAATGAGTGGACGAATTGGACGGGATGAAGGTAGACAAAACTTGCCGAACTGAACAACTGCTGCTGTTGATATGTCACGTTGTGTCACATTGGATAAGGCTTAGAAATCAAACCTTGGTTATACTTTTACTTATAATAACTTACCTTGAATAGTAGCTTACCATTATTAAGGCAATACAAACGTCCTGACACTTAGGCTATGCTCTATCGTCGTGTGGTTTACTTACATGATTTCCCTCTTATTCTTTGTAAGGCACCCATGAGTAAATGCAACGGAAAAACTTGACGGATATGCAACACAATAAGAGTAAGGAGAGACTGGGGAGGGAATGTGAAGGAAAAGGATATTTCGCCACTCTGACAACAAAAACCGTCCCTACTTGCAACCCTCTCCCCTCCCATTTCTTTAGTTCCCATTCCCCCCTTATTGCTAACCCCTATCGCCTTCCCCTAACGGACCGAGCGGCAGTGGAGGGGGCGAAAGGGTGATGAGGATATTGCGAGTCGGTATCCCTCGGTGGCTTTCAGGGCGTCCGTGCAGTGGGAAGAGCCATGGATCAATGAAAGGGCAATTACGGAAATAACCAGCCGTTTGGGAGAAGGAGGAGGAGATGGGGGATCTTGGTTTTGGGAAAGTGGGGGTGGAGGTGGCGCTGGGTAACTGGTTTGGGAGGGTCAGGAGGTGATGTAGAGGGGGACTGGAAGGTCGGGGTGGCGGAACCCCTGAGGAGAGGAGAGAGAAGGTTAAAAAAAAACAAAGAATTTGGAGGTCGGCTGTGTGTTTTGTGCAGGGATGTGGGCATGTGTGTGGCTGTGGCGTTGGTAGGAGAATGAGAAATTTTGGTGTGGGATCCGGTCGAGTGGAGGGATTTTTCTGAATGGGGACGCAGGGAGCGGAGGGCGAGGCGGTGGAGAGGAAGAGTTTCAGAGAGAGTGTTTGCAATTGAATAGGTTTGAGAATTTAATCGCCGCTGGTGGGCAAAAGGGGGAGGAAGGAATCAGTATGGGCGATGGAACTATCTATTGGAGGGAAGAATTTGAACCAAGCAGTGGCAGGATTCTTTGGAGAAAGGGAAGTGATGGTAAAGGTTTTTTGCGTGTTTGGCATTCCTCCCCATGTCGAATAATGCCTCAATGGTAATTAGGGCGATCCTTTTTAAAACCTGGAAAATTGATGTTTTTTTTCCGTCGAGCTCGTCAATTAGATTTCCTAAGTGTTTTCCATTGATGTATCGCTTGTGGACCTCAACGTGATGCCGCTTTGTTAAAGATATATCGATTGATTAAAAGATCACACAGATTAGAATTATTTACTCACTTTATTGCTAGTAAATCATACATCCTAAATATTATTGTAATTTGTTGGTATAATACGTTTATCGAAATATCCATACACTATTTGGCACTACCCCACTAATATTCTACTTATGAATTGGAGAAGTGTTATTGGAAATAAATTCAACGTAGATATTGCAACTATCATTTTACCAGCTTTTACGATTGATAAACATAAACAAACACAAACAGCAATCAACCCGAAAGTCGTTTTGGTAGGTTTTGGTAGAGTTCACCCTGAAATAAGCCCTATATGGCGTGTTAAATTCACACATCAGGGTAGGGGGGCCAGTTCGTTTTCCTTTTCCGGTTTCCCAGGAAGATCTGATACCCGAAAAATCACATGGCTTGGATGGAGCACCCAGAGAAGCTTGCCCGGGAATCGAACCAGGGCCCTCTGGACAGTAGTTCAACACTCTACCCCTTGGCTACCACGACTCAAGTAGAACATAATGACTAAAATTATTTTAATTGTTTATTGAATTTTAACTAAATTTAATCTTTTTGTGATTGATTGATTTGATATTAAAATTTTTGTGTGATAAAATATCAATATTTCCGCATAAATTAGTTTAAATTTTCCTCTCATGTATTTTATCCATTTACGTAATGGAATCAAAGGGTTACATTTATTTATATGAGTTGTTTTGAAGGTAATTTGCGATAAACGGCATAAATAACGTATTTAAAAAGAAAGGAGGAATTACATGTAATATGGATATAAAAGCTGCACAATTTAAATATTTAGGAAACTGATTAAACTACCACCACAGCAGTAAAAGTATACTTCATAGCAGATTTAAAATGTATTTTAGGAGTCCCTAAAACAACCTTGCGGAAGAGAATTTGGGAATCATTCCTTAAAATATATATAAAATAATTTCTTTTTTTTTGAGGAATTCTTTTGAACTGATTGTCATGCAAAGAGTTTTCTTTTAAACTGATTTGCCATTGCTACAAATTTAAAGTTTGAACTTTGGAAACTAATTATGAGACGAAAGCTTGTAGAATGAGATAGAAATGTTCAGATGGAGGAGTGGTAAAGGGTTGATTGAAGTAGGGTGAGATAGAGCTTAATAAACATTAGTAATTTATAAGAAAATATTTCTAAATAAGCCTACATGTAGCCTTTTTTTTAAGTTTTTCCCTAACCCAGATGCGACTAGAGATAGCGTTAAGTTGAAGCTGACGTGTCGTTGGGAAGGAGACTGACTAGAAAGGAATGAGACGGAACAAAGCGATACAGTAAAAGGGAGAGGGAAATAGAGGTACGCGGCGAGAGAGGAAGGTGGAGGGGAGTTAGGGGAGGCAGATTGGCCCGGGCTACCGTCCGCGCGTGACATAATACCGTATTTCAAGGCACTTTAAATGACTTTGTGCCTTAATGGCCGTTGGTCTTTGCATCTTATTCACGGCGGAACATAGTTTCTCCCTTTACGTTTGAACGGCAAAGAAAAAGACCCAGTCTAAATCGAATTCCCGCGATTCATCCGCTTTTCTGCTTTTAATGCACTTATGATAATGTACTTCGTTATGGTGACGATTATTCAGTTGGAGTTTTAAATGCTCGAGACGGCAGACTTGGGAGAAGCAGGCTTGAAGACACCACGGGGCCGCCTGATTTATTGCGGTGGGACGTAATTAGGCGACGTACCGTCACGAAAGTCATGAAAGCTTTACTATTCCGAATGTCCAAAAGACAAAAATTAAAGTTTCAAACCTATCCAAAAATATAATGTTCTCAATTCCTGAATCACGAGGTATTTTTTATTATTACGTAGTGCACCATAACCATCCATTTTAAGGAAGTGATTTACCTGGAGACCTTTTCTTACAAATTTATTTATAAATATTGCTATAAAAAGCAATAAGGAAGCGTATTCCGAAAACTGCATTCACATGTACCGTTAATATGAATAGACCGTGTTAGACTGAGTTCAAGTAAAAGCTTTTACAAAACCTATGATATATTTTTTTAAAGCTCTGAATTCATTCGACATTTCCTTATTAGTGAAGATATTTCTAAAAAATGTTAATTTTTTATGTTATCAGATAAAATTTCACAATATTTCTCACTGATGCTTTTTACGCACTTTAATATCATTACTTTCTGTTACATTTAGACAAAAATAAAGTTCGACTCGAACAAATACCAAACCTGAAGCTAACTTTTGATTTAACTCTTAATACTTGCAGAAACTACAGGTAAAGGTAAAAGTCATAGTAAATGTTCATCCCACGTTACACCTTTTTTTAGAAAATAAAGAGACATTTTAATAACACTTCCCCTAGTATGTGACGAATATTTTCATGATTTTTGTATAAAACCGTTCCGTAAAAAGTGAGCTTCGTTTCTACTTGCAAAAGTAAATTCATTTGGAATGCTAACCTCAGTAAAGGGATTGACATCAATTGACCGAGTACTTATGGTATGAACCAATATTTTTTTTAGCTATTGGTGATTTATAGCATTTGATATTAATGGCATTTTTCTTATTTATGCTATCAATATGATTCCCGTGGCGTGCAGCATCAGCAGTCAGACAGCACCAAGGTGTTCCTGAGGACAGTAACCCTAAAGTCGAGTGGAGTTTACCGCTGTGAGGTGTCGGCTGAAGCCCCGTCATTCTCGTCGGTCAGCGGGGAAGGCAGGATGGAGGTTGTCTGTGAGTAGCCATGGAAAAAAGGAAACAATTTGCAAACAAACATTAGCAATTTAAGTACATGGAATAAAGGAAACTTTTCGATAAGTTTTATTTGTCCGCTGAACTACGTAATCATTGAAACGACATAGCTTTTCTTCAAATTCCGCAACAAAAAAATCTTATTGCTTGTTGTTTTAACTCACTTTTATAATACCTAACTTATCCTAAAATATCATCCTAGAAATCACTTCCTTGTCTTAAAGATGTCCTATCAAAAAGAAAAGTCGTATGATGCATAAAATCGTTTAATATCGGCACGCGAGTCCTGAGAATGTTTCGGGATCAGAGTTCAAATCATTTTATTTTGTATATTCGTGGAATTCAGTCTACCAGTGCTATGAATAATGATTCCCTTTTTATTTTTGTCCTTGTTTTTTGTGATGGATTTGATCACAAAACTGAAGTGGGAATTTTAGAGGCAATAAACCCTACTTGTATTATGTTTTCAATGTACATGTTTACTGCTGTGAGTGTTTGTAGGTCTCACATTAAATTAATAAACTTGAACATGTCTTCAATATTTTTGACTTTAAGCCAGTTGCACCATTTATAAAATGTTTAAAATAGAGCGCATATAATACCAAATTTCCTTTCCTTTAGATATCTACATACAATAGTCTGCAAGTCACCTCAAGGGCGTGTGGTGGGAGGGGGTTGGATACCAGATATATATGCACAACTTCATTCATGTATTAGAGCATATATTAGTTTGTATACAAAATAAATCTTGCAAATACATACATACATGACTATACAATTCGTGGAAAAAAACCTAATTGTTAAATGTGGTTTTTTTAAGTAATTACGAGTAATTACTCGTATATGCGGGTAATGACGTTTAATTTTGTTATGATTGATTTTCGTACGAGTGAAGAAGGAAAATTAAAATGTTTTGGCGATAGTGAGTTATTCTTTATTTTGTCTCGGGATTCGAATCTAATAATATATAGTTTTGAGTATAATATTGCCTTCCTTGCCACGAGAAATTTAGATATGCTGTAACTTTAAATGTGTCTCTTGCTTGTTATCTTTGTGAAATATGGGACTCCCAATCTTATTCATTTAACAAACATATATGTCACACTTAGTTTCTTCTCATGTAAATATTTAACAAAAATGGCGGTTTTCCTCTTGAAATTTTTTATTTCTTGAATTTACGCTTTCTCTCAAGAACCCCAAATGTATGCCGCATTCAAACTAAATTAGAGTAAAGCATCTCCCTTACTTTTTTATTACATTTTCTTACGAGCATATACTTTTATCTCTTTAAGGACTAATTAGCTAATTTTTTCTATATTTCGCTATGTTTCCAAAAAAAGGTTTGATGTATCTGGAGGTGCAATATTTACACGAATATATCAATAATCTAATGTGGAAGCTATGCGATGATAGACAATCGTAAAAATGCAAAAATTATTTAATATCAGAAGTTAAGAATGAATATAGATAATTTTTCTTCCAACATATAATATGAAAAACTCAAGAATATTTTTATTGAACGTTTTAATGAGGAAAATAACATATTTGATTTGTATCAGTGGCTATAAATATTTTGACTCTGCTTAAAAATGCGGGTTTCTCATAAAAATAATACCAATTATTAGGGATCAACATTCCATGACTACTATTATTTCACTGAAAAACAAATGTCAATTTAATTTAGCAAGAAAATTCTCACTTGAAACTACTAATTATTTTTCATAATAACTGAAAGATTTGACCGAGAACTGTATTTTAAGCTTTCAGGCGTTCTCCATTTAGTAACTAATTAATTAGATTATTAAATAACTAGGCAACTAATATATTGTTTTGCTGTATACGTATGTCATTCTTATGATATTTTATGTATTGATTTTATTGCTAGTCATGTATAAATTATGTAATTTATCTGTAAGTTTAATATTGTAAATGTGTGACGAGGTCTTAGGTGGTAGAAGTGACTCCATAGTCTCAATCTCGCCCCAATAAGGACAGCCGTCTATCTATCTATCCATCTTGTGGAATGTACGTAAGATTGTATGCCCACTTGGTAATGTTAATAACAACGAAGAGAAATTTCCTTATCTCTTATTCGATACTTTAAGCAAGAGTTATCCATTCCATGACGAAAATATATTGTCATAAATGCTACACGCAACTGCTCTTTTATATTAATCAATATAGTGAGGTATATCTTGCTTCGGATAAAAAAAATGTGTTTAAGTCATTATTTGTTAACATTGATTCAGGACCGTAGCTACGTTCCTTATATATTTAAATTTTAAGTCATTAGTTTATGCTTTATAGTAGCTTATTTGATAACACCTGAAATAATTACAAATACTCATCAAATATTACATTTTTCATTATCATAATAATAATGTTTGGTAAACAATGTTGACTAAATGACGATAGCTAACAAATTGTAATGACATTTTATAGATATTTAAGCAAAAAGAATGGTACAAGAGTTTGAGTTAGTTTATTGAATTTTGCTGCGACTAAGCCATGTTGCCTGTCGTAATATCTAAAGAACGGTGGAAAGTTTTCATTGAAGAGAAAATCGTCGATTGAGGAAGACAGTGATGGAGTGGTGTCAGGGTTGTCGGCCTGCTTGATTGGCCGGGTGATCAATGGAGCTTGATAAAATCAAGAAAAAAACGCGAGGCTAGGTGAGCGGGCGGAGATAAGATAAACAATAGCGGCGCGCGCCACGACGCGATGGCACATAAACATGGAACGGTATTTTGAACTCGAATTCACTCAAAAAACAGATACTTTAAAGAAGTATAAAATCTTGATGGTAAAAATAGTAACCCTCCGTTTCCCCACACGAACTTAAATTCTCGGGCATAGTTTGCAAACCACGAAAAACGCTAATATCCTAATCGTTTCATGGTAATGGATTAAATTTTGTCCTTAAAAACAGAGCTCTTTAGTTTTATATTCCATCGCATTCATAAACAAATTCTACAAATTTTTTTGGATGTGGTTCTGACAATACAAAACTACTGCTTTTGAAGATTACTCATTGGTTAATTAATATGTTTCCGCTTGTTTACTTATCAACAACGTATGCGACTCAGAAGACACAAGTGCAAATAGGGAATAGAGAATCATGAAAAGATGGTGCTAGCAAGGAATGGGTGAAATAGAGCGCTTCCCATTCCATCTGTGATTTTAATAAATTCATGAAGTAAATGGTACAGGAGCTTAGAAAGAGCTGAAAATAAGAAAGACAGAGAGGGATTAACCAAATTAGGGGATATATAGGCTGCAAGTCAGATAATGGGTTAACATCACTGATGAGCATATTACAGTACGTGATTCCTAAAGGACGAAAATTTACCTTAAACAATTCAAGGTAATGAGGTTTTAAATATTTAGGAAGGCTGAACAATTGAATAATAAAATTTTCATTTAGGAGAACAAAACATATCAAGCATAGCAATGATCCTATGGAAATATTATGAATGAAGACACACCGAGTATTAAGGATATTACAAAAAGTATCTTGCTAGGCAAAGAATATTTTCCAAATAAAAGGTATTGGATAAAAAATTATAAGTTTATATTCTTATTATATATTTGTTAAAATAAATAAGTTTAAAGGGAAATACCAGTGAACAGTTCATACTTGAGGATAGTTTTGTAGGTTCGGAAACTACCAATGAGATAAAGAGGGCACGCACACATGGGAGAATTGGGAGAGATAGGTGCGGAGAAGAATACACGGAATAAAATGGACATAAGGGAAAACAAACGAACAAGTTGGAAGTGGAGGAAAGAAGATTGTTTAGAGAAATGTAAATAAGGCATGAAAGAAATGGAGAACATGTTGGCTTGGTTTGAAATTTTAAAGGGTCTGTTATAGGGAAGAAGGTGCTGTAAAGGTGGTAGGAAAAGAGTGGACATATTTGCAGGAATGCAGGAAGGAAGAAGGGGTTCAGAGTTCAAGGATGGTTTTTGGTAACCCAGGGTTTTTTAGTGATTATTATCTATGTATCTGTGCTTAGTAACGGATTATCAAAAATCAACATTTACAAGTAGTCTGCTGGAAATAAAAAGTCTTCCAGGTTTTTCTTTTCATGTGGACCTTTTTATGTTCCTTTGATATTAATAATTATTTCATTCCCCTTGTCTACTTGAAATTGGACAACGAATCTAATACGGTAATTATAATTGAAACGAAAAATATTGGGTAATGAAATGAGTACATCCTTCATCAGTTTGGTCCACCTGGTTAAATTATAATTACTCTCTATCTTGGATAAATTCTATCGTAAACGATGGCCGGGTAATGTTTTTTTACTATATGGTGAAAAGTTAATTCCTATACTTGCGCATTGATCGTGACTAGTATTCGATAAGGGAAATTCAGGAAGAGGATGAAAGGTTTTGTTTAAATGAGGTGTAAGGGGATTAATCAATGTCGGTCAATCTTTTCACATATCAGGTTCCTCGCGAGAGGGGGTGTAATATGCTGAGATTAAAGAGGAAAGAGAGGTGTTATTTTATACGGTTTTTGTCACTCATGGAATTAATATGCTATTTGTACATGGTTCTAATGGCAATAATTTGATTTAAATATTGAATATATGTAAAAATAAGATGTGCTAGTGTTTTAACAAATATTTACTTAAATAAAAAAGTAAATTTACAGAGTTTGCTGAAAATTTTAGGATTTTATTTCCTCTGAACTCGAGGGCATGAATCATGATTATGAGTGAGAAAAAATACAAAATAATTCTGTCTACTGGCGTACGAGTTATCATTTCCCCACACGGAAATTAGCAGAGCGGAGGAATCATTAAAAATATAAGGATAGATTCAATTCATTTGGAATAAACTACACACAGATTTGAACAAAACATTTGTTTGCAGTATATTTTACTCGTTGATTTCGATTGGAAAACCCATCAATATAATTCAGACACAATACGTGTACATTTTACAAGAAATCCTTTCCCCGACATGACTCTTGATATTATAAAACTACGGATGAGCACCAAAACTATGGTGATCGAGACACCCACTTGTACTCTGACACTCCCTTTATGAACTTATATTTAAATGCGATTGTATAATAAAGGCTTCTGTCATTTAACTGTTGGCCATACGTCTCAACGACAGGTTGCATGGTATAATGTATGCGTAGATAGGATTACGAATAAACAGTTCCAAGATCAGTAGTAATCCTGGAGGGGTGATTATGGTCAAAACTCTCGATGTAGGGTGGAAATCAAACAGATTCTTAATAGCAGTAATCCTTCGGCTTTAGCTGAGCCACTTCCCGTAGGAGTTTCAACGTGAGCTTCGCGTCGAATATGGGATTGCATGTCCATTAGCCTCGGGGAGTCTGTGACCGAATTGCGCGCTTTGACATTCCCATTGCAGCTCCCTGCTTCCAATTGCAGGGCATGGCTGTTGACTCGCGCCCGGCTATGCTGCTGCCAAATGCGTATTTCCACGGAGGCTCATTCGTTCTATCAAAATTTGTTTATGCATAAGATATACATTTATATTCCAGATAAGAGATGTAACCGTCTGGTCTCATACGTATTCATTCACGTGATTAGTTAGTAGTTGTAATTGTGGGCATCACACTCGCCATTAGGATAGATGGATAAATAGAGGGAGGTAGAATTAGCGAGAAAGAACGGATATGACGACGAGTGTGACCCGCCGTCAGCATTAGCTGCCTTTTAGCGAAAAATCAAAATGGAAAGCAGTAAACTTTTCAATGTATCAACAAACATCCGTGCTCGCTACGCTTCGAGCGATATCCACCCAGCGCCGGATTTGGGAGAAGATCCCGCTAAAAACTTCGCCTTACCACAAATCGAATTCATCTCTCTGTATCAGAAACTTCCACTTTCTAAACTTGTAAACGATATATAATGAATTCAAAATATTTTCATTGATCCTAACATGACTTATTCTAACTTATCACATGTTGGTATGTGAATTGATTTGTGTCAGCTTCACATGTTTCTCCCTACAATGTCATAAATACGCTAATACTTTGTTGCTAAATTACTTAATGAATTTAAAACAATATTTTCATATTTATGGATTTTACCCTAATGACAGCCACGTTTTTATAGGAGGTGGTAGAACTGTATAAAGTTTAAATAATGTAATTTCTACTGAAACCCAATGTGAGTTTGGTTTCTATCCAAAATTTATATTTTTTAAGAACATTTTAATGCCTCTCAAATTCTGTGTTTCTTAATACATCTAGTTTGTTACACTCTACCCGCTGAAGGATAATATAGATGTATAAAAACAATTTCAAGTATTTACTACAAATATGCATGAACTAATTTGGATTCATAAGAGCAAAGTGTTACATAATTTGTAATAAATCCATTATATCAAAAAGTGCAATTAACCTTATGACCCAAATTAGGGATCCAAGAGAGTTGTTTTTAATCTTTGTTTATTTCTCCCTCAGACCTTCCGAAAGAGGACCCTCGTATTGGAGGCGAAGATAAATCATACCAAGCGGGCGAGATTATTAACCTCAATTGCACGGCGAGCAAGTCCTACCCACCAGCAACGCTGAGGTGGTACGTCAACGACCGGCCAGTAAGTATAACGAAAATGCACGAAATGTTGCAGCCATTCCCTGCCGGTCCAAACTGTTAAACCCAGCATGTACCTGAGATATGAAACGGAAATATCACGCCATTTCCTTCCATTTAAGTGTTATACCAACGACTGCCAAGTTTGGCTACACTCTAAAATAAAAATGCAAAAAAATGTCCACGCAATAAGTTTTTGGTATTTCATTCCTTGCAGACGGTCACACGTCCTCGTGGGCAAGATTAAAAGTTGGCCGTTTAAAATTCTATCATTGTCATATTTTCAGCGTGATGAGTCTGTAAAATATTTAACTCTTGAAACTATTAAACTGTCAACGTATTAAAACAGTTGTTGTTTGATATGATTATGATCTGTTTTAAAGGCTTTGAAATTTGATCATTGGATATCGGTTATGCTTCAAAACCATTCATTCTCTTATATCCAGGTAACGGTGAAATATCCTAAAGGTTTCAACTATTGACGGCAGCAGACCTCACTCTGTCGTTCTCATCTCCTGGGTAAAAAAAATGCAGCACGATGTACACCGCCATGTACATGATGTATTACACTAATAAATAATATGTGTTATGTGTAAACTTACACATACTATTTGTGTATTCCGATGCTGTCTTGAAAAATCTTCACTGTGCTCTTTTAAAAAATGTTTTAAACCTGTCATATTATTTACTTGGGGTCGCGGTGGTCTAGCGGGTAGAGCGTTGGACTGCTGACCGGAGGGTCCCGGGTTCGATTCCTGGGCAAGGCACTTTGGGCACCTGCAGCTCCACCCAAGCTAGTTGATTTTTCGGGTACCAGATCTTCATGGGAAACCATAACCGGCACAGGGAAAGGAACTGGCCCCCCTACCCTGATGTGTGAATATTCACACGCCGTATAGGGCTTGGTACATGGGTGAGCTCTACCATCACCTACTAAACCGACCTTCGGCTTGATTACTGTGTTTATGGTTTTTTTTATTATTTACTTGATAGGAAACCAAGTCAAACATAACGTTATACGCATGACATTTGACACGTTTATTAATCTCGAGTTACATTTCAGGTACTTTCTATAAAGCATTTTTATACTTTTAAGAAATAAAAATAAGTAATGATGGGAATTAGACCTTCTATCATTTTTTATAAAAAATCAACATCAGTTATTTTCATCTAAGTATATTAAATTGGAATATTCAGTTTATCCATAGAAGTTTAAGAATGTGTCCTAAATGCATAATGTTTTCGCACTTTTTTCGCTAATATTTATGCGAACTTTTTTTAAGAATAAATGCAATTTTGTGAGGAGATGAGCACCTTATTTTTAAGCACCACATCATTTTAAACGAATCCACCAGAATTTCTTGGAAAAACGCACGGGACGTTGTTTAAAATGATTTTTTTCAAATCAGAGTATGCTCCCCCTTGCTCCGCTCCTTCAGATAAGAATTCCATTTGTTTAGATGAAAAAATGCGACATTCCTATCGATAAGCATTCACCAATGAAGGATCAGTAATCACTTTGCCCATTCTTATCACAGAATCCAGTTTTCGGATCTCTTCGTCTCGCTCAACTCATCTCTCTCCCTCTCTCTCTCTCTATTTTGTCGCACTAATTCGATCGCCTTGACCACAAGGGCGCATGCGCGTGTCCGAGGCATGCAAGGGATTTTATTTGAGGCAGCCGTACTTTGTAGCGTCGTATCCGGAATCCGTGACGTGATGCACATGACTTGAGTGAACCTTTGTACCGTAATGGAGGAGATAAAATCCAATTGTTACGTGCCTTCCCTCCCACCCAGATCCACCTCCTTCTCCGGTCGTTGTGGGGGAGAGGTGGATGAGTAGGGAGCGCGGCGCGAAGTGAAGGGGTCGAATGGGGAAGGTGGGCGATTAGGAGGCGATGGGAGAACGGGAGAGACCGAAGGGGTTGGGGGAGGACCGTCGCTGCTCCTCCCCACTCCGCCTCCGCCGAAACCTAACCCCGCTACTACCCCGTTCTACTCCGTCCCCTACCACCCCGTCCCCAACACCCCTCAGGGGTCGTCGGGTCTCTCCCCTGTGCGGACGTTGGGGCGCAACGGGGCGCAAAGTGCACACGCCACGCATATATGCCGACCCGAGCTAAAAACTGTATATGCGCTTCAATTCGCTCCTTGGGGAATCCGAGGGGAGGGGGAAGTAGGGGAGCAGTCGAAAGGGTGGCGCTTTTGAGACTTGCTTTGAGATGGCGCCTTTTTCGGGAAAGAGCACATGAATATTGATTGTCCACGTGACCTATTTACTCAAACGCCCATTAGTATATTTTGGGCGGCATCGATCATTCTCGCCTCTCCAAAAGCCCTCCCACCTCCACATCTCTAACCTCCCAGCTATTTAACTTTCTTGTGACGAATGCTGTTTACCGAATGCTTCGTTTGACACGTATTTATCGCTTCGAAAAGACTGCCTGGAAATTCTTAAGTTATTAACACATTTCATTATTAATATTTTAGCTATATTATATTCCATGAGCCAAGATGTGTTTATGTAGGCGTATTGCTAAATATTATATACATTGACTCCAAACTATTTTTGCAAATTGCATAGATTCTAACGATGATAACCTAAATATCAAATGCAATGAACACCACCGGGACATTTATGGTGTCTCATTTGGCAAGTTGAATATCATTTATTTTTCCGGAGCCTTGAAGAGTCTCTTTAGTGATATTGGCTTTAACTTAAACTTTCCCAGTATATATAAAAAAAATTCCGTGATAATTTATTTACGTCACCAGTGCTCTAGAATTACCATCACCTTTGGTGATATCGTGATAGTCTAAATATATAGTATTCCTCCGATTCTTCGTAAATGAACTGTGTCAGTTTTTATTTCTTGGTGATGGAGTGTTTAAAAATTCAAATTAACTACAGTAGCAGCTTAATGGGAGATCAACCATTTGTATGCTTTAGGTCATTGGACAGATAAAAGTAAAGTTCATTTTCGTTTCCATAACGTTTCATAAATGCTTAAATTTACGCGATGTGGTAACGTGGCATTTTAATTAATACTGAAGAGCAAAACATTCTATTTTATTTTTTTTAATGGACCTGTTTGGTGCATTAGGCGGGAGTCACCCAAATAAGTCATTTATAGTCAATGGAATATTACCTTCAACGCATTATCGTAATAGGGGTAATGCTGTGCTTGGTTTGGCCAATTGCCAAGCTTACTTTGGTTGTTCTCCATCTCTTTCATTAAATATAGGTAATTTTAAATTTCCCATTCGTAGGGGTTCTCATGAATTAATCAATCACAGAAATGAGAACGACCCACATCGGCATGTATGATCTCCGTGTGACGTAAATTAAGTAATGATTTTTCGTGACCTTAAATTGTTTGACATATAAAAATTGATGTTTTTCCACACATTTCATTAATGCGAGACCATTAAAGCGGAATAATGCCACTTGGTACTTGAGATAAAACGGGTACATTTCCTTTGGGACAAGAATGGAGTTCAATTCACTGGAATATCTTTAGGGAACCCTTATTTTTTCCGCCTGTTTAATGACTTGTATGCACCATCACGCGAAGGACTGGATGGGTACGGTCTGTTGTCCCTGAGGGGTGGAATAATTTCGGTATGATAGACATCCGCGTCTGTCCTTTTAAGCTCTGTGCTTTTCGCTCCGCACACTGCTATGAATGCCGTTGTGTTTTCGTAAGGAACGAATCACTAACTGTGCATCTGAAACATAGATCGGGATGCTTTTTTCACGTTCAATAGTCTGAAGTTCAAGTTTCTGCGCTATCATTCTACCGGTCGAGATCCAGCTATAGTACAACATGCAACGTACGAATCGGAAGGCGGATTCTTCCGGGGAAGTCATTGCAAAAGACACGCAAAGCATGTTAGATGCAAGCTGTAATCGAAATTCTATGACACGTGAGAGGTTTTAATCGTTACAAATTTCATGAAAGACTTCTCTGAATGATTTATCACCCTAATGCGGAAATAATTTTTCTTCCACCCAATAGGGAAGTATGAATAAGTAAACTCAATAAGAGATAACCTCAGGGGCTGAGGTAAGAAGCTTAATGAATTACAGACGTTAAATTTTAAACCCTCTCTTCAATTGCAGCCTTTGAAAGAGTAAAATAGAGGCACAGAATTCTATTTATCAATATTCCGTAGCATTATAGGGTGTATCTACTTACATGAAATATTATTGTTAGAGTATTAGATTGAATTTTGAATCTAAAATTATTTATTAATTAAAAATATAAACATATTTTGTAAAATGTTGATTATCATTTCATTGTTATTGACGGTTAAAAGGAAAAATAAGAATTAATTAATTGAATTGTAGGTATAAATTCCCACTCCATGAAGAATATCTTCTCTTTGTTTCAAAATGTTATTGGTAAAATGGAAACATATTAAGGCAAATACTTTGACAATATTGCAATGCTTCTAATATTAATTTTTAATAATATTTATTTTAGTGTCGTGGAAAGATTTCATATGAGTATTTGAAAAGGAAATAAGACTTTAGAAGTATACTTAAGAGCTGAATTTAACGAAATTCTTTCGAGTTGTCGAAACGGTTTTCTCAATATCCAAAAATATAGTATACCTTTCACCGAGGATTTACTTTTACATTTTTCCGATGACTGTTGCCCCTTCCGCAATTGAAACCCGAGTCAAGTTCCGACTAAAAGGAAATTTCATAGATTAATGACGCTCAAACGATTCCAAAATATTTGGCAAATCACCCGGTCCATACGATATGTGGTAGCTGAACCTTCCGCTGCGAAGTGGTGTTGATGAAGAACGCCTCTCAAGTTTTCCTCTATCGTAAGTTCGCCCGCTGCCACTACAGATTCGCTGGCATTTCGGGGAGTCATCATGAGTTCAGAAATACGCATAATTTCTTTACAACTTCACCAATCAGAGGCCACCGATAATTTTTAGGTCTACATAAACCGTCAAAGTATGCGTTGAAATTGCTCCTATCCCGAAAAAAAAGCTGAAGTTGGTTGCGATACTGTCTAAGGGGTAAAAGAACTGACGAGGAGGAAACAATACGAGACATTCTTCGGTGAAATTTAGATGCAAATACTGTTCTACTTCATTTACGAGTATTATTATTCTAACTTTCCAATTAAGAATTTCTCACTCCTCGGCCCGACTAATTATCACCCCCTGTCACAAACCCTAGCGGAGACTTTCAGCTTATTTATAAACAAATAAATTCTTTTTCCCTTCGAAGGCTGACCCATCGTGGGTGATCGCCAAGGATCCCGTCACCCACGGTCTCCACGGGCTCGCCAGCTCCGCCATCGGTCTCCGCTTCCAAGTGCAGCCGCACCATTTCCTGCCGCAGGGGGGTGGGGGCCCCGAAGGTCGGGGCGGCGGCGAGCGCGCAATCCGGATCCGCTGCGTGGCGACCATCAGCGCGCTCTTCTGGGAGGGAGACCGGGAGAGGAGTGTAGTCGAAAGTCGGCAGCAACTCCAGGGCCAGGGCGGAGCGCCCCGGGCGGCGGAGAGGGCCAGCCACCAGGCAGCGGCGACGGCGTCGGACGCAGCAGCATCGCCGGATTTCTCGCCGGACACAGCGTCAGCCGCACTCTCCCCCGTCATCGACAATCGGGAGACACTGCTGTTAGGTAAGTAGGGGAAGTGGTGTAGATACTTTGGGATTGAGCAGAAGAACCCGAGGAGAAGACTGCCTAACTCAAAGTATGAAGTAAGGGTGAAGTGAAGTCTAAGTTTTCCTCTTCTGATATCGTCTCGATCGGAACGCCATAGAAAATAATGCAAGTGTGTTCTTTTATGTAAGCATTTAATTTCCTTCGAATGGCTATGCATGCCTATAAGTTCAACATGCCTACTAATTTTGGCATTTAACGATTGCATTCTCTGCTCTTCTTCCATGTTGAATATTTCATTCCATTTCTATATATATTCCATTTCTTTAAAGACGAATGCAATAGCTCCCGGGTGCTATCGCTTGGTAAAGAAGGGAGGCACTTGGTTGAATAGACCGGCCGCGAAAATAGTGGTATTAACGCTGATGAGTAAGAGCACTCAAACATTTGAGTAACATCGGCTCGGTAAATCGAAGGTGTGAGGCTCAAGTCCCTGTCAAGGAAGCTTTTTCTGCTAGGAATCCGCATACTTTGACCTTTCCCAACTAAACTTGTGTTTGTACTTTTATGTGTGTTCTATCCGAACACGCAACCTGCCGTTGGGCTGTTGGACTTCACGCCTTCGCTGGCAGAAGAAAAGGGAGGGGAAACGTAGGAAATGGTTTAGAAGGCAGAAAAGTTGGTGTGATGGGGTAAAGGGGGTTGAATATATTTTGTTATGATTTGGGTGTTGATAGAACTGGAGGGTGGAACAAACATATGCGAACTCATGAGTCTTTAATGTCGATAGCGGATGGAGGTGGGATTCTAGTACAGAAAGAGAGAAGCAGTGATCAAAAGGTACACCATGGGACGCCGAGTGGATGTATATGGAGAGAGTGGATAGGGATGTACATTTTTTGAAAAGCGGTGATTATTTATGTTAAGGGAGAGTGAAGTAGTACATTCTGTAATATAAGTCAGGGCAAAGGCTGCAAATGAGGAGGCAGTTGACCGTTTTGGAAAGAGAGGCGGTGTGGGAGAGGAGTGAACAGGTGACGCGTGGCCTGAAGAGGGAGGAAGCGGAAAGGATGAAAGGATATGCCTCACAGCGGATATGGTTGCTGGGCGATAGTCGATGGAGGGAGTTTGCAATAGGAGCTGCTGGATTTGAAGTTATTTTTTAGGTTTTATTTATATTTAAAAAACATAAACACAGTAATCAGGTGGGGTAGGTGATGGTAGAGTTCACCCAGTATGCCAAGCCCGACGGCGTGTGAAATTCACACATCAGGGCCAGTTCCTTTCCCTGTGCCGGCTATGATTTCCCACGAAGACCTGGTACCTGAAAAATCACAAAACTTGGATAGAACTGAGAGTGCCCAGAGAGGCTTGCCCGGGAATCAAACCCGGGTCCTCCGGTCAGTAGTCCAACGCTCTACCCCTGGACTACCGCGAATCCATAAATTTATATTTTTGCAAGCAAAAATTGAAAGAGGTGGATTAGGAAAGGGAGACCACTCTGCGGAAGAATAAGAAATAATAATTAATAAAAATTAGAAAATTAATAAAAAATATGTTTTCTACGAGTAAAATATGGAGCAATTTCTAAAAATCTGCGCTGAAGCTATTAACAACGTTCCTCCTTTTAAATTTTAATAGAATTCATTTATATATACACTAATAATATTCCTTGGTTTATCTGCTGCCATTTATCTTATTTTGTAATTTCTTTTCTTAATAAAAAGTATATCTTTTGAGATTTAATTACAATCATTCCAGTTTAACACTGGCACTGGAGGAATAATTTTAGCGTCTACTCCATAAATGGGTGAATGTTAAGTGAGTAGTTTAGGAAAATTTGACAACCATACCCAAAGTTTATCTTTCCGGGTCACGATTCGTGACCGCAAATTTAGGATTCAATGTAATATTACTTGTACTTCGCGGATTCTATAAATTAATTACTGTTTACATTACATCTGCCACATGCTCTCATAACAACTTACAGGGTATGATGTAGGTACAGATGACCTAAATTGATGCGGAGGGCAGGTAATCAATTAATTTGGAAGATAAATAATTTTACAGTACCGCAGTAAATGATCAATAATCAAGTTTCACAATGATATTGTCCTCACTTTCGTCCAATTATAAATTACAGTGGACAGTGTTCCTTTAATTATCAAAATGAAATACACTATGTTATCCCACATAAGAATATGTGGGATATAATCTTATGTGGGATAACATAGTGTATTTAATTTTGATATGAACCAATTCCACAAGGTTACTATGGATGCAATTAACCAAATTCCTTTAATTACATTGTAAATAATGACGAAAGAACTTTGGTTCGGAATTATGTGTCCTGTATGGTTTAAGTTGGTGAATAAGATCTTTTATTTTTTTGTTTTTTTTGTAGTTAGCATTCCATTCAGGACTAATTTATCCAAGCAAAATTAGTCCTTTTTGTGAATAATTATTGAGTGTTATTAGAACTTTTGATCATTTATTTAATAGTTCCACCTATTTTCGAAATAAAGAGAAATAAGAGCGTATGTGCTAGAAATACTATGCAAAAAATAGAATTTTCACTTGATATTAACTTGTATTCAAATGAATTCAAACTAAAAAAAAATGCGTTATTGATTGTGAAAATTTTCTCTACGAGAATAAACACAAAAAGATACGAATGTACAAACCAGTAGGAAATGATTGAAATTCAGATTTCGTTTTGAAACATTTTATAACTTAAATTTTCGAGTGGCGTAGAGCATTTCGTTGTGTTATCGTTTATAAAATGATTTATGTGAAACAACTTTTTCCGTCCATGACTGGGAAATCTCGCTCTACGTGAAATATCATTAACATTCGAAGAGAGAAAGTTGTTTGCATTAACTGTGGATGAATTTTCCATGAATCAGAAGCTTTTTTAGGAAGGACTTCACATGCATAGAAAATACATTATTTACGTAAAAATTGGGATTAGTAGAGAATGAGACGTTTCAACCTCTCTCTTTTCGGATATTGAAATTTCCCATTTCTCCTTAGTAAGCATCTAGTCTTAAATATATACTGTATATACACTACCAGAAATTGTTGCAGATTTTCTCAAATATACGAGATGTTGTTTTGCATATCCGATGAAGTTGAATGTTTAGTATTCATAAGCTAAAAAGTACATTTGGCAAGTCTTGTAGATAATATCAGTTTTATTAATGCAATGATTTGCATGAAGAACTGTCAAGTAACAAAATGGTGAGGAAACGAGATTCTCAGAGTTAATATTTTATGTACGACTATACTTTATACATTCCATACAAATACTATTTTTATAGTATAATTTCAAAATAATTCGCAATATATAACTAATTATCTGCCTGATCAATTTTTATCATTCCTATCTTACCACTTTTCATCTATAAATTGTTAATGAAGTTTAACATTTAATTGATTATTTCGCGCTCCATGGAAACTTATACTATCTATGCGAATAGTTACTGTGAATCAGCTAGATGGTTTCGTTTCACAAAATGTATAGTAAATATTTCCATTGCATTATTCAATAAATGCAATAAGATACAAACCTTACCTACCTTTTTTTCTGAGCAAATATAGAGCACAGCTAACTTATATGTTGTATATCAAGGATGTACAATGTTAATTTCAACTTTTTGTCGCACGTTTTTCCTGGTCGCAAGCAGTGATTTTTTTGCAATTCAATCATTAAAAAAGACCTGTTTACTGTCCAATAGAATTATTGGCATCATTATTATTTATTGATAATTTAATTATTTTAAATTATCCCAAAAAATCCTCTCAATGCGTAGATAACAAAAATTCATAAACTACAAAGTATCTCGTTGAAAGTAGTCTGAGCTGTTTACCTATAGAAAACAGCAGCTAGCTCCATAAGCATGGATACATGAGCTGCGGAGAGATGAGAGAGTGCACATGTTGCTTTTGCTTGAATTCCCACTAAAGCACGCGTCAGACAACACACGTGAACAAGGCAATGCCTAACAAATGACGATCTAATGGAACACGAAAGAGTTGCAGTGGGTTTCGCGCAACGGTAGGTGAGCGCAAACAAAGTGCTCAAACATTGCGTTTCCTCACTTTTTAACTCTCTCTCACACCAAAGCTCCCTCAACCCCGCCCCTCCGCTTTTACATGTCTTCAAATTCCGCTCCTCCACCTCCGTACCACTCCTTGTGGGAGGGTTGAGGGGGGCGAGTGTATGGAGTAGGTGAGAAGAGAGGCCCTTCACACAGGTTAGAGCGATGGGGGTTGCAAGGGAGAGAGAGTGGGGGAGAGTAGGGGTGTTGGTTTCTCGTGCAGTCACTGAAAATAAACCAATGCTAACCCGTGCCTCAGTTTCACGTGGAAGCTCTTATGGACATTCGTACACATAAACGAGCCGTATCCCGACAGAAACACTCTCCTCCTAAGGAGGCGGTTTGGTTGAAGCCAGAGAGGGACGTAAGGAGAGGGGGAGGGAAGGATGTTCACCGGGTTGAAAGGGCCTCACGCTGCGGGAATGCATATACGCAGTTTAATAAGCCACGGAGAGGTTCTCTCCTCCTTCCCTCGACCCCCCTAAGCGCCAGTGCCTCCCCCTCGCCATATCTATCTCCACACTTCCCTCACCCGATCCTCTCGGCCTTCAGCAATCGAGTCAGGGATCACGGAATGCTGACCCAGTCCCCCATGGGGAGGTGAGGAAGGGTTGAGGAGGAGAGGGTTGGAGAAGGGGGGTTGTGGTAAGGCAAGATTGAGGTAAGGGGTGGGACTTCATATATTCCAGAACGTCAGCATGGCATAGCGCGGGGACCTATCGTGAAAGACACCGGTGGGGAGATCACGGATGGTCAGGGAAGAGGGAGCGTTGGATAGGGCGAGGCGGGGGGGATTCGAAATCGGGTAGTGAGAGCACTGTGGTGGGTTTGGGGAGGAGTGGCGAATACTACTGCAGACGAGAGGACCTATTTAATTGCCTCCCCACCATCCTCCTATTACTCCCACATCCAACTCTGCCCACGTGCACACAAGGGGTCCGAACCCTCCCCCCCTCTACCTGCCCACGTCCGATCGATTTATTCCTGGGTTATTAGCGGCGGGGCTGCTTTCCACATCCTCGCTGAGGGAGAGCACAAAGCAGAAATGCGTCGGTCGGTATGAAGTGGAGCGATCGTCGAGTCAGGTGAATGGGGCGAGCATGTGTGTGTGTGTTTGTGAGCTGCTATGTTGGGTGGTATGGCGTGGATGGCGGCGGGAGGAGACGTGGAGGAGGGGATGGGAAGGGAAGTGGAAGGTTTGGCGAAGGCGAAGTTGGAGAGGACGTCGTGCGAAGGAAGGAGTCGGATTTAAAGGAACAATAGCGGGACCAAGAGGAGGGGCCCGTTAGGTGAGCGGTCGGGAGAGTTGGAACGAGTCGGAGCGTGGCTGTAGGAATGGGAAATGAGAGTCACAAAAAGCTCGGCGGGAGAGGCAATGAGTGGAAGTTTGGCGGAGGAGGAAACTGCGTCACGGTCGGAGATCTTCGCGAAGTGTTGTTACAGTTCTAGCTGTATGTTTGACTTTCCGTCATCAAAGGGTAAAAAAAATGTTTTAACATAATATTATTATGTTACGTATTTTTTAAAGTACCATTCATTACTGAACGACTAATTAGAATTATAACAATCTATATGTTATGAGAAGATATTCAGGTGGTGTTTTACATGGAGTTAGCAGTTTTATTTCAATGAACTCCCTAATTTGTTGCGTCTAATGCATTTCCAAAAAGTCATTTCACTTTGAAATTCGTATTAAAAATTCAAGTATTCAAATCCTACTATTTTCCTAGAGTAAACCTTTTTGTATCCAGTTCGGGCAGAAATGTTAGAAAATTACACATGCTTTCTTTCTGTCTCTGTTTTGAGTAAAAATGGTTTCAAATATCGAAAATATCCCTTAAAAAATAAAATTAAAAATTTCTCTAACGAGAAGTGTGACTATTGTGGGAAAGTTGGCGAATATCTAGAATGTCTCTCTCACAAATCTAGTTTTAATCTTGAATTAGCCTTTTAAAATGATGCATGCTAGGAAGCATAAGGAAAATATCCACCGGTATGGTAGATTCAAAGAAAACATTGTGTTGATCTTTTTGTGGAAGTGATTATTTACGGGTACTAGGTAATATTGCATTCTAAAAACCTGTTAAGAGCTACCATTACAGGTAACTTTACAATTACATTACATATTTACTTTACATTACATAACTTTCTCAAGGAGCTTGTGGATTTATCTCGTACTCTATTGAATTGCTTCCAAAAATTTCAATCAATTTAGATTTCTCCTTAATGGATAGTTATAAAATAATATCATTTACCTGTAATAAATACCCATAACAAAAGCTCTTTTAATTCTAACGTTTGTGTTGCGTGATTATTTAATTCATACTTTCTTAGAATTTGAAACTGGGCATTAGTTTATCAAAGATCGCTCTGTTTGATCAGTGTTTACCTCTTCCTTTCACAAAGACAATTAACGTCGGCTTTTAATACACTAAATCTATAAATTGGAAGATTGATTATAACGGTGAGGGTAGATTTCACCCAGTACTCAGCCCAAGGGCATTCTCAGATCCAGGTTGGGGGCCCAGTTCCTTTCTCAGTGCCGTCCATTTGTTCCCGGTAGATCTGGTTCCTTAAAAATCGTAAATCTTGGTTAAAGCTCATGTTGTTCAAAGACATCAAATCTGGCTTTTCCAGTCACTAGCATTGTGCTTTACAGACTACTTGCTACACTTAGATATTTTGTCACTTATATCTTATTGTATCCCCTAATGCAAGCAATTCGTATCTTACATCTACTATCCATTTCTTTCACCCGTTGTTTTAATGAGAATTCGTGAGAAATAAAAAAACCATAAACACAGTATTAAACCCGAAGGTCAGTTTGGTAGGTGATGGTAGAGTTCATTCAATACTAAGCCCAACGGCGTGTGAAATTCACACATCAGGGTAGGAGGGCCTTTCCCTGTACCGGTTATGGTTTCCCGGGAAGATCTAGTACCCGAAAAATCACATAGCGTGGGTGGAGCTGCAGGTATCCGGGAATGAACCCGAGAATGGAATTCCTTGACCGGGAATCGAACTCGGGGCCTCCGGTTAGTAGTTCAACGGTCTTACCCCCTGGACTACCGCGACCCACTCGTGAGAAATATATTTCATTGTTTCTATTAACCGCAAATTACTCATTATTTTACTTAGGTCTTTATAGTTGAAAATGGTTGCATTTTAAAACATGGTACCGTGATAATACAAGTAGTTTTTATTATACATTTTTCAATTTTATATTATCTCGTTAATATTGTCTTTTCCCAAAACATTAGATTACCTTCGTATTTCCTTAGAATATACGTTGTGTTCTATAATAAGAATTCCCTTTTTAAATACGATGCTAAAACTTAAAACTAAAGACAAAGTAACAGATTATATCAGGAAAAGACTATCTGTGATTCATATTACATTTTTTAACGGTAGAAACCTCATACCTATTATTCGGTTTTGAAGAAGTATACCGTGGTAAAAATGCTCTTGAATTGCCTTTGAGAATATTTGGGCATTCAAGCTGCATTAGAACTTAGAATATTTGTGCACTCACATAGCTTCGGTAGCTAATTATAAGTAATTTGGCTGTACTAACTCAAAAAATAGTAGAGAATAAAGAATCAAGTTTTCTCGGGTCTTCCACCGGGTCAGGGGTTCCATATGGCCGACGTTTCGATGCCCGACTCGGGCATCGTCCTCAGGGTTGATCATCAACCCTGAGGACGATGCACGAGTCGGGCATCGAACCGTCGGCCAACATGGAACCCCTGACCCGGTGGAAGACCCGAGAAAACTTCATCCAGCAAATACGCCGGGAAAGCGCCAGATGTTACTTCAATAAAGAATAAGAATAATAAGAATTTAATTGAGATTAGAGTAGTAAAATAACGAAAAATAATCGACGCAGTGACCGTTTTTTAAGCCATCTGCAACGTTACTGGCTCTTCTTATTTGGAAGTATTAGATGTATTACCTGAGACACGGGTGACTGGGAAGTAAATAACGCACAACTTCTCAAACAAAAAGAATTCTGACCTTCGAGAATTCAATGGAAATTCTCTACTCATCCTTGCTTGTCATCAGAAAGAAGGTGGTCCTTGGGGAATAAATAACAACAGAGTGAACGACGGCTGCACACAACTCATGAACCACCCCATAGCTTTCGGGATGATTTTTTTCATTTGAAGCATCCTCATTATTTTACCCTTGATGAAGACCGGGCAAGATCGATCGAGGCGATGGTTTTATGATGAAGGGGCATGGGGTACTCGGCTTCCGTTTCCTTCGAATTACCAATGCCCCCCTCAAGAAGTGGGAGTCAAGATTAGTGCATTAAGGCGAACGGAATTAGCGTTTTTACCGGCTTCCCCACAGATAATTTCCACCCGTTGTTCTCGTCCCACTCCTATCCTTCGTTATTTCTTCTCCAATCAAACGGTCGGCGCATTTTACCCAGTACATCTCCCTCTACCCTGCCTTGGGTCGACCTGGCTGGGATTCCCGATTTTTCATTTAAACCGGGTAAGATCCTATGAAATGTTCGAAATGGGAGCAATGGGTACATTTTACATTGAGTGGTCCGGAAACATTCGTTGTTTTTATCAATTAAATAAACCAATGAGAAAGATACATTATTCTACAAACTCATTTTCACGCCTAGTTTCCGATTTATAGGTAGCTAAATTCCAACGTGCCCTTTATCATATAGCCAATGAACGTTTAGTGGTCTCCTTTATTGACGTCACAGGCACGCGAATTCGGCTACAGCTAGAAATTAATTTTCAGCCCTATATTTTATGGGGTTCCACAATCAGGCCTTACAATGGCAAATATTCGTATTTTACAGAATTAAAGGTTTCTTTACTGAATAAACATTATATTAAATTAAATAGGGCAGAGTCCTTTTCAGATCAAGTCTCTTTGATATTTAGCGCATTCCTTTCAACTTAAATATTTCATAGCCTCCTTCGAAATATTCACAAATAAAAATCATAACTTTAGAGCTCGTTAGAAATAGGATATTTTCAGAGAATTCCTGACTTATTTAACACCACGTCCGAACTTAAGAGGAAATGGGACACATTCAGTTTTTCCCAATAGAACCAGAATAAATTAAGTACTGGGGGCACAAGCAATGGCAACAATCCCCTGAGTTCGTTCCGTCTCAATAAGGTGACGCATATCTATTCCGTTTTCAGGGCACCCCGTTTACCCTCCCTCTTCCCATGTTTCCCTCTGCTCCCACCGTCACCTCAGCCACCCCGATCCCTAAGTCACCCCTTACCACCACACATCTCGTCTACCCTCCCCATCGACGGAAATTTTCAACACTCCCAGCGCGAAAAAATCGCATTCGGAGCCGAATGAAAAACGAAATTAAATCGACGGAGTAAATGGCTAGAGAGTGGGTTGGAGCTGAGGAACTTACTGGGTGAATGCGACTGGATTGCTGGGGAAAGTGGACGGAGGAGTTTGAGGAGCAATTGGATGGAGAGGGTGAGGCGATAAGTTGGACGGAGTGAGGGGTGCTCACGACCAAATAAGCGTGGAGAGATGAAGGGGGGTGGGAGAATAATAGGTGGAGGTGGAGTGGAAAGGACGGTTAGGCTAAGTTTTGGCAGCGTGGGGAAGGAGATGAGGCGGACAACTGGGGAACGCAAAAACAATCGAGAACTCACAATTAATTAGGGCGAGTGTCGGAAAAAGAAAGTTTTGACACGAGGGAAAGGAGAAAATATTGCTTCCAAAATTATGAGTGGGGAATGATGATTGGTTGGAGAAATTTTACTGGGATTGTAGCCTCCTTGGAAGCTCGCTATTATGTCGCCGGCTGCAACAGTGTGGAGACATCTCTTGCAACAGCCGAGACTTAAACGAAGCTGAAACTTACAGTTTCCCCACGTGACGTTAAATGCCTATTTTTTTGCTTTCATTAAGAGAGGAGAGAAAATCTGCGGCAGTACGACTGGACCTCGAACCAGCGTCAATCCGAAATTTCGAGGGCGTATTTTATCTCTAAAATTCATCAGCAAATCATCGCGATAAAGTTTTTCATAAAAAGGACCGCTGAAAACAGAAAATGGAATAGGTCCAACTCTAAAATAACAGGGGTATGAGGGTACTGATGCAAGGAACAATGGGGATTAATTAATTTGAAGGGCGAGCAATAGTAAAATTGATAATAAAAGTTGAAATATGAAAGAAGGAAATATGGATATCTTAAATTAAAAAAACACTGTAACATTTAGAGTATCTCTAAAATATAATGAGCAGCTGATGTCAAAAACAAATCTTGTTTTTAAAGTCAAGGGTTTAAGACATGTAATATTTCAATGAGCAAGTATAACAAGAAAGAAAATGGTATACAGAATACTATGTAGAAAAAGGAACGAGGGAGAAAGATCATGCAAAAGCTGAAAGTCTTAAAGAAATGCTTACGTGCATGGTTACGTATTTCACTCTAATATAACATGACGATTAGAATTAATTTCAAATCCAGGATATAACTTCAAATATAATTGTCTGACTAACAGCTTCGGGTGAAGTGGTGTAGATGTTTTTTTTTCTTTTGAAAATAATTTATATAAAATATTTGTAAAAATGGAAAGATTTTGCCTTGTAAATTTGAATACTACAAAATGTTTATTTAATTTACTTTCGAAGTTTAAAGTTGAGACTCACAAAAGCTATAATTTACACCATTTGACTTACTCCAAGTGAAACTGGACTTCATAATACATATGATTGGTAAAAGCGGATGAAAATATTACCGAAATTATTCCTTACTTCATGTATGTATTTTTTTTCAATCTGGTAACTTATCTCTAGCACAAAAGAACCATCGGAAAAAAATTGCTGTTTTGTCAGCATTTCGAAACATAAGCCACAATTCCGTATCAAATGCAATTTTTACGAGTTTACTTTAGTGTGATTGTTAAAATTGCGTTGTTAAACGTGTTTGACGAATCTTATTCACGGCGATGACTTGGTGTAAAATATATTTCAGTTTTGATTTCAAATAAGCGCTGGAAAAAGTTCCAAAAAATAATATATTAATTGTTCAATGCAATAGTGATAGCTGATGCTTCTTTATCGTGTTACAACCGCATTTAAAGAACATTTTATCTACTCCAACATTAATTGTGCCACAAAAAGGTGGACATACTTGACTGTACGGTTTTTGTTGAAAAGTAGGTAGGTATCAGAGGAGGCGACCGACCGCCAAGGCAATTTTTGCTTATAGGGTTGAGTGGGTATGGCAAGGATAGAACGTTCAGTTAAGGAAGAAGGATGGAGCGAAACTCAGCGTCGTGGTTAGCACACTTTTAACAAAAGACGCCAAGGGGTCCACAATTAACTGTTCTATTCGACGAACGGCGTACTCAAATTTTCTAAGTGCTCTCTACAAATAACCCTCGAGATCGAGATACCTAAATAAATACCTGCTCTCTCTGGAATACGAATTCGGACCCTTGGGGTGGGAAGCCAATAAAAAAACCACCGTACAGTATCGTTTTTTTGCAAATAAATATTGTCATTAAAAACAACTTTCATCTGATTTTCCATGTTCTGCACCAACCCATCTTCGCTTAACTTCCTTCGCCCATCAGCCCCACTTGGCTGTCCTTTTTATTGGCACCTCTTTTTTCAAAACACTTAATAAGAATACTTAAGACCACAGAAACTCCAGATTGTAAGATAAAAAACCATGAAGGAAAATGAGGGCAAAAAAGAGTAGGAACCGAAAACATTCGCGCAGTCTATAAACAGATTGGAATTAATCTACAATGTAGATGTTTCGCAGATATACGCGGAATAATTGCATAATGTTTAAGGAAGAAGTCTGGCCATGAGACCTTGTTAAGACAATTATGTGTAAGATCTCGGAGAGAGTACTGAGATATACAATGGTGGTCTGAAAAGTTTCCGACCTAACAAAGATACAAGACATTTTTTCCGAAATTTTCTAAAATTTTCCGAGTCGGAAACTTTTCAGACCACCCACGAATACTAAAGAATGTATTGAATTGCTAATGTGATGAGGTAACTATGAGAATAATCAAATCAAAGGATTCATAATAGTGAACAAAACTATTTGAGTGAAAATCAATTTGAATTTAGAAAGTGAAGAAAAAACTTGGCGCAAAAGGGAATGTGTGTATATTACTTCAAAGGATATAAAAGACGTCGACGTGAGGTTCTTCGTGGATTTTGTAAATACATTGAAGAGAGTAGTGTACAAAACTTATGCAGTCATTGTGAAACATAGGACTTCGCTGATAAAATATGCGACTAGTTGAAGATATATACGTATTGTAACATAGTGCTTCCATAAGTAAAGGTAGCGTAGGGATATTCAAAGTGGAGAATGATAAGCAAAGAAAAGTTGTGCGATATCGCCTGTGCTCTCTATGTTATATTCTAAAAAGTGTTAAGGGTGGAATGGGAAAGGTTTCAGTTGGGAACAAAAGTGGGCGGCAAGATAATTAAGTCAGTTTTGCAGATGACCAAGCAAAAATTAGAAAGCGGATGGCGGTTGTAGTGGTGTTACCCAAAAGGATCAATAATGGAAGTTTGGATGAAGTTTAAATAAAATAAAACCAAAATAATGAGATTCTCCAGAAGAAGGAAGACTAAAGTTAATATTAAAGACTATACCGAAGCAACTGATTCACTCACGTATTATGGAGGAAAATGGTCCCAGTTGTAGAGGCATTTGGAGGTGAATGGCTTTGGTTAAAGTAAAAATTGCCAAGAGGAGGAAATTAATGAGTTGTTGGCTAAGTAATGAAATAGCAAAGATATATAAAGACCTTAATATAGATCTACTTTGATTGAAAACTTACTGTTCCAGGAGAGAAAACGAGCATAGTTTGGAATTTCCGGAAAGAGTTACAGCGAAGAAAGGACAAAATAAGTCCAACAGAGAGAGGAAAATTAACGACAAAGTTTGAAGAATGTGACAGAAAAAGTGCTACCTGAAACTCTGAGAAGATAGAAAAAGCAGTTAGCAGTTGGAGGAGATATTTAAGCATAATGTAATTTTAAAAACCGTCATAGAATGAGAAGTTGTTAGGCAGGAAGAGGAAAGAATAGGTTTTTTGGACGTTATGAAAGGAGGTAGAAAATGTAAAGAATTGTCTTGAAACATTTTTGGACAAACGAGAGATAATCCATGCGATACTTCATAGTCTTTAATAACCTTCAAAATCTAGCTTTGATAAGTAGGATACCATTAAAAATGGATCACTCGTAATTAACATTAAATTAATTTGTAATTGTTGTGGTGCTGAATATCTGGAATTATCCTACACCTCAGTGTTGACTTGCAGGGTGCCAGTAGATGTTTGGAAGCACTCCTTACCACATTTAGCTATTGATCTTCAAAGAGAAAATGTAATGTGCTTATTCTTCTATTTGATTGAATGATGCCGAAAACTAATCTCGAAGAAACATTTTATCGTTTAACATATTAGGTATAAATTGTCTAATGTAGTTACTTTTCATTTCCCTTCAATATTCATTTTATTTTTATGAATTAACCTTCAACTACAAATCTTAATATAATTAATCGATTTATTAGGAAATTTTCTAAATGCAGCATAACCAATTTTTCTAACCTTAGTAATATTGTTTTGAAACGATGTGTACGGCACAAAAAGTTGGGCCCTAATGAAAAGTAGGTGTTGAAAGTAAACAACACTTAATTTAGGTGCCCCGGAAGTTTTTATTGATTAATCTTGAAATTCACTTTGGAAAATATTTTCATAACAAATTAATTACTATTTATAATTGCATGATTGAAAATTTCGTGTCCAAATGCACACTACCTGACATTTGGTAGCCCTCAGCGTGTGATGCAGGCGTGTGGTCTGCACGAACGTACATCAACTAACAACTAACCTTTTCGTTTCCAGTCAGGGGCTCTGCTGGCCTGCTCGAAGCGGCGCCTGGGCTGCTCGTCCTCTGTCTCCTCTTGTGTCTCTCCGTCGCGTCTACATCGTCGTTGACGGCGGCCGCGCGGCCCTCGCGCGGGCAGCACATCCGCACGTGAATGCGGACCCCACCCCCCTCCACGACGGCGCACACGTCCGAAAGAAATGAGTCCCGGAACCTCTCAGACCTAGACCGCCATCCCATTCGGAGTTGTTACGTCACATCCATTCTACGAAAGCAGTGAGCTCTCCCTCCCTCTGTCTCCCCCACGAGTTCTATCACTCTCTGGACAAATGACCGCCGTGAGCGAATGCAACGGACGCGTTTCCACGGCCTTGGAAGGGAGGGGAAGAGATACAAAAGACTGCGCGAGCTGTGTGGAGTCGCCATGGCCATAAGATTTCTAGGTGTGCCGCTATGGATTTTATTCGAAACGTCGTGCTAGCATGGCGATCTTCCGGAGTGAGAGATGGATATTGTTTTTGTTTATGTATCCCGCATACTCCGGGCTAATGTGATCTATTATTGTTTTTCTTTTTCGATAATCGACTCCATCGAATGGATACGTCACTCCGGAAACAAAACAAAAGCTGTGTTCGACTGTTCTTTCCCTTAAAGTGCACTGAGTAGGAATTCTGAAAAGATTTCTTTTACATTTCGGAGGAAATTATTTCGCTCTTGGTGTATCAAAATCAATACTCCGTTAATTGTTTTCATTAAAAAGCACGTTAAATTGTTTATTTTTACCGTGGACTTGGTAGCATGTAGTTGATACATTTATTTTTTCTTCCCTCCCAACTCTGTTTTTCACCCGTCACTTTACCGACTCCTTTAAACTTAACGGAGAGCATATAATGAATTTTTGAGCTAGTTACCATTCCGTTTGTGATCAGTTCTGGCCGTTTAATCGACGGAAGATTTGGGAAACCAGTGGGTGTGTGTCATAAATATTATGGAGCTATAAATTTCCGAAGAACAGGCGTTGAATGTATTTTACCATATTAAAAATATTTCTTAAAAAAAATGTGTGAATTTGAGAAGAATGAAAGGTGATCATGAAATGACAGGATATGGAGAAGTTATCTTTAGCCCAAGGATGATATTTCCACAGCGAGTGCGTGAAAGCAAGTGTTTTTACTGAGGATTAATGGTGAAAAAAAAACCTTTTGAAAGGGATGTCAAGAGTACTTGTAAGTGAATGAAGAGAAGTAGGTGAAAGTATCCGGTTTTGTGATTTTCGAGGTCAAATGGGATGCAGACGAGACATTTTTTAAGTTATTCCCATCACGAATCACATCTTTTAGCTGTCAGTGCCTTTGCAAAGGAATCCTTCAGAGACGGTTTCTTAGTGGCTGTACATAGTAAAAAGTTAAGGTGAGGTGATCTTTTGGAGGACAATGTAAGTTTTGACATTTGCTGTGAAAACGGAACTGTAAAATGCATGATAAAAAAAACTCGTATTCAGCTTATTTCAACTCAATACATATATAAATAAATATATGAGAAGCATTCAAGAATCAAAAAAATATAATTTAGTTTTGCACGAAAATATAACCAGCAAAATTTTTTGAACAGTTCTTTACATGAAAAAGTGTCAAAGGGAATGAATGAGTGAAGAGATGAGGATTAACCATTCGCATCAGTATGCTAATAAGCCAAAAAAAATGTTTTTATTTTAAAAGTCTTTAGATTCTCAATGTAAAGAAATGGTGAAGTGGCCGGTTGATACAGATTATCACTCATTAAATAAAGGCTATCGACATTTGGAAAGCTCGTGTCAAGATAAAGAAATATATGTTTTTTTCAATTGTGATAATTACCAGCATGGAAGATGAAATGTTGCCTTTGTGTAATTTATCCTTATGTTAAATGAATGTAAGTAATGAAATACAAAAAAAATCAAGAAAGGTTTTTGTGATAGTCATTGCTTAGTAACATTTCTTATCTGCCTTTGGTGCAGATGAGAAATTTTTAATCTTCTCTGAGTGCATTACGCTATATTCTATATTTTGAATTTTTCTTGTGAAATTGATGATCACGATAACTATAAAAAATTGTTTTAAAAACATGACAGTACACTGTAAACAATGACTGTATTCATCTGTAAGGTTATTGAACTCTTAAACAAAGGAAAAACTATTTAAATATTTTCAAAACAAATATTATATTAAACATGTAGATAATGCTAAATCGAGAGAGGGAGGTGAAAAAGGGCATTGGGAAAGGAAGAATTGTTTTGAACTAAACATGGGGATTGTAATGAATAATAGAAATTCATGAAGCCGTTATTGGAGCGATTATTGGAGTTAGGGTGGATTCTTCAATCACGCAGCCCTTTTGCCGGAGGATGAGAAGATAGTGGACACCTCTGACCTCTGCGGTGGCAGGTGAATGAGCCACGTTTTATAAATCCATTATGTACCTCTTAGAATTTCCATTGATATCATGATTTCTTCATAAACTCTCAATTCTCTCCCATACAACCCTGTTTTAGAGTATTTATCTTTACTTAAACGGTTGATCTTTCCAATACTTTTTACTGCATTGATCGTAGGGGGTCTCTTGACAATGCGATGCTTATTCACAAATGCACCCAATATTTAGTAAGTGCATTCTTCGAACTTACAATGTATGCACGCATAACCATCCTTATCGTAATTTTTCAAAAAAACCAAAGAAAAAACTCTTGATTAATTATATATATTATTGATTATTGCGATTAGTTCAAAAATGTTGAATGATGGCATTAAGTAATTATTTATCTTTCAGTAAAATAAAATTTCCATCAACAAAATCAATTAAATTGAAGGTTTATTCTGCTTTTTATTGTTAAATAAACGTACAGATATAAATTTGCTATTCATCACTATTTCAGGTAAGAATAAGTAAAAAAAAGTTTTTCTGCTCCCCTTTTTCTGCTTTTTTATAGTGAAAAATTTGTCTTATTCTCTTGTTTTAACTTACTTAACAAAAACTGAATAATTTCACTGCTTCCAATTTCCTTCACTTGCGCCACGTAAAGCATCCTAGTGTAGATCCTAAGTTGTAAATAACATGATATTTCTTTATTTCTGGTAATAAAGCTAGAACACCTATAATAACCTCAGCTCACAAGTGTTGTCATCATAATTTTAGTGCAAAGAATGGAATATTTTTGAGTCTCATTTTATTGCAGCAGGCGTCCTATGAAATATTTGCCAGGCATACGACGTTTCTGTAAGGGGCATTACTATTCAGGACGATCCCAAGTTTTAAACCGTATATACATTGGAAGGAGCTCAATAATTTTCTTGTCAATAATTTTACATCGATTTCCTCTGCATTGAATCATGTGCCATTTACTCCGACGTCAGTTTACTCCTAGTTTACTACCTCATTCCCTGTCTCGTCATTTCCTTTCTCCTCACGGCCGTGGATATTCGGTATTGTTTCGCTCCCCACCACAGTTTCTATCGGCGTACCTCGATGATTTTCCTTTTCCCCCACCCTCCTTCCCTGTAAACGCGCCCCATTTCCACCCACACTTTTGAATTTATGCACACCCTTACCCCGTCGGATTCGTCCAACTCCCATCGCTCCCTCGTCTCTCGTTTTCTTCCCCCGGATGGCCGTACTGACTTCCTGGGTCTTATTTACTTCTTCCTCTTTGGGTCTTCTACCCTGCGCTTTTACTGCTCTCTCTCTCTACCTCACTCGGTTTTATTCAACCGTTCGCCTTCCTCGCCGATCTCACCCCTGCCCTCTAATACCTTCTGGCTCGCCATAGCCCAACCGCTCTCGCCCCTACTCGCCACCCTCCGATACAATTCTCCATTTCCCCCTCCCTTCCGTTCCTTTCCATTTCCCCCGCGCTTCCCGACCGATACCTCCTTTCCTCTGCCTCTTCTTCACCCTCCGCCTATCCACTTGCCCCACCCCCTTTCGTCCCGCCGTCCAACTCCGATCTCCTGTTGCACTTTGGAAACCACATTCCAATGCTTACCAGCCCAGTGAACCTCATATTCTCCTCCTCCTCCGTTCGCCTCTCTCCTTTTTCAAGACGGTCTCTCGGCTTCCCTTAAACCCTCATTCCCTCTGTGCCATTTCACCCCCGTGCTCACCAGCGGTGCGTGGCGGTGTGTCCTCGAGGTCCTCACATATCTTGACCCCGCCACCATCACAGGTTCTCAGGCGTCGCTATCCATTTCCTCGCCTCTTCCATGCGAGCCCTCTTACCCCTTACCATTCCGTGTTGTGTCATAGTGCGTTAACTCTTCCCTCGTCATATTTTTCTTCGAGGGGTATCCATTACAAGCGATTCGGTCTTCTGAACGTGGGGAGATTCACAAAACTCGGAAGCCATTTGCTCCTTGAGTGAATTTCACGCAACGCAGTTTAACCCGACCCCATGCATCCAGCATACCCGAGCAATAAATCTTCCCAGAGAATAACATTCAACTGGAATGGTGGCTTCATAGGCAAGACTAGACCTCACCTCGTTCTAACCCCTATGTTTTGATAAATTTTATAATCAATGGTGCCAGGTCTCTTCGCCACCTGTGTTTTACCAGGCATATCTAACACCCGAAAAACCAAAGAGCTTAGTCGTCAATAGAACAAAATTTAAACCCGAGTCCTACAGTCAGGAACCCACACCTCTAGCCATTAGGCTATCACGATTCGTCAGCATAATTTAAAAGTGTTGATTCAATGAAACATTTTTTTAATTTGTAAAGGTAATTCTAAAATATAGTAACGCCGGTGTTTACTGGAACAAGAGGAGAAATTCTGTTAACTATACTTCGAGTAAAATAATTTGATTCATTGAATGTGAAAATAATGTATCATTTAATGAACCATCCTTTTGGTGTTCCCATTTTAATCATAGATCTTATTCAGCAAGATAAAATTATCGTATTCTGCATGATATAGAATAAATTATGGATTGTAAACTGAACTTTATAAAGGTTATTTATAAAGGAACAGGAAAATGGTCAACTTAAGTTTAATGAAGGTTATATTGAGAAACTTGGCGGACCTTATGGTTTTTATAAATAGTAGCTGTGAATGTAAAGATGAAATTATCGTGCATGGGAAAAATTTCGAATGTGAACCAACTCCATGCACATATAAACATGAAGCCAGAGCTTTTCTTAAAACTTAGAGGAAAATTTCAGACTTGAACGCTCTATTATTTCGGTCTTCCTTTATTCTGTCCAAAATACATATTATTTTACTTCCGCTTTCTAGTTCAGACCCCTCTATTATATAGGTAATTAATAATACCTGTAATTATCAAGTATTATCTCCTCTATCAGACCCTCAATATACCTTTCATATACCCTCAATATACTTTTTCATGTCTTTTAATTTCTCTCAGCAAATTTCTCTCCCCTCCCATTACTGGACTAGAATTTCTTCAATGTTTTCCTTTAGGTCCATTTCACTTTTGCCGTATTCATGTACCTCTTAACCGGCATTAATTTTTTGCCGTATTCATGTACCTCTTAACCGGCAATAAAATGCTCTGCTAATTGTCCTTTTCTTGACACTTAACTTATTTTCTGTAATGCGCTCACTTCTTTTTCTAAAATATTCATTATCAAAAACAATTTTACTACCATACTATCTACCATAATATTAGTTAATTTGATTCAGATCTTCGTTCATTTTCTCTACTAAGACATTATCGCTAATATTTCACTTAGGTGCTCTTTTCATAGGTATTTATTATTTCAAAACACTTAATGAGACAACTTAGGGTACAGGAACTCCGGAATACAAGATGAAAAAGTGCTACGGAAAATGAAGGCAAAAAAGAGGGTGGGAACTGTTAATATTCCCGCAGAGTCTATTAAGAGATTGCGAAAAATCTACAGAAAATATGTTTTGAAGGCATACGCGGGATCATTATTTATTAGTTGAGGAAGAAGTTTGGTCAGAAGACCTGGTTAAATCAGTGTTGAGTCAGATCTCGGAGAGCGCATTGAGAAACATTAGAGAATATAATGAAGTGTGCATATGGTGAGGTAATTATGAGAATAATCAATCAAATGTGCCTAATTGAGCATCAACTTGAGCGTAGAAAGTGAAGGCAAAGCTTGGATTTTGTGTCATTAATGTTTATCATACCCTCCTACTTCTTGAGAAACAATATTTTCATTGTCTTATGGTTTATCTTTATTTTTTAGTCACAGAACTGATTCTGTTACGCGCTGAGCAATTATTGTAATCCCTTAAATGACATACCAACCTAAAGCTTGATAATACGCAAATATCTTTAATTTATTAAAATCCCCGCTTTCACTTCAATTCTTCTTTCTGCTCTTCCCAAGTCTCTTTTATTAATTTCCTAGCTAACATTGACCATTCCGACTCTCTAACCACTACTAGCACCTGTTAAATCTGACACATTCTACAGGTTTGGGATAAGTCGTCTCCAAAATTTATGTGAATTACCATAATAAATTATGTTCCTGAGAATGGCTCAGCATAACCAGTTATTTTTACGATTATAGCTTAAGAACTGAGTATGTATCTGCATTATTGTTGATTTATTCACGATATTACAATTCATCAAACAGATTGTCTTGCTTCTATTCCTATCCAGCTTAATATTCATAGCAGGGGACAATGTCATCTGACTTATCCTAGCTTATGAAAAATAAATGGTAGGAATATCATATAATCGTGAAATTGGAGCGAAATACAAACTTATTTTCGTTATTTATCTCTTAATAAAGAGAATAACTTTCCCTAGATTACTTTTTAACCAAGCAAAGTGAAATACTATATGTTCAGCTTTAGGATTGAATTATAATAATCAAAACTACAAATTTGTGTACAGTGACCAAAATTTAAGATAAGCGTACACTATTTATTGCCAATGATTGTTCCAAGATGAAATCAAGAACACTAAGTAATAATTAATTAAAATTTGCAATTTCCACAAAAATAAACTTTTTATTAATACGACCGGTTTCAATGTAACTACATCATCTTCTGGTGACTTATGGTGATCTTCTTCATCACCAGAAGATGATGTAGTTACATTGAAACCGGTCGAATTAATAAAAAAAAATTATTTTTGTGGAAAATTGCCAATTTTAATTAATCATGATATTCCACCAAATGACGCCTGAAACGTCTCTTTTTACTAAGTAATAAGGTAAACAGAGAAAAAATATTAGCTACTTGATTGGAAATACGCTTCAAAATTGCTGAATGAATGACGTGTTAGGAGATTGTAATATGTTCTACAAATTCTTTTTTCTAATGCGAGATATGTGTCAGGATAGATTTATTCTCCAATAAACACTCGAATGCCTGCTTAAGCTCCAAGATCCTCGCTTCTCTTTGTTGCAGTATGTGCCACATCTTACTCAGCTTGATGCTTCTTTTTTTTAACCAGCAAAGACAGATGCTGAGGAAATTGCTTCTAAGCGGCGTAAACAGCCTTCATGCGTAATATATCTCCGAATAATACCCCTTTCATCCGCGTTATATCCTGCACCGTTAATTCCTATTCCCTTTTGTCCAGTGAGCACGGGGAATATTTGGGCTTTAGTGTTCCCTTATGCGCGTCCATGAATCGACATTTCCATCAAGTGATGGGCAATGTGGCAGAAAAGGGGATGAGCGTGACGGTAGAGAGAGAGAGAGAGAGAGGGGGTGGAGATATATGCATTACGAGATGGAGGACCGTCGCGGATCGGTATTCGTCAGTCTAATTGCTTTCCTACGCACTGTAAGCGCTTTACGCCCACAACTAAATGGATGCCGTAAATGCTTTGCGTGCGTTTGCCTTCACTCCCAGTTAACGTGATTTGGACTTTGGAATAAATTTCACTTTCCGGTGTGGTTTAGGAGAAAAAAATCTTGATTGATTGCTAAGCCACAGTGTTTTTTGGGAAGGTTACGCTATCTATGCCAGCGATTTGATTATAGATTCCATTCTCCCGTCGATGATTCCTCAAATGCATCTGAAATCGAATTGTGGAGAAAATGAATGCACAATCTCATAGGGCTTTTGAATCGAAAATTGAAATTTTTATGATCCGATTGTATTTTTAAGAATCGAGGTCTGAACTGGAATTCACATTTTATTGCTTCACTTTCGTAAAATGGGTCGCCTGTTACAAACGGCGTGAAGTGTCAGAGAAAATAAATTTGTATCATAAAAGCGGTTAGTATATCAGCCAAGAAATTGTGGATACGCCATATCTTCGAAGTAACAGAAAATATATTATAAATTCATGTGACAGATTTAAAAATAGAAATAAATATTTTTTTATAACTGAAGCAAGAGAAGAAAGCAAAGTTAATTATTATGTGTGAAGTGATAGATGTTATGGAAACTTCATTCGTTTATCCATTGGTGTGACTATTTAAACATTAGATAATTTCTTTGTTTTATTGACGCTACTACTGTTGAATATATTCTACTGTTACAGGATTCACTTTATGGAAGTATTTATTATCCATACTAAAAAGACTGTACTTTTCCACATATTTTTTTTTAAGGTACAACGCGTTTCACCGATTTGCGGTATCATCACGTACAAATTTTCTTAACAAACAGTGCGATAAAGTATACGCTCAGGACAGAGTAGGTGCGGGGCGGGAAAGAAAGGCCCGAGAAATGGGTGGAGGTATTTGATCGCCTCCACCCCCTTTTTAGAGTCTATGAGTTCTTTTAGTCGTATTAGTATGGCTATTATTGAATGTGTATTATATTTTAATATGTTATACTGGATATGGTGATTACTCCGAGAGGTTAATATGACATACATCTTTTTGACATCATCTTGTTACTTAGTAATAAGCATGAGTATTATCCTACGTATCCAAGCGGAAGACATTGAATTATAAAAATAAGTACGAATATTACTACGTCAAGATATTTGGAATGTAATGTGCATGAATTCCTTACCTCATATTTGACAGTTCTATATGGACTCTCTTAAGCAAGCTATTGTTTCTAAACATTTTCGATCGGCGTATTAATTTTTAATATCAGTGTTTCAATTAGATTTCTTCCTTCACCAACAGTTCGCCTTATACACCCTTAGTTATAATTGCTTGCTTAATCCATTTAATGTTGTCAGTACACCATTTTATCAATGTCATACTTTAGCTATTTCACTAACATTGAATGAGATTATTTTTCTCCTCAAAGAAGAGGTTTTCATAAACAGAGATATGCACAGACACGGTTGTCCGGTTGAGCTATAAAGGAACCCGATAGCTCAAAGGCTGATCCGTCATTATAAAATGGACTTCTATTATAAAAAAAAATTGTTTCAGCATTTAAGCCTTTGAAAATCTTCAAATTTTTCCTGAAACGCTAAAAATAATCATTAAATAGAACTAGATACTGTATAATATCTATAAAATGAATAGATAACATCTATCTCATATATCACTCAGCATAAAATATAATTCAAGGTTTTCTTTAAGAAAATACTTACAGAAATTGTAGGGGCTGGATATGAAAAAATGAGGATTGATTTATTCTTGTAAAATACGAGGGAAGAAAAAAAGGCGTAGATATTTTCCACATAAATGACCAAGGTTAACATTCGTGATCCCAGATTTTAATTCTAAATCAGGTAAAGCTCAGGTAAAATAAGCTATATTTTTAAGATGCACCATTAACCTTAGTAGCACGACAAAATAGAAGGACCAAATGACGTTATTCTAGAAGTAAAAGGTAAACATTTAGGTGAACATACCTACCCAAATTTTTCCAATTATTTTCTGATGACCTTAAGACATATACATGTATGTTACAAAAATTTCACAACGCGGTAGGGTGACTATAGTTCTAATAGAAGCCCAGACTACAGAAAGTATCACCAGAATACCCCATGTTTTCTGCTTTGAGAGAGGAGTAGAAGTGGTATTATTCGAAGACACAGGAAATAACAATTATTCCAGAAAATAAGCTGCCTAGAATATGCCCAATTTTGTGTGTAAAATTTGATCATATAACCTCCGCTGCTACCGATAGTCGTGTAAAAAATGTTAATTAATATTGAAATATATGTACGATGAGTTAGAGGATATAATCGCGTGTGTTACTGTAGGGAAACATTTGATAGTGATGAGGGAATGGAATGCGATGGTAGGCGAAGGAAGAGAGGGTGGTGAGGTGGGAGAAAATGGGTTAGGGATAAGGAATGAACGCGGGGAGAAAGGAATTGAATTCTGCAGAAAACTGGGGTTAGTCATCACCAACACATGGTTTAGACACCACAAAAGGAATAGGTATGCATGGAAAATGCCAGGTGACTCAGAAAGGTACCAGTTAGATTACATTATGGTTAATAAGGACGGAGGGTTAGGAAGTGGAATTTAAAAGCATTAAATGGATTAGCGAGGATGAAATATCAGCAGGCTGCAGAGAAAATCATGGATGAGGGTAAAGAGCTGAGTACTATAGAAGAAAAATTGGAATGTATCAAGAAAGTGACATCGAAAGCCGCAGAAGACACTATAGAAACCGTTGACGGGAAAAGGATAAGGAAACCATGGGTAACGGATGAGATGATGGCAAAGATGGATGAGAGAAGAAGATGGAAGAATGTAAACACAGAGTTAGGCAAAATGAAGTACAAAGAGTTAAACAATAAATTGAGAAGGGCCACAAATAAAGCAAAAGAAGAATGGTGGAAAACGCAATGCGAGGATATGGAAAGTTTACAGAAGAAGGGTGAAATTGGTGCTCTATACAGCAAGGTTAAGTTATTATCGGGAAGTAAGAAGGCATGATCTGTGCTAACAGTTAAAGATAAATGGGGTAAGATAATAGTTGAACCAGGAAAAATCCAAGAGAGATGGAAGGAATATATAGAAACACTGTATGGTAAAGAACTTAGACCGACAAGGTTAGACATAGAAAAGTAACATGACGTAGAAGAAGATAGCTTAGGTCCAGGCATACTCGACGATGAAATAGAAAGGGCGTTAAAGGAGATGAAAGCAAATAAGGCTGTGGGGGTGGACAATATTCCTGTAGAAATGTTGAAATGGTTAGGGAAAGGTGGGAAGAAAGCCATATATGGACTGATTCGTAGTATCTATGAGGAAGGAATCTGGCCGGAAGATTTTGTGAGATCGGTGTTAGTTCCTATTCCAAAAAAGGCAAAGGCTTCGTCATGTGAGGATTACAGAACAATAAGTTTGATATCCCACGCAGCTAAAGTTATTCTCAGGATTATCAACAAAAGGATAGAGAGTAAGGCAAATGATTACTTAGGGGATGATCAGTTTGGGTTCAGGAAAGGAAGAGGTACGCGTGATGCCATTGCAGTAATGAGATCACTAATCAAGAGGAATATAGAATACAATCAGGATGTTTTTTCCTGTTTTGTAGATTTCGAAAAAGCCTTTGATAGAGTGAATTGGGAAAAATTAATGCGTGTATTGCGGAAAATAGGAATGGATTGGAGGGACAGGAGACTGATCCGCAACCTGTACAAATCTCAGACTGCTCAGGTGCGAGTGGGGAACGGAGAGTCCGATTGGGCGGTGTTTTGAAGAGGTGTAAGGCAGGGTTGTCCATTGTCACCGGTGCTGTTCAACGTATATGTGGAGGAAATGATTAAAGAGTCATGGGAAGAACTGGAGGTAGGAATTAAAGTCGGAGGGGAATTAGTAAAATCGGTTAGGTTTGCTGATGACCAAGCATTAGTTAATCAGTCAGCTAAGGGGTTGCAAGCATTGCTGACTGAATTGGAGGTTCAGTCCGATAAATATGGGATGAGAATCAATATTAATAAAACAAAGGTTATGCGATTTTCCAGAAAGAAAAAGGCTAAGGTAAATATTAAAATAGGCGGGGAAAAAATAGTGGAGGTAGAACAGTTTACATATCTCGGAAGTATTTTAGACCAATACACACAAAGTGGTAGGGGCGTAAGGAGAAGAATTGCGCTAGGCAAGGAGGCTTTCTCAAGGAGGAGGGAGTTGATGACGGGGACGTTGAGTAGGGATGTTAAAACAAGACTCGTAAAAACTCTGATATGGAGCGTAGCTATGTACGGCGCGGAAACGTGGTCACTGAAGCAGGAGGATATCCGTAGATTGGAGGTCTTTGAAATGTGGGTGTGGAGAAGAATGGAGAAGGTGAAATGGACCGAAAGGAAAACAAATGAGGAAGTACTGGAGATGGTGGGTGAGGAGAGGAGTTTGTTGGGAGAAGTCCTATGGAGGCAGGAAAAATGGATGAAAGGCGTATTGAGCGGTAGTGGAATGTTGAAGAAGGTAATAGAGGGGTGAATGTTGGGCAAGCGAGGAAAGGGCAGGAACAGGATAGGGATGTTGGACGGGATGAAGGGAGGAAGGAAGTACACAGAGATGAAGAGGGACCTGATGTACATTAGGTTGCTGGATTGGGTTTTGTTTGGAGTTACAAAATGTTTATTTGATAGTTGTGTCCATCAAAAATCCTTCCTTAACCGGTAGATTACTTAATGAAACAATTTAACTATGGACTTATCGGAAGTTTTCAGGTGCAGTGAGAGACGTGCGTCGTCGTATTTTACCATTAGGGCTTCGGCTTATTTCTATAGAAAACATATTGTCACTATAATAGTGTATCTACCTGGTGCATTTTGTAAAAAGCGTTTCAAGATGCAGCATCATTTTATATTTTTAAATAGCCTTAATACTTTGAACATCCTGACATATTTAGCGTTTTCTAACCATTGTTGTAATTCCTCGATAGAAAAAATCCATTTCTCCAAGCTTTCGATTGTTCAAATAAATTCTTTTTTCTGTTTCTATGCAATAGACCTTAATTTAATATAATTTTGGAGTCTATTCTGAGGCTGTCTACGTTCATTAGACCTCTAAAAAATTTGATAACCTTTTTTAAGATGGATTCTTTGTTGCCAGTATAGCTCTAATGTAGCGAACCGATGTTTTCTCCCTAGGTGAACACTCCTAAGGCTTTTTCATGTTCATTAATGGTCTTCTGAATGTAAACAATGTAGGAAACGGAAAACAGTCGTCTTTATTCAGGCTTCTTATTCTTATGCTCAATCCCGAATCATTAACAGCATTTTGTATTTCATACAGGCTGTAAATTACATTTTTTGACATTATACGGTTCCATTACATTCTTAAATTTTTTGGTTTTTTCTGATTGATATTTTAGAATTTTAAAAAAGGAATAACATCTTTATGGAATAACAAGTTTATCAACATTTTTCATTTTAATATCCTATGAACTTCTGAGAGAATTAAAAGGAATTTATTCACTTTTAAAAGAAGAATCAACAACAGTAGCCACGAATAGATTTTATTTTTATTCGTTCCACTATTTTTGCACATGCTTCACCTTACTTTGTAGTTAGGAAACGGTACTACCCATAATTTTGGTAAGCAGGAATTAAAAAAGCTCGCCCTTATGCAATATATGTGCAATGCGCTACTTAATATTTCGCAGACATCTTGGAATATTGAAAGTACGTAATTAAATTTCAAACCAGATTTTTTTCACCCAGATTGGAGAAGTTATTTATTTATTAGCTTTAAACTACGTACATATGTACGTGTATGTTCCAATGCCTGTCATTTCCTACTATCATAGAGTGAAAACTATACACCTAAAGGCCACATCTTGGCATTTATCTAGTTTTTCCAACATTTACACACGAAAATAGGAATACGTATTATGGGAAAAACAATTATAATGCTATTTACTCATATTTATGAATTAATTTACTCATTCTTATTAAAGTTTGTGTATAAAGTGTCCCTATGAGATTTATTACACTGGAATATCTTGAATTAATACGAGCACTGCCATTACGATATTATTAATTATGTTATACTCGTGTAATTACTCGTTTTGGTGAGATAAATTCAAAATTCTATTTATCAGAAACCTTATCATATTATTTACTATTACTCATTGCTTTAGAATCTGGATGTCTGTCCCATAACATTTCAGTTACGTAATTGAACACGACGCGCTTTCTAATTGCATATGCGAGAGTTTGTTTTACTATTAAGTATATGTAGAGAAAGTGTTATCCCACGATATTAATCTGTGAAGCCATCATTTTTGCATTCTCAAAGTAACTTTATTGCATTCAATGGCCAAATATCTCAGACGGTGTTTCTTTATAGTAGTCGAAACTTATTATCTAGTCGTAAGATCGCGAATTTCATCCATATTTATGCTATGTTATCGATATAAAAGATATTTCTTGACCGAATCCTCAATGAAACAGTAGTTTTCCTCGCGTGCTCAAAATATGTAGGTAGTATGACATTAATCCATTCCTAAGGTACTGTTTTATTAGCAAGTTCACCTATCATGGTTTTGGTAGTCGCATAAGAAGCGATAACACATTATTTGGCTTTGTGAACTAACTACCGTCTTTCTTAATAATTAATGAACCGTTTTTATCCATAGCTATAATCTCACTCACTGTGCGATGAAAAATTGGAAAATGTCATATGCACATAAAGAACTTGATGCTATATTTTTAATGAATCACCGTATGGAATCGTTAATCGTGTGTGCTGAAGCGTCGTAAACGCCTTTGTTTAGTGATTTCAGCAGAATCATCAAGGTGGGAGGACAAAAAGTCTTACATTTATCGTGTAACGCTTGCTTTAGTTTCATTGCACGATAGTTTTTCAAGATTAAAACCCCAATTAGTGGGAACAAATAGGTTCTTTGACGGCCAAGATCAAATCAGATCCTCATAAAATCCTTCACCTCTAATCTACATAAGGCCAGCCCATCACTCTGCTAGTCATGATAAGAAATGATTCAATCACGTGACCTGTCCTTTGGTTTGATAGTACCACATCACATTATAACTCTGTCGGATTCTATAGATAAGTGTTGTGGGGCAGTAAGAGGTTCAGCTAAAGTTTCCAGACAGATAACATCTAGTTATATAATATTTTCATGCTTTACGACTAGATATATCAAGTGCCTTATTTCACCATTTTTCTCACGGGATAGTAAAGAAGAAATAGCCAAGATAAATATTTTGCTCATCGATCTGGGGGTCGGATTTCTTTACGAATGGCCAAGAAAATTTAAGCGTAGCCTGAAGGAACGGGAGAAAGGAGGAAAGGGTGGGAGTCGGCGAGTCTCGTGTTGAGAAAAACGGGACGTAGACTGAGAGGGAAATGCTTAAAGGTGCTAGCAAGATACCACCACGTTGGCAACAAACAATCACACACCACGGAATGGAGGAAAAAAAACATATATTTAACCCAATACCCGAGGTTCGCATCTCTAGTTTCTTGCTTTACACCATCCTCCACAACACCGAAAAACCTCACACACTCCACTAAAGTTAAAAGCCGTACCCACACGAAGCGAAAGGTTTTTCACCATTCCTACCAATCACAAACGCTCTCCCTCCTTACTTTGTCTTTCCACCGGCATTCCACCTCTTCCCATGGAAACCGACTCCCCCATACACTCCCGCCACGTTATCGAGCACAAGGAGATATTCCCCTTCCTCGTCCCTCGCCCGACTTCATATCCTTCATCCCCATTCCCTCTCGTTTCATATTTACGTTCTCGACTAACTCCTAGGCCTCCCCTCCGCACGGCGCATGTCTTTTCCCTTCCATATTCGCCCATTGCCCGCTCGTAAATTACCCAGCTCCCACCTCCTCATTCCCCCCCAACCCCCTTCCTTCGTCCACCACCCACGTCATGGCCTCGTAGCGATTCTTTTTCAACCCCTCTCACCTCCCCCACACACCGCCGCCCCTCCTCTTTTCTCGCTCGGGCGGAAGCCTCACTTCATCCAAGTTTTTTCGCCGGCCCTATAAAATCCACTCATTCGTAGCCCCTTTCTTTTTATGGCCTTCTTTCACCTCTTCCCGATCTTATTTGCTAAATAGTCCCCCCCGCACCGAAGTCAACAGCTTTCTATCACGCTCTCGTCTCTCGAGTTTCTCCTCCCTTCCGCTCTCTTTTAAACCTCTACGTCTGCCACCCGTTCCTCGTTTAACAGCCACCCCGTCTCCCACATGTTCTCGCCCGTTCCTAGCTCCTCACTGCTCCTCTACGTCCGTTGCCGCCGGCAATAAACCATCACGTTTTAGGGATTAGCCCACATAGTTTATCGAACAATCAGATTTATGTGAGCTGTAAAGATTTAACATAATACGAATTATTATTCCTGTTAATTTGTAGTTCTTTCTCTTATATTCTTCGCGCTTTTGCGAGTAAATAAATTAAGGTTTTGCTTTTTTCAACTCCTTAGGTTACGTCTCTTCTTATAGGTTCTAGAAATGAAACCTTTAAATGGAACGTGAACATAGCTTTACTCAATAATAACATGATTGATTTGCTTGCAATTAACTATATTGAAATACCGAATGGCGAAATATTTTAATGATTTTAGAAAAATTACTTTAATTTTATCCTTCAGGTAGTTTTCCGTTTAAGGGAGGGTTTGGATGGAAGTAAACTTTTCACTTTTGAAATTCTTAGCCTCACCTGACATCACACTACAATAAGTTGTTTTCCAATTCAGCATATACTTTATCTAAATTCATTCCACCCGACATCCCTATCATTTGACTCCCTTACCTTGCTTGCGTAATACCCTCCTCACCATCAAAGTATTCCACACTCCATTGCAAATTAAATCCTCCACGGATGTTTGCTGAATGCAATAGAAAATAATTGTAATAGGTATATCATGACAACATACGTAAGACAAACAAAAGTTATGGGGTTTCTGGGATAGAGTAGTGTGAATTAAAAGTCAAAACAAAGAACTAAAATTAGAATAGAGGGAAAAATAAATGCATCTTGGGAGTTTCTTTGACAGAGACGGTTACGTAGGAGCGATATAATAAGTATTGGGCTAGGCAAAGAAGCTAAGTCAAGGAGGAGCTAGTTGATAGTACTGACGTTCATCAAGGAGGTATATAATATACTATTGAAAGCTGCGGTTACTGTTAGTAAACTTTCTCGTTGAGACAAGATATAAAGTGTAGATTAAATGCTTTCGACATGATAGTGTGAAGATGAATAGCAAAGGTAAAATGGATGAATAGAAAATCAAACTATGTGCAAGGCATGGTTGGGAAGAGACTTTATTTTGGAGAAATCGAAATGAACAAGGAAAGATGATTGCGATTCTGTTATAATAAAGATGGACTAATAAGCTGCTAATTCAATAACTTCATACGTAATGGTCATTTATCTATTTACTTGCTTTGTCATAATAGTGTTAACTAGGATATTAAAATTGAAAAATCGTTCAAAATCTAACCTAAATTTCTCTGAGCGAACAACGTATGTCGATCTTACTTCGGACTAAGGGACTATTTGAAGAATGTTAGCTGATCCTCAACTATAAACATTTCATGACAGGTTGCTATTGAGAAAAAAACTCGGTTGTTTTGGGAAGCTCTTGATACCAATTAAAAATATTTTTCTGTCTTAATCTAAAATTCATGGGAATCATTCAAAAACTAGAAGCGATTTTTTTCATTCTACGAGCAAAAATAGTAAGAAAACGTACAGAAATGTGAATTTTTTAATTAAATGATTTTTAATCGTTTTCTGAAAAACGGTATTTACTTTTTATCTTTATCGGGTAGCTTATAGTTATTAATAAAAAGCCACTCGGTTTAATGGACAGAACTGTGGTTGGGCCTAACTTATATCATACGATGCATATTTGAAGAGTAAGAGCCGTTTAGTCTTAAAAAAGTTATTAATTATAAGAGTTTTTATGGACCATTTTAGGTTTCTAAAACCCTAATTCACTTTTATCTTTAACAGCCGTTCACTAATAAAAATATTCGTAATGCCAACAGATTCTTTAATCCGTTATCATAAAAGTTCGCCGCCTTAGAATTTAACCAGTTGACAATGATGGCTTTCAGTTCCTCGCTGGCTTCAATTCGTTGTCCACCAAGTCACTGTTTCAAGGGCAATAAGAGAAAATAGTCACTGGGTGTAACATCGGTGCCGGGGTCAGTGATTCAAAAACACTCGTCCGCTCAAAATTCTCTGCTCTTTATGTTGGTCAGTAAGTATTTTCGGTAACCACCTTGTACCAAATTTGTGATATCCGATCTTTTCGTAACAATCGTGTTGATGTGTGATCGTGATGCTTCCAACAAGAGGAAGTTTATTAGCCAGAGTACTAATCATCAATCGTTATTCAGATCGCAGTTCTTTATCTGCTCGTTTAAACGATGCCATCCGTCTGCATACAGGGTCCGCCACTCCACTTTTCATTATACTATATATGCGGCCACTTTGCCGCCACTCCATATTTATATATGCGGCCATTTATAAAGATTCGACACTATTGTTTAATATTTCCTTCAATCATAACTGTAAACCCACAAATTAGGCACAATTCTCCAGTAATTTGAGTAGCAAATAAGCCTTTTGCAAATGGCGAGAGCAACGATTTTTGCGTATATTATTGTCTGCATTTACCGACAACCAAACGACTACCGATTCATTACAATAACTTCGGTTGCTTCGGCAACAAAATTTAGATGGTACTGCATTCGTACAACATTGTTTTGACTCAGCAATTCATAAAAATAAGAAAACGATACTTACTTTTCGAATTTGCCTTGTAAATTCTGGACAGTTTTAGTTGTGATTCAAAACTCAGCTTTGCAAATCATCATCAATGTTAGACTAATGTCAAATAAATTTGAAAATTAAAAAAAATGGTCCGGATTGGACTCATTTCTTAATGCCCCGTGGCCATATTCATTGGTATTATGTGACTATTAGTATTTTACTATTAGTAGTGACTATTGGTACTAAGAGACTTTTAGAGTATTAGTTACTTGCTATACGATCTATATTGTGTGGAGAATAATCTATTCTCTGAGAGAAGAATAGCAGAATGATAAGAGAACAGTAGGAGGCCATTTGACTGCGGATAATTAATAGACCATTATTAGTCTCTGAAGACATATCTTAAAATACAGGACAACGTACAAGAAAATGAATGAATAGAAAAATGGGAATGTAAAACAAGTGATTCACGGAATTTAACGAAATGAAGCGTTGGCCCTCTTTGCTATGGCTCACATTTTGCACGGCGTTTTAACACTGCTGATCATTAGCCACGTTGCCATCCCAATCCGTTAGCCAACCATCACCTTTTCGTCCATGGACTGCATCGCAAGTTTCTCCTCCGCTATCTGCAGAGCCATCAAGAGGGATGAGATGAGAAAATATGCAACAGTAGTATTCCAGTGAGCTGAGAAAAATACGTAAAATTACGGCGGAGAGGGTAGGAATCGGGTGATTGGTCGGCCGGGATAATGGCTCTTGACCTACGTAACTGTGTGAACTCCAGGGACTCATCTAGGAAGGGAAGGTAATTTCTAGGTGATGGTTTCCCTTCAACTCTTGTGGTGCAGAGAGTCCGTGGTGGACAACTTCAACAGGTGCAGGAGGTCACTGGGTGTACGGTCTAGAGTGTGGGGATGGAGCGGGAGAAGGTCTTGCGGCTTGAGGGTCACCGCCTTGGGTTGCGGAACATCGTGTATTCGAATCTATTTACTGCCTAAGTTATCCTGAAGCTTCAAAAAACTTCCGGATTGGAGGATGGTACATAGTCTACATTGAATCCTTCGAAAAATTCCTTAATTCCGGAACTTGTTAGCCTTGAATGTTTAATGGATTACACGTGTATCACCATGATCATTCCAATAATGTGAATGTAGGCAGCTTTTCACTTAAGACAACTCCATGAAGAAGATAAATCATTTAAGCAGTTAGAAAAGTGAATGCGCTTAATTATTTTAAGTGTTTAGGGAAAATGTGATATATAAAGACCTAATGACTATTCAAATGCATCGGAGTCTTTTCACCTAAAATGTTGACCGTGTTAGTTAATCATTAAGAAGGATCTTAATCCTTCCTCCTTAATCCACCTTCCACCCCCCCCCCTTTTTCCTTTCTCCTCCACCGGCCATCCCACTCCCATTCCACCCCCTCCTCTACTCCCAACCTTCTCCAACTATATGTACCTCATGTTTAAAAAAAAATGTTTTGGTACCTGAAGATGACGCCGTTGCGTCGAAACTAGTTGTACCCTTGAATAAAAGCTCGTGGAAAGATACCTAGTGGTTTTAATTTCATTTTGAAACTTTAGTTAAGAAGGACCGTCAAATAAATAAATAATATATGCTGTTATCTTTAGAAATTTTTACTTGTGTTAGCTTCGAGTGATCTATTCTATGCTGGTGTGTTTCAGTAGTTTATTTTTATTTTCTTTCCGCTGCCTCATGATAATTTAAGTATTCCCATCTGACAAAGAATATTTCTATTTTAGAAAAATACCTTAATTTTCTTCATATATTCTTAGTTTGCTTTGAATGCATTTACATAATATTTAGACGTTTTTGGCAAGTACATTTAACCAAAATCATGTAAATACTACTTTAATAATTTTAAAAATTTCCATTGTAGAATTATTACAAAAGAAATCAATGACGTTTTAAACTAGCGATATTTCTGCATTTTACATTTTTTTTCGTGTATTTATCACGATATGAATTCCGATAAGCACGTATTTTTGAACACATTAGATGGATAAATAAATATTAAATACTCTAAAACGTTAAAAAAAACAATGAAGCTAATGCACTATGTGATCATAAAAATGCCTATGTTATAAAAAGATATATTTTCAATAAGAGTGAATTAATATATTTAACTATGGATATATATTTAGTTCTCTCCTCGGAGGTCCTCTATTATTTATAGAAATTTAGATAGAGAAATCAATTTTGATTAACTTATGTAAAAGTGACGTTAAAATATTACTGAATTGCTATGATAGCCCCTAGATTAATAGATTACTTAAAAATATTCTTAGTGTTCAGCATTTGAAAATATGGCGTTTTATTCTATCAACATTAAAAATGCTAGAAATCACTCTTATGGGGAAAAATGTTCATTTAGTTAAACTTGTTAAAGAGGCAAAATTGCCTGTGGAGCCCATTCGAATGTTGCTGTACTAGTATTTGAATGTATTTTTCCACTACAACTGCTCCACCAATCTAGATGAATAAGAAAGGAACGCGGGCATATATCTGTCAACAAACTGTATGTACGAGAAATTGACTTTGATTACTGTTGTCTAGGTTTCAGACCCAATCGAACCGATTTGATGGAAAAAGTTAAGCAGTAACCTAAGTTCTACTGGTTACTCGTTGGGAGTGCACTCAAGGCTGCATAGTGGACGGTGTGTATTTAACCGTCGTTTTCACCTCTCTCACCCACTCGTTCTTCCTTGCAGTCACCGTGAGGACCTCATTCATGCGTGTCTATCCTTTATAAGAGTTGAGTGTACTGGAACGAAAACTTCGTTTTCCATTCTCGTTGGCTCAGAACCCTGCTTTTTCCCAAGCGAGTTAGACGTACGAAACACCTGCCGATATTCAAGAGAATATCTTCGAATTTCATGACAGGAAGAGTTGAAACAGTGTTTAACACAGTGCTCGCGAATACGTTTTTTCAAGTTGGATTTCATGCAACGCTGGATAGAGTGCGCAAAAATTTCCGAGTGGGAGAGTGAATCGAGTCTAGAGAAATTTTGGTGAGTATATGGCAAGCCTCTTGTTCTTAACAATTGCATATTTTTATATAGATTAAGTAGAAAAACATTTATAAAAAAATTACTTGGATGCATAAAAACCGTAATCACATAAATATCTTGATTATCCTGGGCGTTTGATACCAAGGTAGGTGTAAGTTCGGTAGTATACCCTTCTTGTCAAATTCTTCATTCCTTTGTAGTCAACATGGCCTGGCACACGTCTACTTTAGTTGGCCTTTCGCATACACCATTCTAATGCGCTTAAGTAATATTGTCATCACTAACGTTTTTCAGGATGTTTTCAATCAGCTCACCTCAAATGATAGTGGGTCAGTGTTAACCGACAATAGCAACCACTTCATTTTGCACTTCTTCTGTCATAACTGACCATAAATTTCATCACCTTTTTTGTCTCCAAATCACATTTCCACAAATATATATTCATATGGTTTCACCATATTTTCTCTGTTTCGAAATGTTTACGATTCTAATAACCATCATAAACTCAATTCCTAAAATACAAGCACTCATGCCAACAAAAAAACCCGACAAATGGTGAAAACATTTTCATAAAGATACAGTTATTAGAGAGAAGGGCATAGAAACACATAATAGACGAGCACAAGGTTAGTTTAGAAGGTAGAAAGAGGTTAAATGTACGTAAATAAAATTTTTCTTGGAATTTTTTTTATGAAATAGCTCAAGTTTGCTTTACTTGATCCATTCTGCTTACTTTCCCCTACCTTTTAATCAATGTTGATACAGTTGCCCTACGTCATTTGCTCATTTTAAGTTTTTGGTTTTTTAATTTAACTTGGTTCGATAGTTAACTAGCACCCTCGTAAAGATTGGCTAGTTGTTGAGTAGCTAGATTACATCAAGGTTTCTAGGACAGAATTATTACATTCCTGTAGAGAGCTCTTTAGAGCCCCCACTTCTTTGCATGAGTATGTCGTCCACGAGATAAAACATATGAATTTTTTTCTTTATTTATCCGTGTACCGTTTTTAACACTGTTTAAATATCATTGAGTGCCTTATGAAAATCGGTGTTCCTCTAGTTATCGAATCAATGTTATTTTCCTTATCAAAAATTACCAAATCGAGGATGGATTTATAGTATATCTCTGGGCATCAATATTCCCTATCATCTTTTCGTTATTCCACAGTTGTTTTTGCGTCGACACATGAGGATTTTTTTTGTAAACAATCGCGCTTCATGATATGTCTAAAATTTTTTTCTCATTCATTTGGAAATGCCTTTCCCAGGTTTCTCTCATAATAATTTTTTTCAAATTTAGTATTTTAGTTCTTCATTTTTTTACTCTCGGTCATCCGTTTTATTTTTATCAATTGTTTTACATCCAAAATATCTCAACGATTTATAACATTTTTCTGCTACCTGTAGAAGTATCAATCGCATAACCGTGCACAATATAAGTTTTCAAATGAGAATTTCGCATGCCTGTCTATTGTTATTTGCTGTCATTAGTTGTTTTTTTATGATAAAAACTTTCTTTAAATTACTTGTTCTAATTGCTACCGCCCTACGTTTTCCTTAATTACTAGGGGTATTGCTGGCGGAATAGTAAAACTTATTCATTTCCTCCTCTATTCCTTTCACTAGTCCTATTCTTAATATTATCTTCCCTAAGTCGACTGTGATCCATACCTCCATTTTAATGTATTTCTTCTTTAGTTTGTAACTTTTAACCTTTTTTCTAAAAAGTTTGCCCAATATCTTTCTCCAAGTATTGCTTTATCTTATGGAAATACCTGCATGCTTTTCCATTTTTTAGTGGTATGTTGTAATTTTCTTTTTCCCAGATCTCTCTTATTGCAATCTCAGTGTACTAGTTTAAGATCAAATGTAATAATGAACAACCTTTCAATACCTATGTCTTCATTTTAGCTTCATTTTTGTCACCACTTTTAATCACCATCACCACCACTTTTTCTGTTTATAAAGCATGTATTTATCTCCTACCTAAGTAGTTCAATCGCATTCTTGTCACGTAGCATTATATTCGAGATCATGTTGCCTTAAGTGTTATATCAAACCACGAATATAGCTAATAATGATTATTTTTTCTCTATTATCTTATTTATCTTGTACACAAGAGTAATGTAAGAGTTGTACAAATCTTGAATGTAAGAGTTTCACAAAGTAATACTCTCCTGATTTTCATGTTATATTAGTAACTTATTCACGTTGTTATTAATTGCTAATGCATATTACAGCCAATGAAATAAGTATTTGCTCCTAATTAGGTTTAACATCATTTTAGAGAGGATAACAAGAGGAATACGGAGTTTTGATGGAAAACTTTATGTTGAGGATTGTGAAAGAGGAGGAAATGTGAGGTGAGGGAGAGGTGAGAATAGGATAGACAATTTGGAAGGAATAAAGAGGTAGAGGAATAAGGAACAAAGAGATGCTTACTTTAATGTGGATTGTCAGGTTGTGTTTTTTTAGGAGAAGCAGATACATGGATACTAGTACGGTTATATAGTATAGTCTGTGCCCGTCGAAAACTTACCTCAATCGGTATATTGCCAAAAAAGAAAAATTTGTAATCTTTCTCATATAAACATTTGTAGTGTATGTGTAGATGTATCGGTCACTAAGATTATTTTATTGCTACTAGCACTACAGATGAAAAGACATGAAAACAAAGAGGACGTCCATGACGCAAAAAGAATTCCACCTCCATCTTTGGAGAAAGTTTTTAGAGTAACTTTGACCCTAATAAAGGGATTAAGGTTAATTTTGATGTTCATCAAATGGGAAAAACAATTTATTTCTTAAATTATTAAGAGAAAAGCTCCAACAGGATAAAATCTATCGCTCCACCCGACCACACACACCACAGAATAACAACCCCACATCTGACGCTGGACTCAACCTTTGCACAACCTATTTCCCCGGATCCCACAGACTGAATACCATTCTCAAGGAACTTTATCCTATATTACATGACAATGACGCGACCACATCCTTACTGCCCCAATGCCCCTCTGTCGCTTACAGACGACCAGCCAATCTCAGAAACCTTCTGAGATCCACCAACCCTTTGACACCCCACCCTGACAAATTTCCACATATTTCCCCTACCTGCAATCGCCCCTGATGTAAAACATTTCTCCTAATCAGATCTGTTCCCCTCTCCCCACATCCCCTCATTGTCCCTTCACCCCGTTCCCACGCTAATTGCCTCTCAAAAATATTATCTATCTTTTGTCGTGCAAACAATGCACCTCATTCTACATAGGCGAATGCATTACACCCTTATCCATCCGAATGAACAATCACCGCTACTCATGTAATTCTGCTTCACTCTCTTCCCTTCCTATCCCTTTACACGCAAGTTCACACAACCTATCATTTGACGAATGCTTTTCCCTAACAGTTCTAGAATCCCTACCAGATTCAGCCACCAACATAGAGGTGAGAACTCGCGAATCCGCATACATCCTATATTTCCGATCCTTTGAAATTCCCATCCTTAACCGCCATCTTTAATTTTTTTCCCAACAGTCCCTAAACCTTCCGCCCCCCTTCTTGCTTCCCCAGGCTCTCTTCCCTCAAAACCTCTCAGTCTGACCTGAAGAAGGCCTCGGAGTAGGCCGAAAGCTTAAATCTTCTACAGTGTGAGTGTCCTTTTACGTGTTATCTGTTTTATTCTGTGTTCTATTGTGCCGTCCAAAAGTTATATTGCTAACGCTCTCCGGCGACGCACTAACACACAAACACACGGATACAAAATATATATTAATACCGATATATCTATAGTGTGTGTACACACTACATATATATATATATATATATGTATATATATATATATATACGTATATATATATATATATATGTATATATATATATATATATTCAAACTCGAAAATACCGCCATACGGCGAACAAATATTATGTTCGCACATAGAAATAGACATATAAGGAAAGGGGATAGGAAAACACATTAAAGACCAACACAAGAAAGGTGAAGAAGACGGTTTTGAGCAGATCACAAATATAAAAATATTTCCTTATCCGGGATTTGAACCACGGACCTTCCACTTTCCGGGCGGATGCTCTACCAGTTGAGCTAATAAGGAAACCTGATTTACAATATATATATATATATATATAGAAAAACATACATATATACATACATATCTTTACATATATATACACATACATACCCATACAATAATTTTAATTAAAATATTGAACAGATTTGCAAAAATAGAGCAGGTAGAACAGTTTATGCATGTCGGAAGTGTCTTGAACCAAGAAGGTCAAAGTAGCAGGGATGTAAGGAAAAGAGTTGTGCTAGGCAAAGAGGCTTTCACAAGGAGGGGAGTTGATGACAGGGACGTTGAGTAAAGATTTTAAGAAAAGACTCATAAAAACTTTGACATAGAGCGTAGCTATGTCATAGAGCGTACGGTGCGGAAATGTGGTCATTTAAGACGGAGGTTAGACAGATTGGAGAGTTTTTGAAATGTGGGTGTGGAGAAGAATGGAGAAGGTGAAATGGACCGAAAGGAAAACGAATGAGGAAGTTCTATGTATGGTGGGAGAGGATAGGGGTTTGTTGGCAGAAATCCTGTGGAGGCAGGAAAAATGGATGAAGGGCGTATTGATCAAGACTAGGATTTTGAAGACTATAATAGAGGGAAGAATGTTAGGTAAACGAGGAAAGGGAAGGAACAGGATAGGGGTGTTGAGTGGGATGAAGGAAGGAAGGTAGTACACAGAGATTAAGAGGGATCTGATGTAGAGTAGGTTGCTGGATTGCGTTTGTTTGGAGTCACAAAATATTTATTTGATAGTTGTGTCCATCCAAAAACCTACCTTTACCGGTAGATTACTTTATTATATATATATATATATACTACCTTGATCAAAAAGTTCCCGGAATTTATTCAGAAAATTAAAAATACAAGTTTATTCATCTAAATCTATATTGTCCCCTTCAAAGTAATCCCCATCGACTGCAACACACTTATGCCAGCGCTTGATCCAATCCTCGAAACATTTTTTTATATTCGGTTTTCGGTATGTCCATCAGTGCTTCCTGCGATTTTTCCATTACTTCCTCTCGGCTGCTAAAACGCGTTCCCCGTAATGGTTTTTTAACTCGATTGAACAGAAAGAAGTCACAGGGAGCCAAATCAGGTGAATTCGGTGGCTGTTGGATGGTATTTGTTGCATTTTTCGTCAAAAAATTACGAATAATGATAGCACTGTGCGACGGTCTCGACGCACTGTGCGACGATTTCTGGTCTCTTTCGGCGAATTGCTTCACGCAAACGTCTCATAACGCCCAAATAATACTCTTTGTTTACTGTCTGGCCTTCTGGCCAAAATTCATGATGCACTACACCGTTGTAATCCATGAAAACCGTCAGCATTGCCTTCTTTTTTGACTGAAAACGACGTGGTTTTTTTGGTCTCGGCTCATTTGGTGAACGCCATTCACTTGCCTGATGTCTGGATTGCGTGTCGTACTCATAAACCCACGTCTCGTCTTCAGAAATGATCCTTTTGATGAATGTGGGATCGGATTCAGCCTCGCATATCATGTCTTTTGCGACGTCAACACGGTCTCTTTTTTGCATGAAATTGAGGTCTTTTGGCACCAACTTTGCTGCTACACGACGGAAACCCAAATCATTAACCACAATGTCTTGGGCGGATCCATAGGCAATGTTCAAGTCCTCCGCTATTTCTCTGATGGTTAATTTGCGGTTATTGACCAACATTTCTTTTACTTTATCAATTTTTTCACCGACTTTCGATGTCGATGGTCTGCCACTGCGTTCATCATCTTCGATTGACTCACGACCACTTCTGAACCGCTCGTGCCACTGGTAAACGACCGTTTTTTTTAGAGAATCGTTGCCGAAACACTTTTCCAACATTTCCAACGTCCGTGCGCCACTAAATCCGTTTTTTACGCAAAATTTAATACAAGTTCGTTGTTGCAAATTTAAATCCATTTCTGCAATTGTAAAAAATTGCCAACACACACAGAGATAGATGTACTTTTGGCTACGTAACTTTTGCAAATGTCAAGTTATGACACTAAGATTTAAAGGGAATATCAACAATGTACCAATTTAACAAAAAAAACAGAACTCAAATCGGAACGATGGGAGCGCCACACGGTGGTTATTCCGGGAACTTCTTGATCAAGGTAGTATATATATATATATATATATATATATATATATATATATATATATATATAGGTAATCAAACATATCACTACATTCACTTGGTTATGTTTTTGTGTCTAGATTTTGAAATTTAAAAAAATTTTAAATTTCGATTAAATGATTAACACACTCGTCTGAAACTGTGGCTATGTTAATAATATCGAATAAAATTTGTTTTTCTAAGGTTTCATACTATTTTTGCTTCATCATTTCTCTCTCTTTAAGTGATACCTCTGATGACAGCGAAACAATTTGAAGAGATAATTTTCGCGTTGAAGAATGCATCCCTATGCCGTGGGGTATTATTAAAAAATTTTTGGCGAGGAGATAGACAGCTCATTTTAACTTCGAGAAAATTGTTACTTGATTTAGTAAGGAGACAGGAAAATAAGAAATGCTGGTGGAAATCAACTCTTGCGTTAAAATTAATCTAATTTTTCATGTATACGTAAAGTGCTAAGACGTCAACCTGAGTTTCGTATTTAACCTAACCGGCGGATCACTCAGCTAGAAATGCTAACAGTATGACACTGGATTACAAATAGAAATAACATTGCATAAAAAAATTCTATTTGTGAATGTGAACTCAAATACTTGACTTGGGATGCCATTATGCTCGTCATCCAATGACCTGATACTCCTGCGGCGCAATACAGTTTTTCTTATCCCTCGCTTCATATGGATTAATTCCTTCATCTCATTCCATTACTCCCACGCCTCATATTTCGACTCCCACTCACTTGAAGGCAGTATCTTTTCCCTAGCGTTCTCTGATGATAATCCGTCGTGGAGGAAGTCTTCCGCTTCCCAGCCCCATCGTATATTCTCTTTCATTTCTTCGTGTCTCGCTCCATGCTTCCTCTCAGATTCCCTTACTACTCGTCCAGTCTTTATTTCTGCCTCCTCCCGTCCTAATTCCTTCATGCCGGTTCCCTCGTTCACTCACTCAGACACTTTTTCTCAAGTCTACCCTTCGATTTTCTCCCCAAATCTCTCCGCGCTCCTTCGGAACCGCCTCACTTCCCCCCACCTCTCCTCTCCGGCAACCCCTTCCCTCTCGCGCACACAAACCCCCTCCCGTCCTTCTTTTCCCGCAGCACGCTTGGAAACATTTTTATGTCCTTTTTATGTATCGCCTCCCCATGAGGGAGAGAGAAAGAGAGGGGCTTATACTTTTTTTTATTATTTTTTGGGTCAATATCGTAAAAGTGAGTGAAAGAGTGTGTATGGGAGAGGCGGTGGTGGCCGTGGTGGTGGTGGTGGTGGCTGGAAGGTAAAAAAAGGTGGATGTAGGCGAGGGGTGGGTGGAGTTTGGAGAGAGGTTGCGAGTGTAAGGGAGAGAGGGCGGTTTGCCCTTATTGGTCGTTTATCTCCCGCGCTCTCATCGCCCATCTACGTTCTGCTCGTTTGGATTTCATTCTCGCCCCAGAATATATTTCCTGCCTGCTTTCGCCATGCGGTTTTATCAATTATTACGACTTCCTTCAGTTTTTTTCATTTCTAAACACACGCACCTTAACTGGAGCGGTAATCCAATCTTGATTTCATAAAAAAAAACTCGGCGTTTGGAAATTCCTTTCCAACCGTCCATCTAACCCTCATCCCCTGGCCTCCTCGTAACTATTCCGTGCTGACGGAGTGTCTTTTATTTTAGGGCTGTTACTGCGAGTAAATGGTGAACTGTCGCCAAAACGTTTTTGAAACACTTAGGGAAGAATTTAACCTTCCCTCTTTTATTACTTTATGTGCCGATCGTTCTGAGAGATGATATGTAATTTAAGTGATCTATAGAACCTATGGTTTAAAGCCATCGCGACGTATAAATTACTATTGATTTAGGACCTCTTTAATCTCCGATAAAATGAATGTAATAATAAGACTTAATACGGAGGATGCTATGAATGAATGAAGTTATCAGCTAATGCGGATACACCTCTTATGTGAAATAAGATTTGCTGTGTTATTAGCTGAGATAAATATCTAAATCACCTTGAATTATGGGAATGTTGTTAAATTTAGGCTTCAATATTATGATAAGAGAAAAAAATGTAAACTGAAGTCCTAGGTTTAATCTAACGTCAAGTAAAGTATACCAGAGTGAAATATAATTAGGTTTCACTTTGTTTAATATATTTATTGTTTTGGCATAACTAAAATTCACCTACTCGGAAAAGCACCATGCGTTACTAATGGCACTTCAAGTTTTGAAGAGACTTAAAGATATTGAACTTGAGCGGAAAATTGATATTTCCAGGTTTTGAGACAAGATTTGAAGTAAATGAACTCTTTATGATTGCATTTTCCTGGAAGTAAGTCTGCTGTATTGAGATTTAAACATTGACATAAGCAGTTGAGGAGTAGACTGCAAGAAAACGAAATAAGGTGCTGCAGAAAAAGGATGAAGATAGAATGCCTCGCCATTCCTGAAATCCCCCGAAAAATGAATTTTAAATGAGGTTTACTGAAAAAACTCTGATGTGGCTAAGACAAACCTATGTGTTTATATTATGATGTATAATAGCCATACTTACACAATAAGCCAAATGGTAATCTCAGCAACAGGGAAAAAAGAGAAAAATTCTGAATAACTTTGGCATTTAGTAGGGGGATTTAAAAGTTAGAAAGATGAATAAAATCAAGGGGCTGTGTGAAAGGTCTATTGGGTGGATAATTAAAGTGAACTAATCTTATTGTTGGTGGGCGGTGGTAATCACGGTTTAATGTTGAATTTTTGGCAGTGGAGCTCTTTATTAACATTATGTGATTATGTATTGGATTTGTGAAAAGAGTGCTAGGTAAATGCGACGAAAAGGTGAAAGAACGATGTTTCCTTGCCTTGGTCAGGCCCCACCTAGAGTATGCTGCCAGTATATGGGATCCTCACAACATAAATTTGGTTTCGGAATTAGATCGAGTTCAGCGGAGGGGGGCTAGATTTGTCAAACATTGTTATGACCAACTCAGCAGCGTATCCACTTTGTTAGACAGTTTAGGTTGGGATTCTCTTACACAGCGGCGTTTCCAATATAGATTAAACTTATTAAAAACATTTAAAGATGGGCCCTTTTCCGATGACATCAAGGGTATAATACGAACCCCAACGTATTACGGTCGAAGGGATCACGAATATAAGACTAGAGAGATAGACTGCAAGACTGACAGGTTTAAAATGTCATTTTTTCCAAGAACGATAAGGGAACAGAATGCCCGTAGTCGAAATTCCCCTCATTACAATAAGTATTAACGTACAGGTTAGGGACTTCGCGAGGATATGTATACATGTGTGTATTTATGTATGTACATGTATGTGTGTATATATACATATATATATGTATATATATATTTTTTTTCCTACAGGTTCCCCCCACCTTTCCTCACCTAACTCCCAACCCCCTCAACCCTTACCCTTCCCTCATGGTGCTACACCCCCTGCCACACACCTTTTTGGTGGCTCGCAGGGTACTTATGTAGATGTAGATGTAGATGCATGTAGATACATTACTAAATTTGATAGCTGCAAAATAAATAACATTTTAAATCAGTGAGACAAAGGAAATAGCTTTACCCTTAATTTTAATAAGGAGATAACGTTGTTTGATATATAATGAGGAAAATGATGTGTTCCGACTTTGCTGACTTAAATATTCATCCCAACAGTACATATACGGTGTATGCAAAATATAGAAGAGAAAGCCCATTTTGTTTAACAATGGCATTAACCCGTTTAATCAATTGCACAGCATATTAATGTTGAGGTTTGTCTTGTAGGTAACATTTGAAATTTGATTGATGATCTAAAAGTGAGGATGGCGTTTCTCGAATTAAAATATTTTTTTTTCTTGTGGTTGTGTTTTCAACACCCCGTAGATAAAACTAGTTCGTATACTTACGCTATGGTTCTGGTGGAACGTTATATTTATTGAAATGTATTGATTTGTTATGTATACCTTTATTTGATAAGGTTAGGGACGAGAAGGATTGGCGGTATTACGCTTTATTAGACGACTAAGAATAAGGTGCAAAAAAGCCGCGCTAGTGGGAGCTCTTAGTCAAAACACATATTTATATGAAGATAGATTGATATGAAGCTATTTGAATACTGAGTGTAGTAAACATAGCAAGGTCAAATTATATCACTGACGGCCATTTGCAGTTTCTTCTATTAAACTGTTTTTAGTCACCAGAAAATATATACCTACTTTTTAATTTTGGCTTAGTTACTTTCTTTTAAGCTAACCGTTAAGTATGACTGCAGATCCTGATCTCTGTATATCAATTACATTTTGAAGTTTAGTGCTTGCTCACCAATTGATAATTATTACGAACATCCTATGGTTTAATCCTTCAGAGGAGAATTGGGTACATTTAATTATTTCTTAATGTAGGAAAATGTTTACAAAGTTAACGTTTCGTAAAAATAAGCACGTCAACATTAAATAAAACCAAATATTTTTTATTTTCTCAAATATAAAATTAATCTCGGGTTTTCAGAATAACAGTTAAATATGTAATCAATAAAATGGTATGATACTCTCAAGATACCATTTTGAGTCACTAAGGGGTACACATTTTAAGATAGAGAATTACTTTGAAACCATAGTAATTTAACTAATTTGATTATTTTCATATCCTTCCATTAGAACAAACTGATCTATTTGAGATTTATCAGACGTCTGGGTAACTTCTTTCACTGGATAATCCCAATTAGTTCAGCCGGCACGCAGCCTCGTTCTCCGGCGAGATAAATGGATTGGTAATTTAAAATATCCACTTTTGAATGATCAATTAGTAATAAACATCTAGAATAAAAAATATTAATTCCACCACGCATCGGAAAATGTAGCTTTTATTTATGCTAGGAAACTCTTTGCACTTCAGCAGCCTGTCACCACGCCCCTTCTCCCATTTTCCACCTCCTCTCCATTTATCTCCTGGCCATGCTGCTCATCTCTTCCTCTATGTACCTCTCCATTTCAACTGTTTACCTCTCCTATTCTCCCACCCTCTTTCTCTCTCTCTATCTCTCTCTCCTTCCCCTACCTTCCCGACATCTCACCATTTCGCGTTCCCTCTGCGAGCGGCCATTTTATGCCCTATTTACACACAAATAGCTCCCGTTGCCGCCGGGGGCCGAGGGGAAGGACGTGGCCATATGTATGTGTGAAGGGAAGAGGCTGTTTCGGCAGAGGAGGGAGTCGGGGAGAGGTATGGGGGAGAGGGTTCGCGCGCCCACGCTCGCTCGCACGTATGAGAGCGAGTGTGTGTGTGGTCACTTTTAAGGTCTCAATTGGGGTCAGGTATACAAAATGAGAAGGCTTTTGCAGCAGTAGTGGCGAGTGTTGAGGGGGACCACCAAAAGGATTATGGGATTGGCCACTGAAACGCGTGGCTTTCACGGCGGGCACTTCGTGCCGAGTGTGGGTAGTGACGGTTTGGGGGGGGGAGGGCGGGGGAAGGGGATTTTTGGGGTGTTAGGCAAGAGCGAAAGGGTTTGTTCTGCTTATGTGCGTGGCTCGTAAATGTTAACTCCGGTTTTCCAGCCGCCCCTCCCCCGGAGTCAGACGAGGGGATAGGTGGGGAGATGGATTCCTATCTTCATGCTTATAGCCGGAGCACTTGATTTTGAAATTTTTCGACCAATAAGAGATCAATGTGTGGAAATGGACAGCGACTTGAAAACTCATCCCGAATAATTTGGATGATGAGACTAACTATTGATTGAAAGGAACACGACGGAGTCAAATGCCAATAATACCAGTAAGATCACACTTGTATGATTTAGGGGGGCGGGATATGGAGGTGTACGTAGGTACGAGTACGTACTAATTATACGAATAAAATTGTACACCTAGTTCTAGAAGACTGCTATCTCATTACGAAGACTAGGAGAGTACCTGAGTACTGAATTAAGCTATTTTTAATGATAAATTAAGAGGAAAGTTAAAAAGAAAGTAATGGTAACGCAATATAATGAATCAAAACTTTCCCACGGGTGAAACGTTAGGCTATTTAGAAATTATTTTTGAGTTATTCAATTTTACATCACAAATGGAAATTCTTTTGTGCGAAATTAATAGTAACATGAGACATACCTATTATTCATTTTAGTTTGTGAATTATAATCTGAAAACTAAATAAACGCGGGATGGAAACTAAGCCAAGGTTATCGATCTCTAACTTTTTTGCAGTTCGAATGTTTCCTTATAAATATATATATATATATATATATATATATATATATATATACATACACACATATATATATGAAATATACGCATACATATATGCATATATATGTATATAAACATACATACGAAAAAGTCAGCTGTTTAAAATCTTTTAAATTGATCTACTTGACAAATCTTTTAGGTAATACAAAGTGAAGGGATATGTTTTCATGCTAAATAGCGCTAATTTAATTTTTATTGAACTTATGAATTAGAAATGTGAAGTTTTTGCGCTCTTGAACAATGTGCTACGCATTTATTTCTTTATCAAGTGCATTTACTGCCAAAAAATTGCGCAGAAATTTACGATAAATTACTTCAAATCACGCAATTTATGGTTTATAATGTGTCTTTTTTTAGCGAAACTAATTGTGTAGTTTTTCTCCCTTTTCCTTTTGTGTTGTAATCATGAGTGATAATACATGAAAGGGACTTTCTTTTGTCGAATTTTTTTTTATCCTTTTTCACAATTTTTTAAAGCTGTTTCATTTGAGCCTTTGATTCAGTTATGGTGAAAGCCCTTTCACATCAATAGCAGTCGTCTAGACCCAGGTGGATGAACGTGTTTCCATTCGCTTTCATGCATCGGTGTCATTGCCGTCCTAATGATACCCTGAACGCAAATCTTTGTTTCAGTTTTGTTCCTCTCCCTATTCAGTCCATTCCATTCAAGATTCTCTGCAACACCAACTGTCGCAATGCAGCACAAATCTGGACTGTAAAACGTTCCTAGAGAGTTTTGTTTCGCGTATTCTTGTGAGTTTACGAGTAGTGGCTAGCATTTGTACAAAAAAACAGAATTTGGAGTGAAATTGAAGTTCTAGCCAGCTATAAAAGTAAGGAAAAACGGATGAAATTCAAAGCATGATGAATTACGTAGCAATGACAATGCAACATTTTTTGCTGCTTTTGTGTGCGCAATAATCCTTCATAGCTAATACTTTGATAGTAGTTGACTACTGAAACATGAGAAAAATTCTGAACTAACTCCAGGCACCTAATTAATTTATATTGTTGTGCCTGTGCGATATTAGAAAAATTTTTAAACATCCTGAATAACATATCAAATCCAAGAAACCCTGCCAAACTTATGCTTTTATTTTGTTCAAGAGAAAAAAAGCACAGTTATGGGATCGGGCAGGGGACAAAATATGGAAGGACTGGCAAAGAGTGTCTAAAAAATGAAAGGAGATTGCCGCAAAGGCAAGGTAATAATAGGGAGAACAGGGATAAATAGTGTTGGACGAGGGAAGGAGGATCAGGAAGGAAGATATGGGCGAGCTCGGATTTGTGAGAAAAAGATGGAGGTCGAGTCAAAAGGAGGCTGTTTTGAGGAGGAAATGGTTGGACGAAGGTAGGGAGGGGGAAGGGTCGAGGGACGGTCGTGCGAATCTAGCTAGCTTCGCGGATGGGAAAAGGAAGGAGCCTTTAGGACAAACTTATTCGTAATGCCGTATTTTACCCGGAGCATGGGATCGAAGTGGTTGGAAGTCTTTTCAAGGTGTGCGCGGTGAGCGTGAGATGACAACTGAGCGATGAAATGACCTAGAATACCATTAAGAGGGAAAGAGAGGCAGAGAAAGAGAGTGTGTGGGGGGGGTGGAAAAGTGAGGAAGGCAGGCATAAAGACAGAGCTGGGGAATGGAGGGAGGAGGCATAGAGTCGAGTCTAGCGCTCGGTCGGTAATCTCCTCGAAAATGGGAGTACTTTGAAATTTTCTTTTTCCTTCACTTCTTTTAGCGTTACTTCGGCTTGAGATGGCTCAGGAACTCCTCTGCATTGAAGAGAATATCATCTTTGTTTAGTGGGTGCATATGCAGTTGAAATTCCTTTTATCTTTTTTCTTAAGAGGCATGATTTCTGAAACAATGCCTATTTCATTCTGATACATTAAGCTAGTGTACAAATAATTTTACATGCCCTACGTAGACGTATTGACCTAGTTCCTCATCAGGTATTAGGCCTATTTGCAAAATTGACCATAGAAAAATAAAAAAAATATATCAAAGCGATGGATCCTTCTAATAACATGATTGAAACAAAAGAAAGTAAACCATAGCATGATTAATATGCCGGCATTGTTTATTGCCCTTGAAAAATGGATAAAGAGGTAACAAATTTTAGGTTTCCTACTTTAAGCCAGGATAAATTTTCACCATATCCTTGTTAGTTTCTGCGTTCCTTATGGAAAGTTATTTATGGATCATTTTCAAATGTTATTCATTAAAAAGTGCTAAATTGCCATAATAAATTAAGTGAAATAGTGACCATTATATAAATGCAAATATTCCCATACGCAGCTGAAAAACGTCTTTTCTATCAAAAATATAAATTTGGTAAATTATTGACTTATAAGATCAATTTAAGAATTTATTCATAGCGATTAAATAAGATGGAATCAGTACAGCTAGAGCTTTCCTAGTTTGATTAATTGTTTGCCAGTATAATACGAACCAGATTATTGGAAATAATTTCGTAAAGAAAAGTATTTTATATGGACGGTAAGCAGTTGATCTTGTAGTATTCTTTCACAAGATACTACAAAATATTTTCAATGAAGAATGATTAAAGTTTGTTACCTGTGTAATCGAGAGTGCAGAAATTTAACGGTAAGCTATATTCTTTTAAATATATAATACACATACGTGGTGTCAGTTTTGTTGATTTGACTCTAGTATGGACTCAGAGGAAGCTGCAGAAAATTAAAACGGGTGCAAGACTGTTTCAGATGATGAATAACGCTTTCCATGAAGCTGTATCTGAAGTCTTTGCATCGGGGACAGTAGATATTCACATTGGGCTTTAAGTGGAGCATAGGGAGGATTTTTCTATTACCAATTTGATGTTGGCACTCAAAGAAATGTTAAGTATTTTTTAAAATTTTCCTACCAGTATTCGACGATTTTCTTTCTCTATGGATGTGACGGTATTAATGTTGTCCTCCTTGAGTTGACTATTTTCCACAATCTTGATGTTGCATTGCATATATCGTGGCAGATAAAATGTTCATACGAAAGGAAATTTTCAATGCAGCATCGCGTGTTACCTCCATCGATGCCGTAGGTGAAATGAGAACGTTTCAACGTACAACGGCTTACCGAATCGCTAATACTAAGTGTCTTGAGATTTCAGTGCGCTGTAATATTCTCTTCAGACGCGAAGCGAATTTCAAAACGAATTTTAAAACCGGAGATATTTCCTCAAAAATATATTTAAGACTTCACATTGCTACGATTCGGACTAAATATTCTTCTCCTGTTCTCATCCTCTAAATGATCCATGTTTCTAAGAGTTCTATAAACCCTCGTTCTAAGATAGTGCAGTGATTTGGCTGTCTAGTGTGTATATTGGGGTGTACGGCGAAATCGCTGTATATGAGTAGGAACTGGAATAAAAACACCACGTATGTTTTAATTCCGAGTAGGGAAAATACTTCAGGCCTTGTAAGAGCAAACATGAGAATTATTATAGGTAGTCTATCCAGTTCTTCAAGTATTTCCCGGTTGATCCTAAATTCAAACTAGTACATCCTAAATTGAATTTTTTAGTGTCCCAGGATTTCTATAAAACCGCAAATAATAAAAAGAGGATGGTCCCCCACTTTCAATACACAAATTTCACTAGTCTCATGGCATAATGTCATCCAAGAGTAACAATGTAGTACATTAATATATATTTTCTTATTCCTTACGAAATACGATGAAAGGCGTATTGAGCGGTGGTGGAATGTTGAAGAAGGTAATAGAGGGTAGAATGTTGGGCAAGCGAGGTAAGGGCAGGAACAGGATAGGGATGTTGGACGGGATGAAGGGAGGAAAGAAGTACACAGAGATGAAGAGGGACCGGATATAGATTAGTTTGCTGGGTGGGGAGTCACAAAATGTTTATTTGATAGTTGTGTCCACCCAAAAACCTACCTTAACCGGTAGATTACCTAATAATATATTCCTTACGACCAAAATTACGGTACTGTAATTTACATTGTCATTAAAAATCGTTAAATGCATATTTCTGGAACAGAAATATATCATGCCATTATATTCTGGCAGTGATATTTTCCTTCAATTTTGGAAGAAAAAACTTTCTCTATAATCTACATACATACTAAAAGCCTAAAGCTCCGAATAAGAGGCTAAAGGAGGATCCAAAAGAATATTTATGATTTTCTCACGGCTTGATTGGAGCAAGAGAGTGGTTACGTGCTCAGTGGGGTAAACCTTCTGAAAAATAAAATATTAATTTTACACTCTTGAGGAGTTGAAAATCTTAAAATTACTCTTTTAAATTTCTTTCTGAATTTTGGACGTAAATACTTCATCTCATACCATTCCGTACTAATGCGCTGGGTCCAAGGTGAGTTCTGTAATTCATGATCCGATCTTAGAGCGAACGACGGTGGGGCAAAGAAATCTTTTTAGGAACAGCTCATAAATCTTCATCATTAGCCGAAATACTTATGATGCATCTTATTGATTAAAAAAAATAATAGGCCAAAGACTTCACTATTTTGTCCAACACTATTTTATCCAATAAAATATATGTGACACTAATGACCAAACATTGGTAAACTTCATGGTGTACGAGATTTTTAAATTCCACAAGTCACTCAATGCCTATTCTATTTTTGAGCATATCTGTCGCAAAGAATCACTCTTCATGGCTAAGCATGTATCCTTCAAAGTTTTATCTGTTGAAAGGTAGATTTTGGACGATAAACTACTTCTATGGACCGGGAGAATCTCCTTTTTCTTTGTCCTACATTATTTCTGTCCTCATTAAAATCACTCGCCCACTCTCTTTCTTCCTCTATCCTGCTTACCCAACATTCTATCCTGGTTTTTAAAATAAGAACTTACTTCTGGCGACCATTGAAATAATGTTAACTATGACCAAAACAGCGCTCAGGGGCTTGGACCTGAGTATGTCACTTAGCAACGCCGCATTATTACCAGTAAGGTCACCGTTTTTTATTCCGCGATAGATGTCCTAATTGTCGCGTAAATCAACGTGTCACATTTGGCCAATCGTAGTCCTTCGAATTTATTTATCGGGAGATTCCGAGCCATAACGACTGATCCGCAACCTGTACAAATCTCAGACTGCTCAGGTGTGAGTGGGGAACGGAGAGTCCGGATGGGCAGTGTTAGGAAGAGGGGTAAGGCAGGATTGCCCATTGTCACCGGTGCTGTTCAACTTATGTGTGGAGGGAATGATTAAAGAGGCATGGGAAGAATTGGAGGTGGGAATGAAAGTCGGAGGGGAATTCGTAAAATCGGTTAGGTTTGCTGATGACCAAGCTTTAGTTGCTCAGTCAGCCAAGGGGTTGCAAGCATTGTTGAGTGAATTGGAGGTTCAGTGCGATAAATATGGGATGAGAATCAATATTAATAAAACAAAGGTTATGCGATTTTCCAGAAAGAAAAAGGCTAAGCTAAATATTAAAATAGGCGGGGAAAAAATAGAGCAGGTAGAACAGTTTACATATCTCAGAAGTGTTTTGGACTAATACAGTCAAAGTGGTAGGGACGTAAGGAGAAGAATTGCGCTAGGCAAGGAAGCTTTCTCAAGGAGAAGGGAGTTGAGGACGGGGACGTTGAGTAGGGATGTTAAGACAAGGCTCGTAAAAACTCTGATATGGAGCGTACGGCGCGGAAACGTGGTCACTGGAGCAGGAGGATAGACGTAGATTGGAGGCTTTTAAAATGTGGGTGTGTAGAAGAATGGAGAAGGAAAAATGGACCGAAAGGAAAACAAATGAGGAAGTACTGGAGATGGTGGGTGAGGAGAGGGGTTTGTTGAGAGAAATCCTATGAAGGCAGGAAAAATGGATGAAGGGCGTATTGAGCGGCACTGGAATGTTGAAGAAGGTAATAGAGGGGTGAATGTTGGGCAAGCGAGGAAAGGGCAGGAACAGGATAGGGATGTTGGACGGGATGAAGGGAGGAAAGAAGTACACAGAGATTAAGAGGGACCTGATGTAGATTAGGTTGCTGGATTGGGTTTTGTTTGGAGTTACAAAATGTTTATTTGATAGTGGTGTCCATCCAAAAACCTACCTTAACCGGTAGATTACCTAATAATAATATATATATATTTATGCTTAAAATTAATAGGATGTCGAGTACGTAGCATTAAAGGTGAGTAATCAGTCCAAAGGCGCTGACAAACACCATTGTTTTCTCCCCACATTCCATTTCGACTGATTAAATCAAACCAAAATCGAAAAGAACGTTTTTTAGTTCAAGATGGCTTTCGCGAACCTACATTTAGTCGCGGCAAGAAAAAACTGACACCTTAGTCAACCTTTGACGGGACGTCACTGCAGTTAATCCGTTAGTGGGTTTGGCAGGAGGAGGGAGACGAGGCGGAAGGAGGGGAGACTCCGAGGCGAGGAGAAGAAAGGGCTTTAGCGATCAAGTGAGGCAAGGGCAGGAGATAGGGGAAATGGGGAGAAAAAAATTTCGCAGGTTGTAGATTGAGAAGCAAGGACGCTCGAGGGAGGACGGAGGGAGGGAAAAATCTCGAAAGACACGGAGAGAAGAGGCATAAGAGTGTGGAATGCGGTCATCGTAGGAATCGGGGGAGGGTGAGTGGAGAGTGAGTATGAGGGGACTACGGCCCCTCTACGGGAGAGTGAAATGGGAAAGAAGTGTGGTTCCACGAAAGTCCTCCACTTAGTCCCGTGTGTGGATGATGCCGGAGTGTGGTGAGAAATAGAGGCAGAAATATGTGGAAAAGAGGGGTGAGCTATATCGCACGAGATGGCTTGGAGGGATTGTGTGGTAGGTTCGAGGGGGCAGATGAGAAAGGGGAGAGATGAGATTTCTTGAGGTTTGAGGCTTCGAGGGGTGATTGGGGAAGGGGTGGAAAGAAGAGAGAGACCGGGCGGGAGGTCCCGGAGTTGAGGAGTGATTGATGTGAGGCAGGGATTTAACGGAGACGGTCGATTCCTTCGCCTTCTTCTCTTACGTCTTCTGCCCAACAGTAGGCCACCCAGACGCCACCCTCCCCCGTCTACACGCGCCCCTTTTAGGCGCCACCTTCAACCCCCCTGCCACGCACACACGCGTGAGAACGCACTCTCTCCGCGGAGGAGGGATTGGGAGGAATCGACGCCTCACCTGTCTGTCCCCTTCAAGCTCATCCTTCGGAATAAAGGAGCAGGGGGAGGGGCTTTTTGGAAGGATCGCTATGGGAGTTGCATGCAGCGCGAGTGGGGTCTAGGAGGTAGGCAGCGTGTGTAGTTCGCGGGGAAGGAGAATGGGTTTGGGGATGAAAGGATTATGGACTTGAAAGGAGACGGAGACTCCATTCTCTCTTCCGACCACCTCCTCTCCCCGAATCTCCCCCACCCTCGCTCGTTCGCTGCTCTTTTCCACTATTCTCCGCTCTTTCCTCTCACCCCTTGTGTATTTTCACCAGCGAAGAATCCCAACAACGCTTCTTTTCTCTCTACTCTCACCTTTCTTTGAGTTGTTCGTCTCTTCCTGTCCTTTGATCGTCCATTTTCCTTCGCATTTCACTCTTCTTTTCGACCCTTCCCCCTCACGCTATGCACGATACTGCGCACGGTTTCGCAGAACCAGTTTTAGTAGTCACCCTTATTTTTACTTTCTGAAATGTGTCACTTTATTCATAGTTTTATGATTACTCCTGGGTTTTCCCTATGCAATCTTGAATATTTTTATTTATTTCCGAAAAAATTTCAATCCTCTTGCTTGCTGCATCATTACATTGAACGTAGACAGGGATTGAATTTTCATAAGTCTCCATCACCCGTGAAAGACCTGAACAAGGCACCGAGAGTTGATAAAATAAACGGAGAAATTGTCAAAGCACTCGGGGCCAATACAAAGGATACCCTATTTGAAAAAGATATCTACCACATTGGAAGAATACCTGAGGACTTCAAGAAGAGTGTAATGATTGCAATATCAAAGACACCTAGAATAGAAAAATGCGAAGAACACAGAACATTGAGCCTATTGACTCAAGCATCGACAATTCTTACTCAGATAATTAGCCGAAGAAAAGAAGGGACGATAGAAGGAAACATCTCAGAAACCCAATTCGGATTAAGAAAAAACTGAGGAGCAAATGAAGCAATACTCAGATTGAGAGTACTGGCCGATAAATTGTTGCATGTAAACAATTAAACATTACATGTGACTTTCGTGGGCTTGGAGATAGCCTTAGATAGTTTTGATTGGCCCAAAATATTCAAATTACTACAACCGCGTGGAATGGAATACAACGACAGAAGAATAATTCTTCTCCTCTACAATAATCTGGTAAGTACCATGCAAATGAAAATGAAAGGAAAATAGTAGGCAAAATAAACAAAGGAGCTCGACAAGTATGCAACCTCTCGCCAGAAATAATCAACGTGTATCTAGAAGAGGAAATAAAGGTACCATAAGAATTGGTGAATAAGGACTCAAGGTGAATAGCGAAGAAATTAACATGCTGCGGTTCTCAGACGACATCGTCGTAGGAGCAGAGACGCGAGAGGACCTACAAACAAACTTGAATACTACAGACCAAGTACTTTTGGAATATAATATGAACATCAACAAGAGGAAACCGAAAATCCTTGTGTGTGGAAGAGAGAAGCTGAATGCAGATATCACAATTCGAAGAGTGAAACTGGAGCAAGTGGAATCCGTCACCTACTAGGGCAGCAGTATAAATTGGGATGGAAGAAGGCCGACCGGTATCAAGCGAAGAATAACCTAAGCAGGGAAGGCATTCATTGAGAAGAAGCAACTACTATGTTCAAAGAACATAAGATTTCAAACAAGAAGGCTGTTCGTCAAAACGTCCGTGTGGAGCATGGCACTCTACGGATCGGAGACATGGAATATTAGAAAAATGGACCAACAAAGAAAGAAGCATTTGCAACATGGTGCTTGAGGAGAATGCTCAAGACTAAATGGACCAACAAAGTGAAGAAAAATGAAGTATATAGAAGATCAGAAGAGAAAAGAACCATATGAAGAGCTCTGTGGCAAAGAAAAAATAGATAATTGGACCTCGTTCCTTGAGGCACAATGGATTAGTTAGATATACAATAGAAGGAAAGATCCCGCGAGTAAGCCAAAGAGACAAGTACATAGGGCAAATTAAGAAGGATGTAAAACAGGGAACCTATCAGAAGATGAGGGTATTGACACTAAATAGGTAAGAATGGAGTGCTATAGTAAACCAATCTTAGAATTGAAATACTGATGATGATGATACTTCTGGGTACGCCTGAGAAAGCTGCAGGTTGCGCAAAGTTAGGATTTGGCACACATTGTTTTAATTATATTCGACATAGAGCTTAGCAGGGTTTAGTTCCAGCCTTGCACAGCTAATTTTCCTAAAGTAATCTTCCACCCTTGCATAGCTAATTGGTCTTCTGAGGATCCTCAAACAATATCACGGTACTCCACCGTAAACTGTAAGTTGCAATATTAACTAAATTTGAGGTCAAAACTTAGCCAATTTTGTCTTCCCTCTCTTTCATCGTCATTATAAAATAATAATAGTCTCGCATCAAAATATACAAAAAACTCTGCCATTTTAAATATTAATTTAGAAAACCTAGGGATTTATTTGGAAATTTACCTGTGAGTACAGCTACTTGTAATTATAAAAACCTAAGGAATCATGATTCAAGATCCTAAACTACCTGCCCTGGGATGTCTATGAAAAAATTACATTGAGATTATTAATGTTCATCCGTATGAGTAACATTAAGTTAGTGTGAGTTTTGTATCCGGTCTGGAAAGATTTTTATACGTTCTGAATTGATTCAAGTGTTGAATATTTAGGCAATATTAAACCTTTTTTATCCGTGTTCAAATAATTAGATCTTTTAAAGTAAAGAATTGAATCGTTTTAGCTAGTACTGGTACATGAGTGGGACATTACTTTGCAATAACGATTTAAAGCAGTATCATAAAATCACATTGTGTGTATAGCAGCTTTTTTTAGAAGTAACGATGATACTTGTAACATAACAGAGGAAATTTCGATACTGAAGTACATTATTTGGTTTGAAAGACATTGGTTTTGGTTGCTAATATACTGCTTTTCCACTCCAAGAACTCAGTTCCACTTCCGGAGGTTTTAAGATTTTTCAAAGGAATCACAATCTCCACTTTAGTAACTATGAAGAGAGCAGTTTTAAGCACAGTAACACCGAATGTCGGATACGAAGTTAAATATTGTACTCATTGGTGTCTATCGTTAAAGTGTTGGCTAATAGCTAAGGCTAGAATAATGGCTAGGCCAACCCAGGCTTCTTCCCATTCTTCTCCTTAATTCCTGTACATCCTATTCTTACATTCTAAGTACCCAACTATCCATCCGTATGGTGCAAAGGAACTCAGTTGTCAGTCGCCTCCACTAACTAGCACTAATTTAGCCCATGGGATTACACGGTGTTTTCCAAAGATTTTTTACGATGATTTAGGACGAAGATGTATTATTTATCATAGGAATTTGACCTGATGATGCTGTCTGTAACAGATACAAGAACTTCCATTAGCTAAATGAAGCGGACCTAGCAGATACATAAAACTTGTTAAATTAGTTTGTAAGCATTGTGGTGTCTAATATCCAAACATTTAAAAAAAATCAGTAGTTTCTGGTGAAAATATGAAAATATTTGTGGGTTACTTTACTGAATTAAATATTTTGTAAATATTATAATATGCATTTTTCCAACCCTACGTACCTTTTCATTTCCCTGGGCAAAAATCCTTTACCATTTATCCAGAAAACCTGTTTAATATTCACCACTTACCTGTTTCATGTCCGGTGGTTCAACCTTTGTTTTTTATCATTGCGTTACTTGCTTGAACACTTTTTGAAGAAATTTTGACTTTTTGAAGAATATATAGTGTTATCTCTTTTTCCGTAGAAGTCACTTCTGGTGTTCGCCCGAGAAGTTTTATCGGACCTCTTTTATTTCTACCTTACGTTCACGTCCTCAACTCCGTACTCACTAGTAAGATACGTTCCTTTCTGACGATTAATTGGTTTACAGAGATATCCGTAATCCCTAGGATAAAGAAGCTTTAGCAGATGACCTAAATGCTATATAACTCTGGTTTGACACTTGTTAATTAGAATTAAAGTTGAAAAAGTCCGAAGTAATGAACTTTGGAAGAGATAAATTCCTTCCCGAACGCCTATTGCTTAAGGAATACCAAAACGGAAAGAGTAGACTCGATTAAATACTTAGGCGTTACCCTCACTCACGACCTCTCCTGGGTTAAACACATAATGAGAATATGTGGACATGCTAAAAAAAATACTAGGATTTAAAGTACTGGGAAAATGTGATGAAAAGTTTAAAGAGAATAATATCTTTCGGTGGGTATGCCTCATTTAGAATAACCTGTTAGTATATGGGATCCTCATGAAGTTGGATTGACTGCCAATTTGGATCGTGTGCAGCGTAGAGGAGCTAGATTTGTCAAAAGTCGTTATGATAACCTTAATAGCGTTTCAAAATTATTAGAGAGCGTAAGCTGGGAATCACTCACGTGGGGAAGGTTAAATTACAGATTAAATCTTTTGCATAAATTGGAAGGATGTATCTTTAGTAATGACGTTGAAAATGTGTTATTATCCCCATAGTACTATGTTAGGCGAAGTCATGGCAGTAAAATTAGAAAGATTAAGTGTAGAACAGTCTGGTGTAAGATGTCATTTTTTCTACGGACGATAAGGGATCAGAATAACGTTGTCCGACCTCGCAAGGGCACAAAGTATTACGGGTCAAAATCAAATTAGTGTGCACCCCCTGCCACACACCCCAACGCTGGCTTGAAGGTACTAAATACTACTGTTATTTATTTGAATATGACAACGCAAACTGATAATTATTTTTTACTCATAATTTCAGTCATATAATAAAAAAAAATTATGGCAACCCCAGGTGCGTGCTCTACCGTGATTACGGAAAAGAACGGAAGTCTAAATCAAGTGAATTCGAGAGTACAAATGATGAATTCCGTCCAGTTCACATCAGCCACATAAGTATTTAATGTTTGCACTTTCAGGAGCCCTATTTTAATAATGGCGTCATTTTAGAAATCGAAGGTCACATATAATTAAAATTTTTAAACTCTTAAAATGTATTTCACTCTGGGAAACCTAGCTATTTTCTGCTTTTGCCAAATTGTTGGAGGGTTCCTTACATTTATATTTTTCCAAATCAATCTCTCTTCTTTCTATCCTGCTAATTTTCGTTAATCAGTCTGAGTTAATTAATTGCCATTAATGGATTATTTATCCTTTAACGAAAACGACAGCAAACCACAAAGTTCGTGGCAAAATGAAAAAATGAATGAAGAAAAAGATTTTTCAAGTGCCTACAAGTGTTTCATAATCGCATTACAGAGAAATATATACATATAGAGGACTTTTTTAGTTCTTTTTTAATCCTAAATCAATCAATGGAGGATATAGTTTCCTGATTCTTCAATATTTTATATTCCATTTAATAAAATATGAAATTATCAAAAATTTACATTTCTTTGAAGTAATTAAGGAACCGAAATGCGAATATTTGAATTATAATTGCCCAAAACCTTGTAGAAAGCTTTATTTAATCTTATTGAGTCGGTTTGAAGATTTTAGAGCTAAGGTTAGTCGAAATTTTACTTATCGTTAACCTTTAAAACTACTCAACTCACAAAGTTTAAAGAGATAACTTCCTGCGCGCGAATCTTGAAAATTTTACAAGTAATAATTATATGAAAAACTTTCTTCAATTTCCATTCAAAGATAACTTCTAATGATGCACGAGAGAAGCCGAAGTCATTCACCGTGATATTTTTTATTGAATGAAGTGTTGTCAAATTCTTTTGTCAAATTAAATTTTATATATCCATAAAAAAATTCTCGCATCCAGCCTTTTTTCATGGTTATTCTTCAGTTAAAATTAAGTTATTCATAATTTATCCCCGACGACATTAATTTCTGCTGAAACTTTGAGGGATTTCAGAGGTTGACGAACACTGAAATGAAACTCTATGAGTCAAAAAATCGAGACAAAGGCAATCAGATATGTATCGTATGCGTGTCGTTTGAAGACTAAAACAAATTGGATTAATCTAAGGGGTATCGTAACGATGACCGGACACTGGGGTTGAGCTCTGGTGTCAGTAGCAAAGGTAAAGGGCCTCCTTCAGTTAACAAGGAGCTATATATATAACTAGTTACATAAGCTAGGGAATCAGTTATGATTTGGAAGTGAAAACTAGGTTATACAAAATTCGTAAATATTATTTTCTGGGTAAAGTAGCAGGGGCCTATCTCATTATGAAGAAACGGATTCCGGTGGCCTTCTGAATATATCCCATTGCTTTATCTCTTCTTTTGCATGAATGTTCTTCTCTCCTCGTTTCTTGTATAATTATTTATTTTTGATGATTTAAAGAATATACCTGCGTTCTGTTCAGATCCAGTGGTCCTGAAGCCGTTGCTCATTGCGCGCATTGCTACCCGTTAAACAAATATTGCACTCCAGGATACCAAACCAGTTAGATTTCTGTATCCCAGGAGTGACGTCTCATTCAAGGCAAGCTGCATTGCTGTTGGACATTCCCCGTAAGACAATCCGCATTGAGATATTTTTCAATGGACGTATTTTTCTCTCTCCATTCTTGGTGTATTCTTCAGATTTCCAGATATTTCTTGATTCCTTATTTCAAGTGATGGGAACGAGATATTTTTTAAGTGTGTCAGACGTATTTTTTCCCAAAATTCGATGCCCCGGGCATTGCTAAAGGAAAGGAATAATAATGGCGGACCTTCAATTGGTTTTTGAAAACTTGACGGCTGTTTTTTGAAAGCATAAGTGTTAGCGCATACTAGATATCATTGACATTTTTACAGCTACATACGTAGTAAACGTATCATTTTTGTTTTGAGCGTTTTTCAGTAAATGTACTTTTTGTCAAAAAAAATTCTTATGAGAGTTGAATACTTGATCCAGTACATATTTTTAGCATGCAATTTTATTTTAGTTCCATATCATGTACTTTTAAAATCTCCCAAGATGCAAAGGATGAGCCTACTAGTTGCCATGAGATAACAGAGTGAACGAAGTTGAGGATACGTATGTAAACAAAATAGCCCGTTTGTGATTGGTGAATGAAAAGAAATATTACAAAAAGAGCACAAACAAGGAAATAATTAAACAAATGCATGGCCTTCTTATTATGTCAACATATTTGTAGAATGGGAAAGTTGGTACGATAGAAAAAGTTGTTGGCAGTATGATTGTTGATAGTGAAATGATCATTTGGAAAATTATGTTTTTAAGCATAAAATATGAATTTTATCGTATTATTCTCCACTCTGTAACATTATTGTATAAAGCCAAATATTGTTTGATGGGCTACAATAACTTTATTTATTCGAATATATATATATATATATATATATATATATATATATATATATATATATATATATATATATATATAGTGGAAATATTGAAGGTGGATTTGAAAGTAAAATGATTTATTAATTTTTTTAATTATTAGCCTCTCATATTTTCGCACATTGCTCAAAGATAGATCAGCATTTTTAGTAATATTCGTGGTGAAGACATGGGAGAGAGAGTGAGTGAGGGTTGAGTAAGTTTTGAATGAAGTTAAATTGATTGCACAGGAAATAGACTAGCATAAAATAAATGTGATGAGCTATTTTAGTCATACTGAGAGAAAAGGTGTACGATGTTAGTTGAATGAAAAAAAATATGTATGTCCAAAAAGCAAGTTGTTAGAGAGAAAGAGGTAGACCACGAAAGTCTTGGTCGACTGTAGTAGAAAGGACTCAAGAAAAGGATTTCAGATGCCTCAGGAACAGATGAATAAGCAATGATTGAACGTAATAGACGTGGAAGAGTTGTAAAAGTATAGACCATCACGATGGAAGATGTTTGTTAAAGGGATTAGGTCTTCAAATATTCTCTAATGCAAATCGTATTTGACCGCCAATTCCAGAAGGAATGGACGCAAAGAGTACATATTTGTGTAAAAACTTAAGTGGCGGAATTTGGTAACAAAAGTTGAACTTTTTCGTTACTCAATTGTCAAAGTATACACGCGTGTTGATTTTAAGGCACACTGTGACTAGGTAATTTATTTTAACTCAGAAATACCTGTTTTTATTCATTTTCTTCTGTAACATCAGTATTCCATTGAATTTAGTGATATATTAAGTGGTATAATCACAAAAACATTGCGACAAATAGCAACAGGGCCGCTGAGCCGATTATCTGTATTTGAGTTTTAGAATGACTTTTCTGCATTAAAAGTCTACTCTGATTCAGCTTTTGTAAAACGTTTTGGCCTAGTGAAGTTATTTTTCTTTTTTATTCCTCGAAATATTTCGTGTTATTTCCCTAATTTCCTTTAAAAATTGGGGTGACTTAAAAATAATTTTTTATATGTAAGGTCTTGCTCGAAAATTAAAAGACATTTTCTCATAATTCATTGTCAATTATTAACAAACATTTTTTTAATAGCATCACCATACATGCATTCAAGTTTCATAGGTATTTTTTAGATTGCTTTAAGTATATATTTTTAAATATACGACTTGTTACAAATTTTATTGAAAAGAAATATTTAATGACTTCTGAAAAAATTTGTAGTGGAAACGTGTCTATTTCGTCATATTTGTAATTATGGATGGAATGGGTATGTGAAAATTTGTTATAATGTAAATGCATGTAAAAAATATTATAATTTTTGGTATTAATTCAGAGAGAATAGAAATTTAAATAATAATTGAAAAAACCTTATGTATGGCGCAGCTATATGGAAGCCTATGTTCATGTTTACTTTTTTGATATGCCTTATTTATTTTACAGAAGGAATAACCGTTCCTTTTTCCATAAATATTCTTCCGGAAATTGATTCATAGGATAGGTAGACGAAGTTCGTTGGTTCTTTCATTAAAATTGGAGAAGCACTGAGATATTTAGCTTTTTCAGGAGCAAATTAGTTTTAAACTAGTCCTGTTACTCATGAAATGCATCCTTGTCTTCATGGGACATGCTCATATATCTTCCGTTTGCCCTTACGACGGTTGCCCCCATGGCCTTTGCTCTTATCGCTTTGCCTCTTTGATGTAATATCTCACTATATTTTCTATGTATATTATTTTTGCATATTTTCTCTTCCCTTCCAAATCCTCTTTTGCCCGCACTTCTTCCAATCTGTCGTGTCAAAACTGTCAGTTTTCCAGCACAAACCAAAGTTGCCTGCGACTTTCTGCCTTTAAAACCCTTATATATAGTACGTTTCCTCAAAAGAGGATAAGATTCTTATACGTCGGATTTGAATGTTGGAGATTTTTTATTTATATTATTTGCGGTATTTATATCCTCGTACATACCTCCGCGCATGAAACTAGAGTAGAAAGAAACGGGGAGACTGAAATAAAACGTCGTTTTTAGACCTTCAGATGAGGAAAAAGTCAACGTAAAATAACCTTCCACGTTTTAAATTACCATTGATGCAGTATATTTAAATATAGAGACTGCTTTCAAAATCACATTTATATATGAATCATATTTGGCTGTGTCTGAACTACTATTGACAGTACTATAAAAGGATAGCTGCTTTGCATAGCTAATACCTCACTAATCTTTCAATGCATTTGCATTAAAATATCCATTATCTAGTAATTCAACTATCTCAATTATACCTACATAATTGTATTTTCAAAATCCTTCACGTATCTCTAAATTTCTCTTGTGTAGTATTCGATGTATATAGATGTATGCTCAGGTAATATTCTTCTTGACAGCGCCGTAATCATAATTTTAGGCATAAATAAATGATAACTGCAATTATAAAAGAGTAAATTTTTACGATAAATTTGTTCAGTATACAATTGTTCAGAACAAATTTGATTACAAAGTCATTTAATCGGTTAATAATACAAAATAATGATATAGTAAAAATACACTTTAGGGACGTCATGATTATGTAAAAATGAGTTAAAAAATATATAAACCTTCAATTAATTTGTTATTAAAAATAATAAATTATTCCGGATTAATAATTATAATTTTCAAATAACAAACTGCAAAGATAATTAATCTCTTATTTTTTCTGATGGGCTATAATATATCAATTATAATAAGTTTTTGCATGTAATGCTTTAAGAGGAAAAGTTAATTTTTCTAAGATATTATCAGCAATAAATTAAATATTTGTGCCCTAATTCATAATTACATACCATTAAGGTCCGAACGACTATTTCACTTCCTTAATATGGTATGACTGAGGAAAAGCGAGGCACTGAAAAATAATTCTTAGATTTTATAATGATAATGCATTCCCAAACTGACATGTTTCAATAGCGCAAACATCAAAACTTACTCTTTTGAAAGCGATCAATTCTTGGCATTTTTTTCTTAAAGAGGCGTCGCATTTCGAAGGACGATACAAATTGGAAGCCTAGGGCAATTTAATTTATCAGATGTGCAATTAAATCCTCGGGTGGTAGAAGTCACTGCAAACACAGTGTACGAGAAAATTTCCACATTTCTCAAGTGACCGCGCATCCCTGTCTTGAATCCAACCGACCTGGCATCTTCCACTCCAATTAACATAGGATTTCGTGTGAGAATTATGTCGCGTCATCTCTTATTCTTCCTTTCTCTTAGCATTGTTTCTGTGAAATAACACCAGGCGGCGGGTAAAAAAGAAAATATGGGAGTAAAAAAGTAACTCGGGGACACGTGGCAGACGGGATTAAACAAGATTTTATTTCCGAGAAGCGAGGGAACACTATATAATTAACGGGGTGTAATGAAGTGAAAGTCGGCATCGGGTATCCTCCAATTTGACGAAGCCGGTGAGACGGGCAGACGAACGGAGAACGGGGCTTGGATTAGGTCATTTCTCTCTTGGATTCCGGAGGAAAGAATGGAAGGATTATGTAAGTGAGTAAGGGTGGTGGAAAAAATATACCTGAAGACGTCTCGTTCCCTCTCGAGAGGGCAAGCAGGGTAAAAATATAAAACAGCCAAGGGGCGAGGAAGGAAAAAAATCGCGTACATGTATATCTAAATGCCCGCGCACGTACGCAAATGAAACGAAAGAGGAGGCAAGCAGGCAGCCAGGCGTACAAACAAAGTGGCGATGTTTCCACTGTCTTTTCACTCCCTTGCCGTCTTTCTCGACTCAGGGCTTTCCTCTATCTCTCTCACTTGCGCGCGCGGAGGGTTGACGGCCCGCTTGTTTGAGAGGGAGAATAAAATCGGAGCGGAAGAGCGAAACACACACAGGCTCCGTCGCTGCGGAGTTGAGGCGTGCCCTGCCGACGCTACCCACCCTTTTCCTCCCGCAACCCTTCCCTGTGACATAACCCCCGCTCCATACTCTCCTCCCCTCACGACATCCGTCCCGTCGGTGCGACTCGAAATCCATTCGTCAACCACTTGGCTCGCTTCGGAGCACGGGACGCTCGAGAGATGGGCGGACGGAGGAGGGTGGTGTCGAGGAGGGTGTGTTCTGAGGTAGAGGGGAAGGGGGTGGTGTCTTCCTCCGAGGAACCACTACCGGCGCGACTCCCCATATCCCCCCCCCAAAGAGACGATTCCGGATGAGAAGAGAGAGACGGAAGTAAGGAGGAGGAAGATGAGCGGGAAGGAGCAAGAGGGCTCCGGTACGCCGCCGAGGGAGAAAGGCCCGCACGTTGACGATTTCGGCGCCTGGTAGGTTGAGCCGGCTTGGGGAAAGAGGAGCAACGATGGGTGGAGCGAGAGGATTGCGGGTTGAGTGCGGGGAGAGGAGGAAGACACGGCGATGAGGATGGAAAGAGCGAGTCAGGGAGACAAAGGGAGAGAGACGGTGAATGGGAGATTTCAGGGCGAGGGGCTTGCTCTCTCTCCTCTCGCTCTCTAGGCATCGGGAGAGGGGAGATGCGCCTCACGTCCTTCACGACTTGTCGCTGCTTTCTAATTATTCCCCGCGCTTAAGCACCAGCGCCTCAACCACTCTATCCACCCTTCCGCACCGTCCTCCCATCATTCTCTCCTCACCTACCCACCCTCCTCCACCAAACCTCCCGTTTCCCTCTCCTCCGGAGAGAAAGCATACAAACACGCACACACTTGTGCATACCTACATTTCGTCTCTCCCGCCAAGACGTCAGGCAACGCCTCTCTAACCTAACAACTTTCCGGTCTTCACTCTTTGAGAGCGTCACTTCCCGCCTGCCATCTTGTGTTCCACCTCTCACTCCTTTCCCCATCTCACCGCCCCCAAATCTTCCCGCCGCCCCCTTCCCTCTCCTCGTTTTTCCACTTCTCGTGTTACACTCCCCAATTTTCTTCTCCCTCTTTATCTCTCTCCCTCTTGGCTCCTCTTCGTTACGAAGCTCACGCTAACCTCAAGGGGAGATACACGGGAGGCGTGCACGGTGAGAGGGCTGTCGTTTGCGGGCGCTTAAGACATCCTCATTCCGCGCTTCGTTAGTTCGCCGGCAGGGAAAGCGGGGTAGGTGACAATCCGTAGCGGCCAAAAAAGCATCCGTCTTCCCGACGCCTCTCTCCATATCTTACCGTCTCTATCGCCCTTCACCTATCTCGCTCTCCTCTCTCACCCTTGCTCTCTTTGCCCTTGTTTCCCCCGTTCCCTCCCAGAAAGTGATGCGATCTTCGACCTCCACCTTTCCCGAGGACAATTTTTCTTATTTTCGGTTTCTACATCAAAATCCCCCTCCACTCACTCAAATGGCCTGGGGGTCGGCTGAAAAATTATTCTACGAATCGTCGCAGTGGTAGGTGTTGCGATTTCTCGGGTGCGCAGTTTGTCTCCCTATTGAATCCTGCCGAGTTACTCGGAATTGATATCAAATGTTTGTAATTACTTCATGGAATCACTTTTCTTGGTATAAGAAAAGGGACGCGTAGCCTGAAAGGTCCTCACTCATTAAGATAATTGCAAAAATAAGTCTCAAAGCAAAATAAAAAGGTATTCCGATTGTTTCATTTTGTTTTCCTATGCTATTTTTTAAATATAAAAAAATATATAACTGCAGAATTCGATTCGATCTTGTAGTGTTCAAAAATGTAACCAGTTTCAGTTACTTTAGTTTATCTCTTAGGTCAAGAAGATAACTAATTTCATATAATCTACATTTAAACTTGTCACGGACAGAACACTAGTTTATGCACTCTTAATAATCACATTTCAACTTTATATTATTGGTTATTGAGGCAAAATATCCACAACCATGTTGCTGGCAGGGTGCAATGTTACATTAAAAGGTGATTAGTGTATAATATGGTAGTTGTTTTTATTTTTCTCGTACAAAATTATTACGAAAATTCTTAAACGGTGAAGAAAATTAGTAAAGACGTATTGTTTTAACTTTATTTATATTAAAATATTTACGTTCTGACTTTTTTCATTTTTCCGTAAGCAGAAATTATACAATTTTCCTCATTATCTCATCATCCTGCGACTTAAAAATTGTTTTCTGTGTATGATGTTTGATGTTTTCTATCAGGGGGGTATCTAGCGACAATTCTCGAACAGAGCCCGACGATTAGAAGTGATTAGAAAAAACGGGTCATTCAATTTTCAAAACACATAATTCGATCATAATCATAATCTTTAGGGTGGCTGGAAAGTCTACCCAATACCCATTCGGCATATGTTGCAAAAGTCCGTTTCCGTAATATTTACTTGCAATCGGAAAAATATAGAGACACTGAATTTTAAATTTCTTTTTTTGATTTGATATTATATCTCCTTTCACTTACAAATTTAGATGATCTGGAAACCGCTTATTATTGCAATGTTTATTTTTCATACTTTAGAGTCGCTCTTCATTAATTTACATGTTAACAGGTAAATATTTATTAATTCATTATATTTAAACTACTAACCGTAGTTCTTTTCGAAAATAATTGTTAACGAAATTCACGCGAGGCTAAAATTTTCATGTATTTTAACAACATTTCCGCACTTATCACTCATTCCATTCTGAAAATGTTAGTCAATTAAACTTTGAATATATTGAGGCATTTGCTAATATTTAATGCTATAAAAAATATTAGGAAACACTTCATAAGTAATTTTGGTAAAAAATCATACTTTTAGCATATATTATGTTGTCACTAACTATTGTCTACCAGTACCATAACAAATATTGAAGGTATTCTGTCTGTCATTCTGATTCAAGGGTACTAACTTTAAAAAGGTATAAATTAACAATTAATACTTATTTACTATGTATATTGTGCAATGAATTGCTTATTTTGTCAATGAAAAACTATTTTTCATGACTACTATTTCATTAACTATTGAGACATTGAAAAAATAACTTTAAAAAGATATAAATTAACAATTAATACTTATTTACTAAGTATATTGTGCAATGAATTGCTTATTTTGTCAATGAAAAACTATTTTTCATGACTACTATTTCATTAACTATAACTGTATTTGGAACGTCAACTCAATGAATTACATAAAATTCCAAGATCTCATTTGACTTTCCTTATTTTATTTGCAAAATATTATAATGATCCGAAAAAATAAAATCTCAGTAGTGATACTTCAATATCATAAAAGTTGACATTTTTGCATTAATGGTGCATATATTCAGTGGGCAGATAATTTATGTCAACCATTTTGACTGCCACCTCATCAAGATGAAAAAGATTATGATTTTAATGGTTAACTTTCCATTCTCAAAGATATATCTCTGTAACCTCCCTCCATGTTTCTGAAACTATTAATTTATTATTGAAACCAATACGTAATTTTTGGAAGTTATTTTCCAATTATAACCCTTATTTCTACAATTCTTTAGTGACATCCGTCAGAGTCGATTATTCATTAATTTTTTCACCTGGATTCACTGAAAAATGATTTACTTTTAAAATATTACCGAAGTTATCTTTCGCGATTTCACTATTTGACCAGAAAATTTTTTATCTTTTAAATCAATTTTATTCGAATCATGACTATCGTCTTTTGTATTTAAATTACAATAAATGTCCTAAGTATATCAGTATATGAAACGATCAGGTATACGTTTTCTGGGATATAGAGAAGTATTTTGCTAGAACCAAGGTAAATTCCACATTTCATAGAGAAATGAATCCCGAGAATAACAGTTCTTAGATGTTTAATTTCAATCAAATTAAAACGAGGAGATGTTTTGGCCACGAAAATGAATACTCTATTCTCAAATAATTTCCACAAGCAATACGTACATTGTCATCTTTTCTCATTTTTAAATAATTTATTTGGTTATGCAATAACTTTTGCATCGCAAAATATCTTGAAATTCCCTATTTTGAGGATCACATGAATAACAAAAATTGATTAAATGTGTTTTCATGACAATAATCAGCAAAAACAAAACTGATAGTAATTTTGCGAAAAAATTAAAGTATTTTTGCAAATTATAGTTCTTAAATCATTTAAAAATGAATCTAAATAATTGGTAATATATTTGTTAAACAATTATTTATGTAAAGTGGAAGCAAAATGAAAGTAAGGTTTCGAAACTACAGGAAAATTTCTAATTTGTGGTTCTAAGTTAAATCATCGCCGTTGGCGCTACCTTAATCTTTAAACCACAATGCTTAAGCCTTAAAGGCGTAATTTTATCCTTTATATGGTATTTCTATTTCCAGAAAATGCAATTTTATAGCTTAATGTCCCTGCTGTCTATTTCAAAGCCCAAGCAACCCTAAGAACTATTTTTTGAGGATATTCTGGTAGAGATAAGGTGCCACATTTCGTGAAATGTAGCGAGAGTTTCTCATTTAATAAAATAATTACTATCTGAATGCCAATTAGACGTTTTTCGCCATGATAAAACGGATAAAATGCAGAATCGAACACTTTTTCGAATCTATCCAAACATTTTATCTCTGGTGTAACTGTAAGCATAACTAATCTAGTTATATTCCACTAATTCAGTATTAGGAAAATCGCTTACGTTTAATTTTTAAATTAAAAATAAATAAATCATGCGTCAAAATATCTTGGTTAATAGAATGATTTGTCGAATTTTTACCGCACTTTTTGTTAAACGATAAATGTCGCCTTCCAAATTAGGTCGGTAGTATAGTTTATTTTTCCAAGTTGTTTGGATCATGTGAGGATTATTTATACCATATTGTTAGAAGTCAATGAAGATTATGTGTACTAACATGCACTTTGTTTTCATCCCTTTATGAAAGTAAATGTTCTCGTTCCATGCTCTTCATCAATAATAGTTTCAGTTAAACCAGCGATAGGTATATGACAGCTTTTCTCTAATGCAGACTACCAACTCTCAAATAATAGGTTTTCGCAATTCCCCTTTTTCCTCATGCCCTTCATGTTCCGTCGTTTCAACCTCATCCCTTCTTCTCTCAAGTCCTTATCTCGAGAGGGAGAGGTTGGAAGGGGGATCTCTTTCGCCCCCTCCACGCCGCCTGACAATCCGGGCCAGCAAGACGAGCAAACTTCCCCACTCCCGTCGCATTCCACTCCCTCCCCTAATCCCCCACTTCTTACCCCCCAACTCCTCTTCCTCCGGCAATACTCATTTCCCCCGTTGGCATGGATCGGACAGACAAAGGGATGGTTTCCGAGAGACTGAGGGGGAGCGAAATAAGAGACAAGGGTAGATGGACGATGTGGACTAGCAGAATACAGTCCAAATTTTATCGTTCTACTTTCTTTTTTCTGTAGCCAGCGGAACAAGTGAAGACGGAAAACACGTATAAATACAGTAAAGTGCTCCATTGAACTCCCTTTCCTTTAAAGGTGCATCCATTTCATTCTTTTGACATATTTTTGAACTGAGTTGCTCATTACAAGAAAGTTATCTTTAACTATAAGTGTTCATTAAAACCATTCCTTCATTCATTAGCAACACATCTCTGTTTCTGTTACATCATAGTAATTTACTATAAATAAATAATTGAATATAATTTTACCATAATAGCGTTAAATATTATCTCAAAAAAATAACAAAATATATTTTTACGTGGTGTGTAATATGTCTTCTTATAATGTAAAGAACTGTTAGGAAATACTTATAATTTATAGTCTTTGTGTCGATACATTAAAAAAGTTTTTTTTAATTCATAATCTTGTATAATTTATGAATTCATTAAAGTTAACCAATATAAGGAAATCTTTTAATTATTTATAAATTTTATCTATTGATAAGTTAAACTGAATCAAATCAGAAACATTTAAATTACGCATTTATTTCGAAAATAATGTTTTCACATATACACATGGTAAATTTTGCACGAAACATCGTCCAAAATCCAATCCAAGTCAGGTTCCTTAATTTACGTGAGAATATTCTAAATCGGCTTTCTTCAAAGGTAAAATTATAAGGACAGCATTTTTATCCTCATGGTGTCTAAAATGTTATAATTTGAACAACGCTTGTAAACTAGAGCGTGATTTGGTTGTAACAGTAAACTATTTGTTTCACTGTTCGAGAAGGGAGTGGATTGATGAGATGGAACACGGTCAGTTGTGATGGATGCGAAAGATTTTCCTTTACGAGGTAGCGCTCCAAGCGATGTAACCCTCACTTTATCCCAGTTGTGGTTACTGCGTCGGTCAGGTGTGACAATGATTATACCTTCCATCATGTCCACCTTCACACGTGTCCTGAATATCCACCGGTGTAAATTCCATTCGTCGTGTGGTAGCTTACTTCCGGTTACGTAGTTATTACACTTTAGGATCCATTTGTAATGGAGCCTGATAGATCAATTATGCTGTAGCGTGTAAAAAATGGAATAATAGTAAATTCTCCATAGAATTACTTAAATATACATTGCCTCAGTAATACTGTGTTCCGTCCATTGTATCGATGCATTTCATTTGTGCCAATGCCAACGAGCATAATATTTTCTTACCGTCAGTACTGTAAGAAAATAGTTGACATCTAGTCCAATCGAAACATAATAAAATGAACGAAATACGCACTGATCGCCATGTGGTATTTTTTATCAACCAGCTGTATAATTTTAGATAATTCACACTAAAAACCTGCGTTATTACGCCGCAGTAAAATAATGACCAAAAGGAAGGCTCACTGCGACAAACCAGCGGACGACAACATTTAAATGAGAGCCGGTAGTTACTTATTGGCTCTCTCTTCTGTGAGTGCGTCAAGATGGAGGGGAAAAAAGAACTAAGAAGGGGATGCGGATCACGGGAGTGGGTGAGATAACGTATATGGGTTAGGGGATGCGAGGGGATGATTTAAATGAAAAGATGGCAAGAAGGGGGAGGTGGCTGATAAGGGAAGCATAAAAATGTCTTGCTGGAATTTATAACAAAGGGCTGAGGCAAAGCAGAGACTGGGAAGAAAAGCGAATAGAAGCGATAAGGATGCGAGGGCGAATACATAAGTTAAAGAAGTGGGACATCTAAAAGGGAAGGAAAGGATTGAGATGTTGAAAAATGACTGAAACGAAAGAACCCCGATAAAATGAATTCTCAAGGTGATTCAGTTGAATACTGGAGACTAGCAGAAAAACGCAGATTATCAGGAGTAGGATATGCAAGCTATTGCGTTTGCTTGAATTTAAATATTCTATAGTTACGCTCAAAATTGACAAAGATTCAATTTGCAACCATTTAATTAATCTTAAGGGCGTCAACCGTGACTGGAGTGAATTTATAGTTAAAATCATAATTATTATAATGAATATATTTTTTTTAATATAATTTTTGCTATGATTGCGATTTACTTCCAATTCATTTTGAACAGTAAATTATCTGGACGAGTGTGAATTTGAGGATTTCTCCCTTAACCACCATTGCTAAACTACCTTGAAATTGCATATTTCATCTTGTGTGGAAGAATTCTTTGCTGCAGCAGAAAAATACGTATCGCTGGATTTATCATTTGAAGTATTAAGTAAAATTTAAAGTATACAAAAGAAAGATAAGAAGCCATGCAATAAAGATGGGGATAAGGCAAGTTTCCGAAATTGGTATTGAAATTCCAATGCTAATTGATATACCTATTTTGCCAAGCATACGCCGGCGGTAGGTGATCTCGTGTATTTCATTCTTCAGGAGTAATTCCTTTATTGTTATTCAGTGTCTCCTTTCCCACGATGAATTTGAGAGGAAACGGGGACCAAACTGAGAACTGTATCATCGTCGAAGTTAATTATGCCAAGGGGATAGAACCTAGGTGGAAATTTTTACCTACGTGGAAAGGAGATAATGAGGAGTCGGTGTAAAGGAAGGGAAAAAAGAGCGGGTACGTGGAATAATAAGAGGTGTCAACCCAGGGTTAAAAGCGAGGAGATAAGCAGTGGAATCGGGAGGGTGGTGGGAGGTGGGAAAACCGGAGGGGAGGGGGAAATGGTGAATTGCGGGTCTTATCGAGGGGGAAAAATGGATTGACGAGTTATGGAAAGGGCTTTGGGCGATTGAGGGAAACAGGTTAAGAGGAGTGAGAGAGGGAGAGATAGAGTAAGAGAGAGATAGAGGAAGAATGAAATGGTGAAGAAGGCATTAGGCTCTGTGAGAGTGAGGGAGACGGGCAAAATAAAAAAAAATACAATGCTTTATGCGACGGGGAGGAGGAGGGGTTTGAAGAGACGGAGAAGGGGAGGTTTTCGGAGATAAGCGGGAAAAAAGTGGAGGGAAAGGGGGGAAGAAGGGGTAAAGCGGAATACGGGGAAGGGTGGGGGCAGGAAGGAGAGACGGGATGGAAAGTAAGAGGGAGAGAAGTAGAGATAGAGTGGGAGGCCCGGAGGAAAAGTAGGTTGAGTGGGAGACGGCGTGAGCAGAAGTGCACCACTTGTCATCAGCGGACCAAGGGTTAAATGGAAGTGCCAGTGAGAGGGATCTGGGGGATGGAGGGAAGGGGGAGGGGATGAAGCTAAAGGAGTCGAAAGATGCGGAGGGTGGGCGGGGATTGGCGAGGAGTGATGAGGGGCGGGGTGAGGGAAATGAAGGAGGGAAGTAGGGATGGCCGCACGTTGGTAGAAGTAAGGAAAACGGTCCGAGGAAACGGAGTGAATGTTGGCGAATTGCCAGGAAATCGAGCTCATGGCGAATGCATCACGTAACTTCATTAGGGAAAGGGAAGAGGGAGTCGATTTGAATCGAAGGGAAAAAATCGGAATAAATGGAATGGATACGGGGAGATAAAAGGGGAAGGAATCTTAATGAGAGGCAGGGCAGCCCCTCAATCGGTGTGTCATGTGGGTATGGGGAGGGGGATTTAAAGATTGAGGAACGAGGTTAAAAATGTACTCGTACAATTTAGGAAAAAGGAGAAACCTCAACAGACAAACGATTTTTTTCCGGGCTGCAAATTTACTTTTAAGCCCAGTGGAGGAAATATGCCTCTCTCTGAAGAATCAAAAAGGTATTTTCGCGTTTTGCAAAAAACTTCTTCAGCACTTGTAGCTCTGTATGGCTAATTTTCACATTCCTTACAACCTTACCTTCGGATATTCGGGAAGTGTTTTCTTTATGTACCATCAATGTATATTTTGTTTATATATGTGTTTTATAAACAAATGAGGAAGTACTGAAGATGGTGGGTGAGGAGAGGGGTTTGTTGAGAGAAATCCTATGGAGACAGAAAAAATGGATGAAAGGCGTATTGAGCGGTAGTGGAATGTAGAAGAAGGTAATAGAGGGGAGAATGTTGGGCAAGCGAGGAAGGGGCAGGAACAGGATAGGGATGTTGGATGGGATGAAGGGAGGAAAGAAGTACACAGAGATGAAGAGGTACCTGACATAGAGTAGGTTGCTGGATTGGGTTTTGTTTGGGGTTGCAGAATATTTGTTTGATGGTTGTTTCCATCCAAAAACCTACCTTAACCGGTAGATTACCTCATAATAATGTGTTTTTTATGTAAAAATATAGAGTTACTTTAATTAATGTGTGTCCCAAAATATGGAGTGATACAAGTAGTATGTTTAAGATAGAGAAAACGAATTAACGTAAAATAAAACTATTGTTTTATTACTATGTACACTTTAGTCTATGCCTCTTCGAGAAGTTCAAGTTTTGTGTTTGTCGATAAATAGAACGCTACTTATTGGTTTATATGTATACTGAAGACTATACTTTGCTTTCTCAAAAATATTTATTCGGCTGCAAAAATATATGCTTGGAACTTAATGGAATGTGTCATTCGATAGGTCAACAAGTTGATGTATAAATTTGTTCTTCAAAATATATTACAAGATTTTGCAACACATTTGAATAAATAAAACTAGAGGATTAATAACAGAGGTAGAATTCTCAATCCAAAAACGATTTTTATCGAAAAAAATTTCCGTGACTACTATTTGGTTGCTAACCTATCTTTAATGTCTTAATTAATCTGTAATGCACACACACAATTCACACGGTATCCGAGAAATAAATGACCTTAAAATTCATATTTACCTGTCTGACAGTTGAAATCAGTGTTTGGTTACTGATTTACGAATATTGAACGAATACTGGGAAGTCGTTTGGACTGAAGTAATGGTAAACAATTGATTCGCATACTATTTGAAATAGGTCGTATTAACCCTAAGATTTCCAATTTAATGTCCATGGTCAGTTTAATCAAATATATTTCCTTTTTCATAAATATTTAAAGTTAAAATAATTCCCTTTTCTGTGAAATATTGCATTTATGCTTATCCGTAATTAGGTTGATTAAATATCATGAGTCTATTATTTTAAATATTATTTTTCCAGGAAAATATATGTTTCTCTGCTCGTTTATCTTGCATTAATACTTTTCCAGCGTGCTATATAAAAATTTGGTACGATTACTTTCGCTTTTCTTGCATATTTTCAATAGATGCTGAATATTCATATACAGTATTTATAGTATTAAAAATAGCATACATTATTTTACCCGAATATTACTCATAACAAACACAGCGTAATGACAATAAATTCATAACTTACTGAATGCTAAATGAAATTCATAAATTACCTTACTCTTACGTATTTAACTAAGATTTGAGCGCCAAAATGATTAATTTTAAGTCCTCAAGTTTTCTCAGAACAACTTTAATCAAATTATAGTATATAAAAGCGTCTCATAGGAAGCATTTATTATCCTCTGGATGTAACTGGTGGACTGTCTTTTCCTGGGATCCTGATAAGCCGCTCTTGACTTTTCATCAGGCGTGACAGAGTGTACCCTACAATTTCAAAAGAATGGGGGGGTAGGCTATTTCACAAAAAGCTTCCAGAAATATTGTTTAAACTTTCTACTGTTTCCAGAAATTTAATTATATGCTCGAATTATCAGTATTCCAATGAGAAATGGCAGTTTTATGAAGCATTAATAAATATTATTTTCTTTAGTTTATTTTTTACGTAATACCCTGCTGGTTTAAACTATTATGAATGTTGAGAAAGCGTTTATATACGGAAGGAACCTTTGAAAACAAGGTTCAGCTATGTTGAAATCATTTCGAATTAATAAGGCTGTTCGTATTTTTGGTATTTTAGCACACCGTAGGACTTCCTGCAGTGTGTAAAGCATGGCATTAAAAAAATGTTGTTGAAAACTACATAAAGATTGAAAGAACTTAAGGAATCTGACGATTGAGTGACGATTTAAGTACTGAGGCAAGAAGTGACTATAATAGGAGCAGTGATTTATTTCGACACTTTTCGACGGGTTTGAGGAGAATTTTTCGAGTACCAAAAGAATTACGATAGCAAAGGTATAATTTATAGAGAAACTTAAAGTGTAGCACTCTATAGTACGAGGGTTGCTATTTATACTTTAACCCTAATGATTAAAAGACAGTAATTTATTTTTGAATATTACTTTATTGTTTATCTAAGTATTCTCCATGATAACCAATACACTTTTGCATGCCCTCGAACAAATTTTCGTAACACTTTTTCCACTCCGATTAAGGTACCTCCAAAACATGGTTTTTGAATGCATGCACGGCTTCTTCAGGAGCCGAAAAACGTTGGGTTTAAAAACTTTTTTCTTCATAAACAGGAACAAAATGAAGTCATTTGATGCTAAATCAGGGCTGTGCGGAGGATGATCCATCAATTCGACGTTTGGCCAGTCAAAGAGGGGTAGTTTCAGCCGATCTGTGAGAGCTTGCATTGTCATGATGAAGGATGATCCTTCGTTGCCGCTTCTTTTTCCGCATTTCACCTAGGACTTCTGAAAAAAAATGCTCGTGTTCCATTCAGAATTCACAGTTTCATGTTATTCTAACTGTGCGGTTGCCACATGTCCAGTTATTCCGATGAAACAGGAGATAATTTTCATCGATGTGCTTCGTGCACGAATCACTTTTGTTGGATTTGGCTCGTCTTAGAAGACCCATACAGTGGATTTCTGTTTTGTTTACATCTCACACGCATAGATCCAAGATTCGTTACCTGTGTAGATGTTATGCACAGCTTTTGATACACCGCGATTGTATCTGTTGAGCATTTGTTTGCACCAATGTACACGAGCATCTTTTGGAGCATTGGTCAAATTATGTGGGATCCAACGCGAACAATTTTTTTCACAGCTAAATTTTCATGCAATATCTTAATGATGCTCGTCATACTAATCTCCAAAGATGCTTCATTATTATGATAAGTCACTTCCTCTACTGGTTCTTGCACAACATCAATGTTTTCTGGCACGATATCTCATTTTGGATGATATTCACGACTTTCGTCGCTGATCGAACGGCGGCCAAGATGGAATTTGCTACACCAGCGTTTCAAAGTGGCAAATGATGGGGCTTCATCGCCAAAAGTGGAAGTAAGTTGATCGATGCACTCATTTCTTGATAATTCACGTCGAAAGTCATAAAAAATCATCGCACGAAAGTCTTCATGAGTTAACTCTTATTTTTTCACTGAGACAAGATTTTCAAGTCACTATAAACAACACAAATTATGATCAAACGACAAAATGTTTTGAAGAAAGCGTTAAAATGGTCAAACCTACGTCAAAGATACGTCAGATGGCTCCTAAAGCACTTATTGCAGTTAAGGCTTTAAATATAAATAGAAACCGTCATACCGATTACTTATCATTTTTCAAATATCTGCGCTACTGGAGGGTTTTAATAGCTGATTATAAGGAATAATGGAGTAAATACAGGGTGTAACTAGAATTCTAGTAACAGTGGTAGGACGAAGAATTCTTATTTGGAAGGGATAATAAGATATTATAAAAATCACCTATTATGCAATGAATGAAATAACAAACAAAACAGAACATTTGTAGGAGGTACTTATATTAAAAATATTATCCTAAATGCCCACAATAATTCTATTTACTAGGGAAGATGCAACGATTTTAATGAATGGCTCTCCCTGATAGTTTAACGTTTTAAAAATATTTTATTCCCTAAATTGCAACACCCCTCCTGCAGGGAATAATCATTGAGAAACTATAAATTTGAAACCAGTGATTATTTTTCTATCTCTCCGAGAGTTCACGACGTGGAGCAATGATATTCTTTAATAAATCGTCCCTTTTCGTGACCTCGATCTCGTTTTGTGTATGCCAGTGAGCGTGAGGATCGTATACCGTCACAAATTTGACCCTATCGGAAGGATAAAGGGCAGCGAGGGAGTTGGGAACAGGCGAGAGAGCTGGCAGAATTTTTTTAACAGAGGTAGTTGTAACTACCCCAGGGTGTAATTTCTTTATTGACATGAGGAAATCAGACCAGAGGTCATTTTGGGGATTCCTGCAAAATACACACTTCCTTTTTGAGTTATTAAGTTAGCTAGGCTAGCATTAATTTACACAGTCTATTATTATTATGTAATCTACCGGTTAAGGTAGGTTTTTGGATGGACACAATTATCAAATAAACATTTTGTGACTCACCACCTAGCAAACTAATCTATATCAGGTCCCTCTTCATCTCTGTGTACTTCTTTCCTCCCTTCATCCCGTCCAACATCCCTATCCTGTTCCTGCCCTTACCTCGCTTGCCCAACATTCTCCCCTCTATAACCTTCTTCAACATTCCACTACCGCTCAATACGCCCTTCATCCATTTTTCCTGCCTCCATAGGATTTCCCTCAACAAACCCCTCTCCTCACCCACCATCTCTAGTACTTCCTCATTTGTTTCCCTTCCGGTCCATTTCACCTTCTCCATTCTTCTCCACGCCCACATTTCAAAAGCCTTCAATCTACGTCTATCCTCCTGCTTCAGTGACCACGTTTCCGCGCCGTACATAGCTACGCTCCATATCAGAGTTTTTACGAGTCTTGTCTTATAAGAACATTTAAAATATTACAATTAAAAAAAACTGGATGGTGGTTGAGAGGCATGAGGAATGAAAACTCACAACGCAGTCGTCCGAAAATATTTGCCTCTGCGGGCTCGCGATCAAGAACCCGGAGCCAGCTAACATTCGGAGAGAAAGGGAGCATTTCGACGGCGGACGTCGACAGAAGACGAGCCGGTGGCGACTCGCCGGGATGACGGGCATTTAGTATCTCAATCTTCCCCGACGGCCTTCGACCCGTCCTCCCGCCCATCTTACCCCATCCCAACCGTTGCCCTTAACCCGAACCGAACGCGGGATGCGAGTGTAGGGTCGAGGGTCGTTGAGGTCCGTAAATCGAATGGCATCAGTCAGTGAGCGAAGTAGTACGACTTAGAGAGGGATTGGAGGAGAGAGGGAAAAAAGGGGAGGACATGTCGCGGTTTTCGCATGGAGAGGGATGGACTGAGGAAAGGAGATGAGGGTTGTTGTGAGGGACGGAAGGAGGATGTGGACGGGGGTGAGTACACCTTATGAGGGGTGGGAGAAACGGAGAAAAAGCGTCGCACGGGTGGCGCAGACGAAGTCGAATAAATCAACGACAGAGGAGTGAACGCCAGAGAGCGGTGGAGGGTGGTAGAGAGAGGCCTAGATGGGACTGGGGAGGGTTGGCGGCCACCTACGAAGGACCCAGCTGGCCGCACACGTGAATAGACAAAATTTTCCCAGGGACCTGTTTGACATAATAAAAACGCCCGTGCAAAGAATGCACTCAAATGTCAGGGTCAATTTGAGACAAGGACGTATTACCCGGACCAAAGTATCGTCCCCGGTATCTATATGGCATCGCTTCACGAACGGAACTATCTAAAACAGTAATGGTTTGCAAACGTAACTGTTCTCTTCCTACTTCTGCATATTTTAACCATAAATATGGTTCTGCATTATTCAATTTAGAATGTAACTATAATACTACATGTAAATTAAACAAACTCAGTGTTCAGAAAAATACATGAAACACTTTAAATAAAAACTACACAGAAAAAAGTTATGACATTTGAATTTTAATAATCAAACCACTTTACTTTTCCACATAAACTTTTTAATTTTTACAACCCAGGTGAAAGGTAAAGTGGTTTAATTATTAAAAGTCAGTATGAAGATTTTCCGCCAAGTTACGCCAGAAACTGTTTCATTTTTCAGTCATGACATTTGATGAAATCAAATTGATCATTCAGCTTTGTGTCATCAGTATAATTTGGTTAAGATATAATCTCTCAAATTTTATTTCAAATGAATACATTGATTTTAAAATAATTTTTTCTCCAAGGACACTACTAATCTCATCTACATCTACTCAATACCCCGCAAGCCGCCGCAGGGCGTGTGGCGGGGGGTGTTAGGGCACCACCCGTAAATTAGGAAAAAAAACCGCATGCAGAAGGCACAAATTTAGAGCCCACAAACCAAACATGGTAAACATTCATGCACGAACCCTTTCACCCCAACCCTTTCACACATATGCAAACCCACAAACTACCAACAAACATACACATGCACAATCTTTGAATTTTTAATTTTGTTCCGACGTGTAACTTAAATGTTTTTAATATTTCTAAATGGACTTCGGATTCTTACTATTATGATTTCTGATTGTTCTGGGGAAGAATGAGTGTTTGAATCTATCTGTATTGGAATCTATCTTCCTTATTTTATCTTTGTGGTCTGATCTACCTCAGTAGTGTGGGGCCATTATTATTCCTTTTTTGTCATCGATAAACTAGCTGGTTCTGGATATTTCTAAAAGTTTAAGTCTTACTTGTCCTATTCGTATTTCAAGGGGCTCCCAGCCTAAATCCCATAAGAGACCTGTTACACTTGTGTTCTTGTCATACATATTTTTCACGAATCTGGCGGATTTTCTCTGGACTTAATCTTACTCTTTTGCCAGATTTTCTCCCAAGGATCCCAAATACTTGCGGCATATTCCAAATGTGGTCTAACTAGAGCAAAATAACACCTGTCTTTAACTTTCTCATTACATTTCCCCACCACCCGTTTAATGAAGCCCAGTTTCTTTAAAGCGGATCCGCATATTGTCCTGATATGTGCTCCCCATGAAAGACGTGGTGTTAGAACGACCCCCAAATATTTTACTCGTTTGGCCGTAGTTAGTACTGAACCCCCTATTTCGTAGTTTATGTCCTGTTCGCCACTTCCTTTGTTCCAAAATTTCAAAACTGCGCATTTGTCTATATTAAGTATTAATCCCCATTTCATGCACCAATCCGAGATTGTGTCTAAGTCTCTAGAGAGTAGCTCGCAATCTAGTTGGCTCCTTATTTCCCTGTATACCACCGTGTCATCAGCAAATAACCTGAGATTACTACTAACGTTTGCGCTTAAGTTATTAATGTATATTAAGAATAGAAGAGGCCCTATTATAATTCCCTGGGGGACGCCCGATGTTACATATCTTTCCTTTGAGCACAACCCATCGATGACTACTATTTGTTTGCGGTTTGACAAGAAGTCTCTAATCCAATTAATAACTTTCTCATTGATTCCATAGCATCTAAGTTTGTGTAACAATTTTTTGTGTAGGACTTTATCGAAGGCTTGTTTGAAATCTAGGAATACTGCGTCGACTTGTGTGTTTTTTCTCCCAATCTAAGTATATCGTGAATGAAAAGACCTAATTGTGTTTCGCAAGATCTGCTCTTCCCAAATCCATGCTAATGGTGGCTTAGTATTTTCCTACTATCAAGAAACCTCATTATGTTACTGACAATAATGTGTTCTAATATTTTACAAGAGATCGATGTCAATGAAATGGATCGGTAATTGGTTGGTTTATCCCTATCCCCGCCTTTACAAATGGGAGTTATATGGGCTAGCCTCCAGTCACGAGGAACTGAGCCATCTTCTACCGATTTTAGAAAAACAATTTCTAAAAACGGGGCAATGTCTTCGGCTAATAATCACATCATAGTACATTTAAAATTTGATATCTTTGTATATATCACAGCCAATTACAAGCTGTAAATCTTCTTGGGACATTCGCAAACATTAAAGTGATCTATGCTACCCCAAGCCAAGGAAGTTATGAATTTGGTAAGGGATTATATTGTACCAAATTAGCTAGGCAAGTTTGAGGAATGTGAAAAATGATTTAGCAATGCTATATAATCATTTAGAATAACAGTTACTTAGCCCTCAGTGTTAAAGCGTGTTACTTTAAAGCATGTTTACTTAAATATTGGTAATTTTATTTATAATTTTAACAGAAATGAATTATATATATATATATATATATATATATATATATATATATATATATATATAATTCATTTCTGTGAATTGAAATTAGTGAAAATGAATTATATATATATATATATATATATAAACATATAAATATAAAAAGGTTTACAAACATTTTTATAATTCATTTCAATTAAACTAATAACTAAAATATATATACATACACATGTATTATATATATATATATACTTATATATTATTATATGCAAACAAGTGATGACTGCTTAGATGTAACATTATTGTTAAGTCCTTATGTGCTATATGTTTGATAGGCTATAGCACTCATATTAATCTTTCTAAACAATGGCAAAAAAGGTTTAAAAACTGCCTTCGGAAATTTAAAAAGATTTCAGTCGTTCATCACCGTAGAGAGAGCCTAAAAGCATTGGCAAATATACGAGGACCTGGATAGTTAAGTTACACAGAACGTTGAGGGAACAGAGGTAATGGGAGAATAACCTGACCGCTAGGGAAAATGGTTTAATAGATTGATAAATACTTTTTAATAACATTGTCACCAAAGTTTTTCTAAGGTTCCAAGGTTTTTATTTTATTTAAAAAAATTATAATCTATTTGGGTGGAATTTTCGACCAGGGCTAAGATATGACCTTACGTGAAATTTCCAAAAAGTCGTACTGTCTTTTTTTCATTTAGTTTTAACTCTGGACGCTGAATATAACAACATGAAAGGCTCTTGACCCAAGACCTCTGTAAGAATTTAAAAGACCGCGCAGCCGGTCACAAGGGTCGGCTGAATTGACTTCGCCTCTCCGGCCCGTTCCTACATGGCTACTCCCATCGGGCGCCATCCAGATCCTCCTTTGTCTCCGCGCCCTCCCCCCCCCTCACACCAGCCCTTCCCTCAACCTCCAGCTGAAGGTTTCGGCGACTTTAAATGTCAACTCACTCAGCAGGGCAGCTAATGCGATAGGTATAATTACTGAAAGCGAATTGGGGAAAGGAACAGAGAGGTTGAGGGGAGTGGAACGATATAGAGGTGGGGAGGATCAATACGGAGGCCGTTCGGAAATGCGTTTTTTTGCGGACTTGGTCCTCTGGAGATAAAAATAGTCAAAGGGAGAAAGTTTGAGGGATCAAGATGGGTCGAATTTATTGGTGGGCGGGTATTTGTTCATTCACTCCTTCCATTATTCTCTCTCTCTCTCTCTTTCTCTCTCTCTCTCTCTTTCCCTCGCTCCCTTTTCACTCTCTCGTCTTACCCCTCTCTCCAGTCCCTCCTGTCTCAACCTTAGGGATACGGATGAGTGGAGAAGTGAGAGGGACCGGCTGGAGAAATGGGGCCCGGGAGCATGTGACTCGTCGCATAGGGAAGAACGAGATTTTCCACGGCGCGAAAGATGAAGAGGGGTAGTCAAAAGGGGGGAGTGACTTATTTTGGCAAAAAGTGCTTGTGGACTATGGAGCGGCGCATAGGAGAGGGCGAGGGCCGGGGGTCGATGGTTTACGAGCCCGGGGAGAATTAGGCGCCGGAGATAGGCATTCCCGTGAAAGAGCATTGTAGGCGCGGTGGGACGCTGTTACATGAAATATATGTCCACGCGCACGCAATGGAGAGGAGAGAAACAGGTTTGCAATGCTCTCATAACCGAGCAAGAACGTATATTTTCCCCGGCTCGGACGTGGTCTCGTAGAGGAGCACCGTATGACTTCAATTATGGATTTTATTTCGTATTGGAAAACTAAATGTGCCGCGAGTTTGGTGGGTCATAAACTTCCCAAAACAAAATGCAACCGCTCGCCGATATTTCATCCCCAAAAATCAGGATTTACCCCTAAGGGATCTCCATTGGCGGATTCTGCAAGCACATATTTATGAATTCAACGGCGCCAGAATATAATTTGAATAAAACTGATTAATTTTAATATCTTTGTTAACTTAAATTCATTAGATGAAATTGAAATGTGTGCAATTGTAATTTGTAACGGAGTAGTGTAATTTCGCCCAGGAATAGAAGGTAGATGTGAAATTGGTAAAAAATATTTTATTGAGCGATGCTGACTATCTAATACATATAGTATTTGTAAATAAATTGGCGTCTTTATATGAATTCACTGTCGTAATAGCCGTTGTGTCGAACCTAATTTTCCAGTGTTCAAAGAAATCACCAGCTCCGCTGGTGATTTCTTTTCCACCAGCGCCACTGTAAGCCCAAAAACTTCACTCCTGTCTCAAGGGTAAATGTTATGCTTTCGTGCAATTGAATCAACATGTCTTACTGGCGAATTTTAAGTTTTAACCTTTTTGCGTGATTTTAACTTAAATAAATCAATTAACTGGACACAGTTTTTAATATAGACGCACATAGTTTTTAATACTTCATCTTTGCTTTACTCGTATTTATGGTTATATTAAATACTATACTTTCCTTGTTAGTAAGTATTTTCATCTCAAATTTCTAAATAAAAGAAAATATAATTCAACAATACCAAGCCATTTGGTTGAACTCAAGCCTTGATCGACTAAATGCTGAATTGTTGAGAATCTACTATTACCATCCGAAAGAGAATTTTACAAATATTAATTTATAAAGACATTATGAAACACGTATTTTTGTCCATTCAGATAAGACGAACAACAAACATTCAAATATACTCACACGAATAGTTTGTGTTTCTTTCATAATTGTGCCTTTTATTATTTCCTAATTGTCTTTTCGTTGCTGTTAAAACAAAGCGAGCTTAAGATGCGCCACAGAGTGAAAACTTTTCTTTCCATTTTCGTTTTCAAAATATTTGTCATGCGCAGACGCTGTACTCATGGTTAATCTGTCTTCCACTACTTTAACAAAATATCTGCTTGGTTTAAATTGGCCACTTTATTATTGAGTACTGCGGTCAAAGCGAATACGTTTTTATTTAAATGTGATTATTTTAATGTATCTTAACGGCCAATATTAATGCATCATTTGCTTTAAGGGAATTTGAAAACTTTACAAAAATCTAGTTTCTTCAAAACACATTTTTCTCAATTAATTTTGCAAATATAATAATTCTAAAGGTTTAGCAGATATAGGTTTTATGAAAATGCCGTTAATTTGATTCCCTTGTTTACTAACAGGAAATGAAATAAGAAAAAATTTCAAAACAGTTTAGCTAGACTGGAATTGGTGGACATAGAGAGCTGTGAAACAATGGAGAAAATTTGAGTTACCGGAAGTTTCCGAAACCATTGAGAATTTATGTTCAGAAATTTAAAAAAAATAATGAAATGCTTACTGAAGATGAATGGATTTGGATAGAATTTTAAGAATCGGCAAAATAGCTGTAGCTCACCAAAAAAAGCAGTAAAGTAAAAGCAGGTTCACATGAATACGCTCACAGGAAGTCATTATTGTTGGTTACGTTCTATCATTTATTTCTATGAAGAATTTTGCCTGAAGTCCAATGAAAGACAAAAAGTAGTTAAACGAGTAATCAAAAATGTATTTTAGGAAACTTTTTGTTTTTATTCCATTGAACTTACTGTTTTCTCGTCGCATGCATTTTTCGTGTTCTTGAGGTTTATTCATGTTTCTAGAATACCCCTTGGAAATAATTTTCATTGTCAAATCCTGGTGAGGTTTTTCAGCTGCAGATAATATTTTCATCAACTGCTCTTAATTTAACGATTCATATTTTTTTCCAAATAAATAAAAATATCATTTGCTTGTATATTTTATTGAATAGCTACAATAATTCTAAAATACTCTATATATCCATCACTTGAGCATTATCAGTCTGAGGGAGCATAGTAAATACTAACATTGAGGCTGATAACATGGATTGTCTTGTCAAATTATGTATGAATTGTTTTGGATTTATAATTATTTTTAATCATCAGCAATTTAAATCCCAAATATTTTTCTAATCTAGAACCATGCATTATAATACAAAGAACTGCATATTTATCAAATTTTGATTTAAGTCTGCAATTTTTCTATGAGCGACTAATAATTATTTCTAAAGGATATTCTAAAAATATCTTCACTTTACGGAGTTAATTACTTTTATGAAAATAATATGTCATTATTTCCAATAAAAGTTGTGCATTTTGTAAAAAGACCTTTCAGGGTGATATAAAAGCAGAATGCTATTTAAAAAGGGAGAGAATTCACCCTTTCTATTTCGGGTCAATATTCGTAACGTATTTTAATTAATGACAAAAATACAGTTCGATGAGGTCTTTGGTAATGGTTTTGATGCTACGGTTGCTAAAGCTTGGCCATTTATTCCTCGCATTTGGTTGAAGCTCGAAAAGAATTTAATTTTAAAAATATAAGTGATTGGCTTACAAAGTTTTGGCCGAAACTCACACGCCAACGTCTTATGTTTAATCATAACCAGACTCCTGAACCTGGTCATTCACTCCAATTTCCTGAGCTTTTGACCTGCATATAATCCTCTATTTCCTATTCTCCCTTTTGTTGAGCGGGGACACGGGCAGCCGATCGGGGAAGAGCGATTCGCGGTATAATCTATCACAGGGAGAATTTGGTGTCATGGCGATATCCTTCGCGGTTCAAAGCGTTTGGCAAGAGAGACCGAGGGACATGGATTCCTTCCTAAAAGCAGACTCGGGACACCGGAACGGAAAGACGCGGAGGGCTACACGGCGGTGGAGGGAGGGAGAATGGCGTGAACGTCACTAAAAAAACGGAAACTCTTCCCATTTGAACGAGAATTTCGTTCAAAGATCGCATGGAAAAATGTGAGCTTTCGAAAGCGGAAGCTTTTCGGAAGGAGAGGGAGAAAGAAGACGATGAGTGGGGGTGAGAGTCGGTCTGCATGGATATAGAGCGAGAAAGAGAGATAGTGCACAGTGAAAGGAAAGGAGGTGCAGAGCGAAATTGTGTTAGAGGTGATGGCGAGGAATGGCGCACTTTTTGGCAAAGATTGGGATGGGCGGGCAAATGGAGGAGGGTTGGTGGGTCTTGGTGTTTGACGGAGGGAGGAGATGGAGGGGTTGGAAGGTGCAGAGGGATTGGTTGGTAGGGGGAAGATTTTGGTGGGAGGGGCCTTTGCTGACGTTTAGTATGCATGGGATGATAAGATGCCCTCGGAAGTCCCCCTACCAGCTTGACCTTCCTTCCCTACCTGCCCATCTCTTCTTTCCCTCTTCCCACCGTTCACGGACCTTATACCCTCTGACCCGAGGAGAACTTTGGCGTTTCTCCTCGCAGTCCTCTGCCCCACGCTAACCAGTTCCTCCTTCTCCTCCATCTTTCACCTCTCCACCTTCTCCCACGTCCTCCTTCCCACCACCTTCCTTCCTCCCATCTTCTCCGGTATCGCCGCTGCGAAAACGAGGTTACCCGTTGGCGAAAAGTCTTTTGCTTCCTCCTTGATTGAGTTTCTGGAGTAGTTTTTGTCATTGTTCCTGTCCCCGTCCCGGATCCTTGACCTCTCGCATGTTCCCCCTTTCTCAGCTCGAGTTTACGCGAGACGCAGGAGGGGAAGGGGGTTTGCTGGTGCCTGCACGCGTGGCTGCGAGGATTGGAGTTAGGCCTCCGGATTTGCGTGCGTCAACTTGGTCGTTGGCCCTCGTGGTGCGTGAACTTCGTTGTTGACTCTAATTCCGTAATTGGTTCCCGGCCAAATTTCTCGGGTGCTGGGGATATTCGGTGTGTTGTCCCTAAACGGTGAGGCAACGGGCGACGGTGAAATCACTCATACGAATGCAAACGGCTGAGATGGGGCTCCACTGGCAAAAACTTGCGGCGCCAGTCATTTTAAGGGTCCAATGCTGAAAGTGTTTACCCGGTCAGTTTTTGTTGGGTATGGATGCCCTAAGATGCATTGCTTGTCTTGTTACTCTTTATGGCCTCCGTCAATTTAACTCCTCTGATATAAGTTTCTCGGCGAGTGTTATTAAAAATATTTTGCCTACTCGGAAAATTGGTCAATTCACTAGGTACCATTCCCAGTTTCAAATCCAAACAGCATTAAGACCATTATGTATTCATCACCGTCTCGTATATATTTCGAATTGAATCCCGAATCGAATAGAATGTTTATCTCTAATAATGCTCCCTTAAAAACAACATATCATTCTACTTATATCATGAGAACTTTTTATAACTCATCAAATAAATATTGTGAAAAAGGAGAGGGTTTGATAGATGAGCATATCGTCAGCAGAGTGCTTAAGCATTATAACCCTAACCCTATAAAAATGCAGCGGCCGAAAAATAAAATAAATTAAATTATAGACAATTATTTTAGTTGAAAATGAATCAACTGTGTAAAATTAACAATTCCCCTTTTTATCTAAAATAATTTGAGACCTCAATTTTTGGATTGCCTTCACAATGTACAAAGAATGATACGCAAACAAATATTGATATTTTCCAGTTACCAAAGTAATTTCTGCTTTATCTCACATTTGTAAGTAACCTTAAATAGAGTTTATTAATGACCACGTTTCTCAAAGTCAAAAGTGTTAACATTTTTATTTTACTTTTTTTATCTCTAGAGACTTGCACTTTGACGATCATATTTAAGTTTTATTTATAGTTAACATCAAATGTACTAATTACTAAAGGCGATGAGGCAATAGCGGTATTATTGATATATATAAGCGTATCCGCGCATCTGAAGCACCAACTAAACTAAATTATTTTTCGGGTACCAGATCTTCCTGGGAAACCATAAGAGGCACAGGGAAAGGAATTGGCCCCCCTACCCTGATGTGTTCACAGGCGCACCGTCGGGATTATTACCGGGTGAACTCTACCATGACCTACGAAGTCGAATTTATGGCTGATAACTTTGTTTATGACTTTATATATAAACATATGAAAAACCGAGGAGCAAGAGAGGCAATACTCAGCTTGAGGGTACCAGCTGAAAAATTGCTCATGTAAAAAAGCTATTATATGTGACATTCGTGGATTTAGAGACCCAAATGGCACAAAATGTTCAAGATACTACAAAAATTTGGAATTGAATACAACGACAGAAGAATAATCCATCATCTATGCAAGAATCAGGTGGCTACCATGTAAATGAAAAACGGAAAGAAAATAGAAACCAAAATTAACAAAGAAGTTCGACAAGGATGCAACCTCTCGCCCGCAGTAGGAAGCACAAGCAATAAGCATCAAAGGATTCAAAGTGAATGGCGAAGAAATGAACCTGCTGCGGTTCGCAGTAGGAGTAGAGACTCGAGAGGACCTGCAAGCAAATCTGAATTCTATGTACCAAGTACTTCGGGAATATAATATGAACATCAACAAGAAGAAAACTATAATCCTTGTGTACGGAAAGGGGAAGCTAAATGCAGATATCACCATTCTATGGGTGAAGCCAGAGCAAGTGGAATCCTTAATCTACTTGGGCAGCAATATAACTTGGGGTAGATGAAGATCGGCCAAATATCAAACAAAGAACAGCCCAAACAGAGAAGCCGTTCATTGAGAAGAAGTAACTACAATGCTCAAAGAACATAAGGTTGCAGCTACAGCAAGGAAGCAGATCATCAAAAAGTACGTTTGGAGCATGGCGCATTGTGGTACCGATAATTGTAACATTGGTAATGTGGACCAGCGAAGAATAGAAGGATTTGAAACATGGTGATGGAGGGCAGGGCAAAGGATGGGATAATGCAGTACATAAAATGGACAGACAAGATAGAATTGAGGCTTTATTAAGGAGGAAGGAGTTAATGACGGGCCGTTTGATAGGGATTTTAATTAAAGACACGTAAAAACTTTTATATGGAGCTATGTACGGTGCGGAAACATGGTCGCTGAAGCAAGAGGATAGATGTAGATTGGAGGCTTTTGAAATGTGGGTGTGGAGAAGAATGGAGAAGGTGAAATGGACCGAAAGGAAAACGAATGAGGGAGTACTAAGGATGGTGGGTTAGGGGAGGGAGAAATCCTATGGAGTCAGGAAAAATGGATGAAAGGCGTATTAGGCGGCAGTGGGATGTTGAAGAAGGTAATAGAGGGGATAATGTTGGGCAAATGAGGAACTGTCAGAGACAGGATAGGGATGTTGAACGGGATGAAGGAAGGAAGTACACCAAAATGACCATATTTAGAGTATGTTATTCGATTGTCTATATCACAATACTTATTTATCCAATAAATGTAGATTATAAAATTAGGTCATAATTCCAAAGTAACTTTAATATATATCGTTTGATTAATTATTGTTTGTTTATTTCATAATTACATTTAGCTTACATTGTACAATATTAATGATACAAGCTTTAGCAGCAAACAATCATAAATACTATCTAAGAACTACACTATGGTTTTATTTCAATCTGCGCTTAAGAAAGCAACATATGTCTCATTTAACTTTGGAAGAAAGAAATTGAAAGTGGTTTTTAAAAATTGGGTGATTTTATAATTTGTTATTTCCACGTGCATCATGAGAAAAATTAAAAATGCTCGAGGAGCTTTATAAAACGTTTTTTTCCAAAGGATTTACCTTTGGAAAATTTTTGGATTTATCTTGGTAGAATTTTATCCATAATGATGAGCATTGGAAGAGAACGAGCAAATATTTCAAGAACCGCTATAACGTAATCACTGAGTATCCTAAAGTCTATGGACTAATTTTGATACAATTTCGGACGCAATGTGGAGACAACGACGTCACTCAAATGTAAATGCGTGGGAGGTCGCGGCTCAATCCGAAAGGAAAAAGACGCAGTTTGACCTTAGTCTGAAGAAACAACGGTCTGACCCAGGGTCAGAGCACTGGTACAAAGCGGGTGAGGGGCGCGTCTACCTGTCAGACTTCAGAACGAAACGAGTGGAACACAGAAGATAGGAGGGGGAGAAAAGAGAGATCAAGAGGGAAAGGGAAGGAGAGATAGTGCTCAGGGTAGGGAGAAAGGTAGAAAGATAGTCTTTCGGGCGAAAATGGAATATTAAGGGACAATATTTCCACGTCCCACTCGTTCTCTGGGGAGAGACGATGTAGAGGTCGTGGGGGAAGCATTTCGAGAGGGATGTTGCGGTGGGAGGTGAGGGGACGGTGGCGCGAGGGAAATACTACGGGTCCTGAGGTGCCGTGTCGAGGGAAGGGCCGGGGAAAGGCGGGGCGACGGGATGGGGATGAAGTGTGTCACTGAGAGAGGGAGGTAGGGAGAGAGGGTCGGGGCTCGGGAAAGTAAAATAAAAAAATGGGAGAGGGAGGGAAGAGTCCGGGGCAGGTTGAGGAATGGGAAGGAGTAAAGGTGGGTGAGGAGGCAGGATCAGGGGTTTCGAGGGTGGTGCGGGGAACGGAACTCCCACCACGTTAGCGGCAGAGGATAGAGGGACACGTGACCAGAATGCGAGGGAGATCGCCTCTATCCACCTCGTCGCCGCGCCTCTGACGTGGGCTGTCACGGCCGGAAGTGTTAGCGACGGGAAAGGGTCATAGGGCACGACGCTCTATGGGCATCGGCATCGCCGCCCGACGACCCCGTCCCATCCCAACTCATCCGCCCTCATTGCCCATCGCCCCCTGACCCATACGTAGCCCTTCTGCTTTCCTCCCCGTCGGACCACTTCTTGTGACTATCCCACCACCTCCTCCCCGTCTCTTAGTCCCTCGCTCCCTTCATCCCCAAACTCCCTTTTCCTGTTGTCGGCAACTATTAACTCGCAGACGAAACCGGAAGTCCGGCTGTAGTAACCTCAGAATGTCAGCTTTGGAGGTGGTTAGGTCTATAAATCTATTTTCCACGCCAATAAAACTGATTCTTTAACAAAAAATATCCGGTAACCATTTCCCCAGTAAAATACCTTAAACGGAGTTGTCTTTGTAACAATGAACTTCTTATAAAGTGATGTGTTTTGAAACCGTCGGAAGGGATCGTGAAGTATACAAAATACAGTTAAGTATTTTAATAAAAGTAAAAGGCCGATAAAATGTGATGCTAGTAATAAACTATTTTGTGTATATGGGAAGTAAATACTATTCAATTATATCATTAAATAAAATAAGATTTTACAGCTTGAATTGATAAAACTGCCATGTCCAAGGAAATATACAGCTAAAATATCAACAGCTTTAAACAACCGGTTGAACTTCCTCTTTTGGCTACAGATACATCTCAGTTTTACTCTTAGTAATGGAGTTGTCCTAGCTAATGAAGACACAGAAATTTATGATGAAATTAAATGATTTAGTGAGTTCTTAGTTAAATAAATAAGTTCTTCTATTGTTAAATTGTGAGTTTTTTTTCATTAAATTAAATTTGACACATCTCGTATTTCACACTAGCGTTTTACTCTAACATGGCTGTACCACGATATATGGGAGCTCTACTTGTTTATTGCAATTAATGCAGACACCAATCATTATTTAATTAAGTACGATTTGACAGAAAACGAACTGATACACCAAAAGAAATTAAATGAAAATAAATTAATTTAATGACTATTATTGGAAGAGAATTTGAGTTGAAAAAACTGAAAATATTTTAAATAAAGCAAAAGAAATTTACATGAAAGACTGCCAAATTATGGTGAATTAATTAAATATTGAAATAATTGTAAAAATTGAACGCGCACAGAATGGATACGTTAAGTTTTGGAAGTGAAATAACATAATATATCCCGTACAGATATGTTGACTAATTGAAATTGTACTCTCCCATTTTCTGTGCCACAAAAACCGAACATAGTGTACGGATGCTTGATATACATTTGGCCTACAATTTTAATATTCTTTGCATAGATAAGAATAGTAAATACTTCAAATAAGATCTGTGAGCTTATCTGTGAGTAGTAAGCTGCTCAAGAAATACCTTTAGAATATATAGCAGTAAAACATTTGACCAAATGATACTTGCTGTTTAACCAAATAAAAAGGGCTGATGAAATCAGAGGGCCAAACTAAGAGCTACTTGAAAATAAAACAAATTGGGGAAATTATCGGTATGATTTAAGAACAATCCAAACGCTTTAGTACATGAGACGGAAGATGAAAGCGATATTTTACGTATTTTGATTTTCAAGAAAGTTTCCTCTAGCACTAGAAGAACTAATTAAAAAATCGTTAAGATGCTCTTTAATAAAAAATTGATATATTATGAAAGATTGATGTAAACATCGAGAAAAATGGTAATTTAAATTGAAGGTAAAAGTTAATCAATAAAGGAATACGAATTATAAGGAGGATTTACTGTAAAGGTATGATAGAGATTTAAACATAATCAAAGGCTACATGAAGAATTTTGGGGTTATTTAAAATGGATGGAATAAATTTATTTTGAGCAATTCGCGCTCATCACAAAAAATATCTTATTCCCCACTCTGTGTATTAACTTCTCCAATCATTTCATTTTTATTAGTAGAAGATTGGAGGCAATTAAAAACAAGTTTTCATGGAGAGGCGTAATTATATTGCATCAGATTATCGAACATACCGTTTTCAAAAAGAATAATATATATTTTATTAAGCAATAACTTTATTATATTCCGCATTAATTATTCGATTTGATACAAAGCCAACAGTTTTTAGATTCAAAGTATTTAATCTAAAAATTTACTAATAATACAATAAATTTGAAGGAATTTATAATTTATTTTATCAAAATTTACCGGATATTGTCAATAAATGTGTAATTTATAGCCTAGATATTAATTGATAATGTTTTATATGGCTGAAGTGACCATTCAAACCCTTAAAATGCATGAAGAATGTTTTTTCCTTGTTATATCGGCACATATTTTATTTATTTATTTTGTATTAATCCAAAAACAGCACTTCGGTATTTGTATCGAAATTTAAGCAATTACAGAGCAATTTGATAATTACATGCTCCCAAGCTCTAAGTGTATGAAAGCCCACCTAGGCGGCATTGAACCCACGTCTTCTGGGTTGGCTTGGGAGGACGTAACCCCACCGGTATACATTTATGGAATATATAAAAATGTGTGTACTCGTGAAATGAGTAGTCGGAATATTAGGAGATGTATTGCGTTAACTATAAATTAGGAGATAGAGGGCAAGATTCGGAAGTAAATGCATAAATAAATTAAACATGCGCCTGTGAATCTTGAACGTTATCGAAAGAAGATTGATATCAATTTGTAGCTATTGGTTTAGGATTTGGGTGAGAATGGTGAAGGCAAAGAGGAATGGAAAAGAAGAGAGACAATTGAGTGCTAGGTATTTCGGGGGGAAATACAAGAATAATACCGAATTAGAGAAAAAGTATCGCGAAGAAGTAGAAGTCACATTCTAAAACCGACAGCTATACCAGCCACTGTTAATAAATGTGAATATAGCATTCGAGGGCGATATCATTCTGCTTTATGCATCAGAAAACTATTGAGTGCATTTCTGCTTTATCACAGATAAAGATCGTGATAAAGTTGAAAGTTAGAAATTTCTGAGAGAGAAAGAGAAGAAATATAAATCACAAGTTTCGTCTCATATTTTTGATAGCATGGGACAGTGAATAAGTAGATATGTGAGGTTACCACCTGCCAGAAATCACGTCTTTAAAGTAGAAATTTAAGTTATATATAAATAAATAAATATATATACATATATATGTATACACACACATTATATCAAAATAATGATCGCACGCTATTAAACCAGGCATGAAAGTTAACAGAAAAGTGTTATTGTTTTCACATTAGTATTAAGAATTCTTATAAACGTGGTCAGTAGCCCTTACTTGTTGATTATCTTCTGCAATTGTGAAGTTTATGAACAGATATAGTTTTATTTATGCGCAAAACTAACTCAGGTTGATAAAGAGAGTAGCATATAAAAATATATCCTCCTTTCTTGTGTTAGTATGTTTGAAAATTAAAAATTCTGACCCTTTTTCAATTCATCAATTCTTTATACTTTGACAAAGTGTAGTTTCGTTCAAAAGTTTTGCAAATTTATGTCGTTACAATTTTGTTAGCGTTGTATATTAAGCAGTGACTTCAGATGAGAATGAAACAGGAAGAGAAACCGTATTGACATTATGAAGAGTTATTTGCTTTATGTCGTTGTGTCTTTGGGTTATTTCAGAAATTTATCTTTTAACCCGGCCAGTCGCCTTCGTTTTGCGAAGTGTGCAATAAGTGGCCACCATTACTAACAATAAGAATCGGAAGTTGCGTCCGCGGGTCATCGCTTTCCAAGGTGGAGTAGTTGTGGGAAAATATGAGCCTGCGGCCGCTGCGAGGGAGAGGGAGTTGTGTGTCTTCAGCGGCCTAACGCTTTTATGTGCGGCGGGCGTATGTCAGGTGTGCACGCGGATTGCGGAACGGCGGCGACTGCGTCAGCGGAGGCGGTGAGTGAGTGGGGAGGCCATTTGCATTTATGATTCTGCCTGCCTCTTCTCCTCCCACTCAATTTACCCACGCTCGCTTTCGCGTTCCGTTCCAGATTTCTCATCCCCTCTATATCTCTCTTTCTCCCTCTCTCTCCGCTCTTTCGTCCACACCTCCTCCCTCCCCGAACAATTACCCTCTCGACACCTCTTAGTCGTGGCTCCAACCAAAAACTCTCCCCGTAAACCTTATGGTTGTGGTAGAGGTTACCGACTGGAGAGCGTCACGGGAAATAGATGGACGGTAAAAGAGAGCACAAATTCCCGTTTGTTAGTGGGAGTATGACGCCCTTGATATTCAAATGCGTGATGTTATTTTCCGCAGTGAGTTGGCACGTTGATCCTTTAGTTTGAAATCGACTGGAAAGAGGTGAGGAATTTACCAACTTTTACGAACAGGAGTTATAATAACTTTTACGAGATTTTCATGCGTGCGAATAAAAATGCAAATATTGTACGAAAGGGGATTTGAGTAGAAGTGTGGAGAAGTTAGAAATGTCTCTTTGCCATGCAAAGCAAAAATAATGCAACTGTCCTGTATCCTGTAAATACCCATTTTTTTCCCTGCTCGTTGAGACATGGTTGATAAAACCAATTTGATGTCGTATGCATTGATTTCCCAAAAGATCTATTGGTATTGAAGTTCTGGAGAAAAATTGGCGGTGGCAATTTCGTGGTCAGAAAATACTTAGTTCAATAATGTTGGTTTAATGCTGCGAGTATCCACAAGTATTAAATAAACGTGCTGATATTTGAAATCGCTTGTTATTAAAATTTTGATAAAATGAATCGAATTTGAATTAGAAAATATGAAGTTAGAGAGAATAGTAATTTGTGAAATAATGGGGAAACAGAGGTAGTCTTGGGTGAATATGAAGTTTTAGGGGTCCAAAACGCATCGTAAATTTTTGTATGAGAAATATACAAAAGTAAAGTACAAAAATTCCACAACATATATTTAAGGAGTTAGAGATACTTCCGTTAAGCATAAACGAAAATATTTTCTTCAGCTTGCCTACGCCAAAATTGAATAACTCCACATCAAGGTTCATAGTCAATCCCCATCAATTCCTTTAGTCAATATATGTTGAATGCTAAAATAAAAAAGTATTCCTAAAATATTTCAATTTAATCACCTATTTATGTGCTGTTCAAAAATGTTTGTGCCTCGAGCAACACAGGATTTTTTAAATTTTATAATCTTTTGATCATGATTTGTATTTTTAAAAAGAGACTTAATTATTATTAGGCCAGCTTAATTACTAATTAAAAACAATTTTGAGTAATTTCTTTTTTGTGAAAATCTATGATAAAAAATGATTTTTCATGCTTGTTCCTGAATTCAAAATGTAATTTGATGAAATTTTCGTTAATTAAAAATCAAGATCCAAGTTTGTACTTGTTTTATCCTTGATTTTCCACCAATTCTAATTTATCTAACGTTTCGTCGGGTCTGCTGTATCTCGGAATTCACGAGAAGAGAACATTTGGATGGTCTCCTCACGCCATTGAGTACTCTCTCTCTATCGCTCCCTCTCTCTCGCTCGCTCTCTCACCATCTCTCCAAGTTGTATAGATTCTAATTTCGTTCCGCAGGAGTTTACAGCACTACGCCTTAAAACGTATCCCATCTGAAGAGTTCTGGCGAAGGAACGCTTGAAGGCCATTCGCTAACGGCCTAATGCACGTGGTTAAGCCGTGCACTTCGCGTTCACGGTAAGCCAATTTGAGGCAGGTCACGTAGAAATAAGGAAAATTCCAGGTGAATGTGCTCGAGACGAATTAAAAACGTTTGTGGTCATTACGTGCGCTACGTCAGGAGGGGGAGGAGGAAAAAAAACGAATTGCGCAAGCCGTAAAACTTTTGCTTGAATTTATAATTAAATTAGCTTTGTCCCGTGCGCCTCTGGTTCGTGATATCGACCATTGTTCGGCACCCTTTCCCTTTGCGTTGAGGGGAGCGGCTTAGCCGTCTAGTTTAGGTGGAGATTTTCTGCACGTCGAGGCGGGATTTGGTGTCTCCTCACAGGCGGAGCTGTTATAATCCCTCCTGACCACATCTCCAAATGTGAGAGCGGTTGGGGGAGCGGGTGAATGTTGAAATAGTGCCGCAAGCACACGAGGTTGTAATTTAAAAGTTGGTCGACAAATTTACAAAGTATTTCCTGCCAAATTTTTTCTGTACTTTTGTGTAATGTATTTTTTCCGACGCAGATCACAATAGCGTTCTTCTACCCTGCGATATATTTGTAGTATATATAGAATAATTGCACTTACTAGCTAGTATTGTTTATTGTTATTGATAACTGAAAGTGTTTTTGCGGATTTAAGTGTTAAACATATTTCTATCCATACAGGTGAAGAATTGGCGAAATACTTCCTGAGAATAACCATCATGATGCCTATATTTATGATTAATTCACTAAAAAATTGAGTGAACGCGAGAGAAAAAAGCGTTATCATCAATGTGATTGGGGTAAAGCTAAGGGCTATGAAAGAAAATCTAATTTTTGACTGAGAAAGGATATGGCAAAGGAATAGTTTAGATTTCAATAAGGATGGAAACTAGACACTCTACTGTGATATTAAGGGTTATGTAGGAAATATAACATCTTAAGAGAAAGGAAAGGAATGAGCGTACCATTTAAAAATATGGAATAGTCTTCAAAATTCATTGAATGGCACTTATTTAAATCCGAAATAATTGTACTTAGACAAAAAAGAGACTATTAATAAGGAAGCGTTTTGTAAATTAACGATTAATTATTATCTGGATTATTAATATATAGTATTGATTAGGAGGGTTGATGAGAAAGAAATAGTGAATTTCTTGTTATTCAAAATGTAACTTTGTTGGATTAGATCTTAAAAAAAATGATGAACTGGGAAAAGAAATGCAATAGAAGGAGCTAAGTGACTATTAATGACTTTGAAGGAAGATTGATTGCTGAAAAAAGGGCAGGTGGTGAGCAAAGTATGAATTATAATAATCAGTACTGAGTATCGCTTCAACTAAAGAACACAAAGGAATATTTATGTAGTGTAATCAGATATGGTTTATGTATGAGTTATTTAAAATATCGTTAGGCATAGAGCCAAATGATACCGTGTCCTTTATGATAGTGTTTCAGATAAATCATAGCACATATTTCAGCATTCATAAAGATTTGTGAGAGCGTTGTCACAAGGGAGCCTACTCACCTAAATCACTAATCAAATACAATTTTTATAATACCCTAGGTCTTCGTAGAAATAATAATTCTGTGCCTTGGCTTGTCAATTAATTGCCTCCTATTCAATATTAGACCCTTTATTTTCTGAAATAACACCGTGTTTAATTTTTTCGACGTCAAACTGGATTCATCCTGAAGATTTAATTAAAATCTTAAGAATTAATTTCACTCTGATGTCAGCAACTTAAAACTCTGTACTAAGAAGAATTAGCGATCGCAGCACAGTGAATTCTACACATTCAAGTCTGTTTCTATTTTGGGAGAACCACACAACCTAAATTTTGATGTGTACTTATTTTATTTATTAGAATAATATAATTGGCGTTTATACCGTGGCCTAAAATTTAAGAAATAAAACAGTTTCTGGCGTAACTTGGTGGAAAATCTTCATACTGATTTTTAATAATCAAACCACTTTTTATGTGGAAAAGGAAAGTGGTTTGATAATTAAAAGTCAGTAAAATTTCAGAATAATAATCCAATTTTTTTATTCTGATAGGGGATGTGGTTTTTTCCATTTTGAGTGGTTTCAAGTGTCAAACCAATGTCTCACCGCTTATCTTTCAGTTTCGAAGAGAGTCTGTCTGGAAGAGATTGCAAACCAAATTTACCATTGAGCTCTAGAGTAATATTGGCTTTAAATATTTCAAGAATGGTTTTTCATTTACGTTTCAAAACTAATGAGAGTAAAAACCGAGAAACAAGGTAGGGAAACTGTCAGATTCCTAAGACTTATCATCTTCTATAGCTCATGTCGTAAACTATTTTAGCGCTTACTTTTCTCTCTCATGTTGTTCACTACCTTGAGGTCCAAGTTTGTATGCTATATAGAAGCAGATGATAACTTAATTATTATTTATCTTTATCGATAATTTACCGGTTGAGGTTATTGTGAGAGAATTTTATATGGACACAAGCTGTCAAACGATACACTGACAATTCCCTTCTCCCTTTTAGCAAAACATACCCTAACGTCCAGCATTACAATAAGTCCCTCTATAATTCCAAATGCTTCCTTCATCCCTTCATTCCGTCAAACAACAGCATCATATTTCTATTCCTTCTTCGCTTGCCAAACATTTTTCCCTCTGTCAGTGTCTTTAACATCCCATTGCCAACCAAAACTGTTGGTCTCTGTCTTTCCTTTCTCTTTTTGATGTCTCCCAACAATTATCTATCCTACGCTACCATTTTTAGCATTTTCTTTATGCGTATTTCCTTCATCCCCCTTTAATTTTTCCATCTCTTTGCAAACCCAAATTTCAAAAGGACCCAACGCGTGTCTGTCATCATGCTTCAATGACCATGTTTCCGCGCCGTACAAAACCACACTCCATTTAAAATTTTTAACGTGCCTTTCCTTAAAATTCTTTCTCAACGTCCCATTCGTTAATTCCCACTTCGTGAAAGGTTCTTTATCTAATACAATTCTCCGTCTAATGTATCCACAACTTTAACCATTCTGGTTCAAAACATTTCCAATCCTCTTTTTTATTTTATTTATTTAAATTATCAGCGACTTTCATTTCAGTTTTATCTCCAGTTCTCCCCCAGCATCGTCAAAAATTTCCTCAACATATACGGCGAACAATAAGGGTAAAAATGGACACTCCTGTCTCACTTCTCTTTCTAAAACTGCCCATCTGGTTTCTCCATCCGCCACTCAACCCAGAGCAGTCTGAACAAATTTTGGATAAACCCATTGTTCCTCAAATGCCCTCCTATCTTCTGTTATAAATTAATTAATTCTACCCAATTCACTCTATAAAATGCTTTTTCAAAATATACGAAGCAGTCAAATATATCCTGATTGTATTTTTTCTCCTCCTTAGAATTGACCTCATTAATGCAATGACATCATGCGTCACTCTCCCTTTCCTGAACCCAAAGGGGTAGTTTCTTAAGCAATCATTTTCTATCCTGTTATCGATGATCCTGAGAACCACTTTAACTGAGATGTGGACTCAAACTTATTATTCCCTAATTCCTTCATATGATTGCCTTTCCCTTTTTTGGAATAAGTACTAACACTGAATTTGCAAAGTGTTCCGGCCAAATGTCTCCCTCATTAATGTTACGAATTAGTTCCCAAAGAGTCTTCTTCCCACCTTTTCCAAAACATTGAAGTTGCTTAGTAGGAATATTACCTACCTGCAGGGTCTCATTTATTTCCAATTTACTTTAATCCCTTTCCATCTTTCAATTGAGTAAGCTTGCACCTAAGCTAGTCTCATCTTCGTCATATCCTCTTCCTATATCTAACCTTTCTAACCTTATGTTTTTACCGTACTTACTTACATTCCCCCCATCTCTCTTAGGTCTTTTCTTGTTCAAGTAATATTCCTCTTGACTATCTATTATTGTTCGCAACGATATATGAGTGTAAAGAAGAATGATAAGATAAACTGGACCAATAGGATATTACACAAAGTATAAAGAAAAGAGGGGTTTAAGAGAAATCTAAAGAAGGCAGAATAGAAGTATACAGAGAATTTTGATTTCAGAAGGAATACTGAAAACGAAGCCAAACGAGCGTGAGGTATGTAACTGCAAGACTGTTGGATAATATGAAGAGAGGGAGAATGTATTAGGCATAGATGAACAGTTTGTTTTAGTGTGAGGTAAAACTAGACTACCAAATCAAAAAAAAATTATGAATACGAATATGTATTTTACATAGAATCACAAAAACCACACGCGTATAAATGTTACAGATTATGGTCCAAAACCTACTTCGTAATAGTTAAAAATTCTCATTACTATTTTTTCTGTAGCAAAATTCTTTATATTATAATAATTATTGTATGAATTTTGTTCTGTATTCATCAGCAATGAATTTTACTTTTTCTGGGTAGGATTCGAAATGATATCCGTTGTTTGCCAACTCATAAAGTAAGCTATAGACTTTTCCATTCTAGAGACATATTTTGTAATGGGTTGAAAACATGAAGACTCATTGATATTCGTATAAACGATCAAAAATAATTTTAGCAAACAACTGTGAAGACCATCTTCAACTGATAAATGGGATATGGGAAGTTTTAGACATTTGATTGACGTGTGTGCAAAATTTTGACCTACAGTGACGTAGCCAGTTGATTCATTTCAATGCTTTCTACCAAAATATCTATATAAAAGGTTAAATAACCCCTAATAATTTACCCATGCTTAGCCTCCTTCATGCTAATTATAATACACATCTATTTTCCTTAGCCAGTTTGTCGATGACGATTGAATTACGAAGAGGGTTAATCCGCAGAATTTCTCTGCAGAAGATTTTGTGTTAGATAAAGGCGAGCACTCAGGAAAGGAATGTTTACATACGGATAAAGATGGACGCACTTCTTGTCTTTTGGGCTTCATCAATATTATCAAGTCATTAAAATGTATGTAAATACTTCAAAGTAAACAAACGACAATCTCTGTCAAGTGCCTCTGTCGATGGCCTTCGACATTTCTCAATCAATATGTACTCATATTTCTATTGTGTTTACATTTAAGTGGCTGTTTGTCATTTCAATGAAATGAAGTGATAATGGATCGCTAATCATGAATGGAGTATGGAAGAATGACATTTATGACGCTTGAGTATCAAAGACCAAATTTTTTGGACCCTTTATTTTTCACACATACACATTGCTGTTTTTTGAACTTTGAATGTTCTTAACACATATATAATCAATCATTTGATATAGTTATATCTAGAATTTGACTAATTGGAGTATTTTTTCCTCAATTATTTCAATGAAATCAAAATACCATCGTGTAGGAATATTTTCAAAATGAAAATTCAAAAGCTACAAATATTTTTAAATGAACTTCTAACAGACGATTTGGTATCAATTGTTTGCCTGTCTCATTGTTTTCCGATATTTCTGTTTATTATGCTGGTTTGCCTTTTCCAAGTACGTCATGAAGCATTTGCCCTAATCATCACATCTCATTAATTTCTGTATATATTCCTATAGTTCGTGTATCAGATGTGTCTATATATCCTGTTTCATGAATTAAAGAATCTTAGATAAGGAGAAAGAAAGTATCACAGTGCTTCTATTTTAGTTGCATTATAACCTTATGACTACTCTTATGAAGGCAATATTACTATCAGACCTTTGGATCAACATTTTCTCCTGAAAGGATAATAATTCACTTTTACGGAACCATCTTGAATACGTATGTGCAATGGGATATGAAATTTCCAATTTTCTTAAACTAGAGAAATTTATTGTCGGCCTTCTAATGTCCTTGCCTTTTCTATTCAAATTTTGGTGGCAAAGTTTAGAGGTAAAATCGTTATTGAGTGTCCAAGGAAGTTGAAAGTTACAATTTTCTTTAATAATCCGTAACCCTGAAAACTATGACAAATTGGTGGTTTTTATTTTATCTCACAAAGCTCTTCATTTGTCCAATAAATCAAATATTTTGCGTATTATTCCGCAGTTTCGCACAAATTATTATATTTTCTATTACCTTATGAGGCATTAAATGGAAAAACTCGATTATTTTTTTAAGCAGGATACTCACTTGCTTCATCTTAGAATTGTGAAATACTTGAAAGACATATTTTTGCATGTTAGCACTTTATATGACTAACCTTTCACATAGTTGTGAATAGAAAAAGTTATTTACAAAAGTAATTATTCATTGTATTTCATCAATGCCTCACTGATTTATTTTACCACCTGCCAATAATTTTTATGTGCTTCTCATTATGATTTATTTGGATGCATGCTATGCTTAAATCGTGTGGAACGAAAAAGGAATCATTTGTCAAATTTCGCTCGGAATTCAAGGTATTTTGATGTCATTGATAATTTCAACCATTAAGTTAAAAATATTTTGCGAACTGGACAATCCCTTCTGATTCTTCCAGCCTCTGAAAAAATCCGGCTCGGTGCCCGGCGCATAGGCAGCCCTCTGAGTTGACGTCTTGTCACAACACTCAAGTCGTGATATCAGTCTGCATTTATAGCAACGAATTAAGTTTCATATGATGAATGAACGTGCCATCAAGTTGGAGAATATAAATTCAGCTGCAAAAAATTTTTCCGGAGTTTTAGCTTCCCTATAAGTAAGCAGTTACTCATTCAGTGACTTCTGAAAGAAATAGTCCTAATAGTGCCATGTTTTCCGGAAAATTTTGGCATGACTTTATGGGAAAAAAGTGTTGTGTAATTGATAAACTGGAGAATATCTTGTAAAGCTGAAGTTCTGGTAACTCGTACAAAAGGCAGATAAATAGATGCACGAAGGATCACGTCCTTGTTCTTTAATGGACGTAAAGACCAGTCGCCAAATCGGAAGATGAGAGATGGAATGCTGGGTCTATAGTTGGTGCAATAGTTTATCACATTAGTTTCTTAAATAAACTTAGCTAAAATAATTTGGTCATGTGATTCCAGGCATTGCATACCATAGAATCAGCATCGAGAGGGGTGTTACATGATTGCTAAAGAACAGCAAATTGATTGTTCCTAAGCGGATTTCGGATATAACGGAAATGAAGTTAATGCCAAAAGAAATAATTGTTCTGTGTCTGCAATTTGGAAATAGTAAAGAGGGTCGCTCTCATTAGATTTTAGAACTAGGGGTTTTTAATAAATTCAAGTGTTTTTAGGCATTAATATTTCTATGAGTTACGCTGAATTACTCTTTCAGTCCTGTGTGCAGGTTAAGTCGAGGAAAGTTTTATAATTTACTTATTTTAGGCTTGAAATGAAACGCACCAAAATTCATCATCAAACAAATCCTCGAGTTGGTAATTATTTTGGAGGTAACGGAGCACAGAAAATGCTCCACCATACTCCGTATGAAAATGTTAAAAAGACTGATACCCATATATATGAGTGATGCAATCCAAATTACTATTTTTCACAACGTATTTACTTGACCCTCGTGCATCTCTGAGTATTTTCGGTGTTTGGAGGCATAGTATGCTAAATAATCTTTATATTTTTTTGTATTTTTCTGAAACCTGTATCAGTGGGAGGTTATTTTGTTTGAGTACACCAGGAACTATCTTTAAAGGATCGTAAGAATCGCTCAAAAGCTCTGTAAGGACATTGTAGTGCACGGATCCATTTATTAAGGTTACCGACCTCTGAACTAGATAACTCAAAACTTACCGCAGCGTAAGACGCGATCTGTTCATTCTTCTACCGTCCGTGTTGCTCTCCATTCATCTCCCTATTTCCATCCTGCTCCTCCTTTTCCACATCCCCCCTTATAACGTTCCTATTCCCACGAAATTGCCACCTACCTCTCCGCTTCTCCACAGTCCGTTCTCTTTCCACCCTCCCTAACCACACCCACCTCCCCATGCACGTCAAATCCCTCCAAACAACCGCCACACTCGCTCTTTTGTGTAGCATGGAAGCATTGCCAGGCGTCCACCAATGGTGAATCGGCAGTGCAGTGATGAATACGTGTCGGCTATTTTGAATTTTTTTTGTACTACTCCCGTCGTTTTTTATTATTTATTTATTTCAGGAAAACCCATTTCCATTCTGTATCCGCGTGACTTGTCCCCCCACTCGTATGGAGCAGACACACGTCCTTCCCAACTGTCTCTTCCTCTTCCACCTCCCCTTCCCTTCTTCCCCTCCCGCCCGCACACGTCAGCCCATCCTCCTCTCTCCCGCGTTTCATAAAGGATACATATAGAGACGTACTTCCCATTCTCCACCATTATATCGTCCCTCTACCTTCTGTCTTTAGCATGGCTTTTTATTTTCATCCCCATTTCCTCCTGTCTCTTTCATTTCCCATAATCACCTCCTCTCCCCTCCTCCTCATCTTCCTGGCATCTCATGGAAACAATTATGCAGGCTAATTTTTTGAGGTAAATGAATTTTAAATGCGGTCGCGGGTATGATTTAATGGAAGTACAAGCTTCAAAGTTGGATAAAAAAGTCTAAATTTTTCAGTATATTAACATTTTCTGAGCCGTTTAAAGATGGTGAGTGCTGTCGAGTTTTATTTAAATTTGTACTGGAAAAGACCTTAGTAAAAATGAAAATATGTTAAGATTTGAATTATATTACTATAATTTTTATTTAACTACTACTATTTTAATTTTTATATCCTGGAAAGTAAGCTTATAATCAACTTTGCAAAATTTTCATGTAATTAATGTGGCGGATTTTTAAAAATCCCTTTTACTGTAATTTATCTTCACAGTTATCGCTTTGTGAGTTGTTTTGGATAATTCCTGTAAAATATATTGTGACGCTGAAGGCTTCCGATCAGTTCCTCTCGTTTCTCATTTAAAATCCTATTTTGCCTCCATAATGCCTTCTTTAGTTCATTCATCCTATCCACATAAATCTGTCAACACTCCTTTCCATACTCCTCGCTAACCAAAAGTCCTCCCTTTTATCGGTGCTCCCGGTACTGAAGCTTTCCTATATTTTTGCAATACAAACTCCCAATAGTAATAAAGCATTTTTGAATGATTAAGAATATTTATATGCAATCCTGTTGACGGCATCATTTCTCAAAAGAAGAGTGTCTGTTTTGTTATGGAAGTTATTAAGTGTTAATAATTCCGTAACATTTGTACGCATTCAATTCTCCCGATTTAGTAATATCCTCTCTAAAAGAAATCCAGTTTTTATTTGAAAATGGAGAATCGACATACGTTGACATACCTCAAATTTGATACCAGTTAACAGATTAAGTGTAACTATTTGATATATTTCATTAGCATTAGTAAAAACATATTCCAGAAGGAAAGGTACTTGGAAATAGTTTTTGCATCAGTATGTACTATTACTATTTAGTATTATGTATTACTATAGTACTATTGTATTGTATGTATAGTGCTATTTATTACTATATAGTACTATGTACTATTCAGAAAAAAATACTGAAATGTAATTTACTTTATCAGACCTTTGTGCTTTGAAGTAAATTTTAGCATATCATAACTACGGTTAGTCTTTCCGTACATTTACTCATACTTAGGTGCCTCTACATAGCCGTATTTTTACTTTTATTTATCGAAGTAATGCAACAAAATTGTTAAAATTTCAGTTTTTGTCTGTAGCAAAATTGAAAGAACGAAGTAACATTGTCTTCTACACCTTGAGTGCTGCTAATTTCTATAAAATATATCAACAAAATACAAAGGCATACTAGAGAAAGGAAATTATTTAGCAAGAAACAGACTTCTAAATTTGCATTACTTCTTCAACAATTAAAGATGTTTAAAAAGATTACTCCGTGCAGGTAGAACGTAAAATAGAATAATTAAGAAATCTGTTTCGCTTCCGTTTAACGTTTTATGCGGCCATCTTGGTAAATATTTTATTGCCAGTATGCCAAATATTTGAGTGCTGATTTTTTAAGTATGACTCTTACAAAAATCGTAATTGTCTACGAAGACGTTATCTTTGCAATAGATTTCTTAACGATGTCCCACGGTAAATTGTGGAAAGTAGAACGTCATTCGATGAAACGAAGTAGAAGACTTGGAAGAAAGGGAACCCAAATTTCGTTTTAGATTGGGCCCCAAAGACGGCAGGAGATAACTGAGTGCCTTCCGGGCGAGGAAGTTGAAGAACAGCCAAGTCCGCGGGCGCCGCTCCCACTGTGCCTCCGCGGTGCGGGTGCCGCGTCGTGGAAGGCTCCTCGACCCCCTCCCCCACCCCCTGAGCTCTACGATGGTGGCCTATTTTCATTATAAACCCCATCCTCTATCGACGTCCTCTATTCCCCATTTCTCATCATCCGACTGCTCTCAGCTCTCACCTCATCCCTTCTCCCACACTTCGTAATCTCCACTCATCATATCCCTTGCTCTCCCCCACCTCCACGGAACACGACAACATCGCCTTCTGCCTTGTGAGTGGCTTCGAGTATCTTCCTGGCCGACAGTTTACGGACGGAAAATCTGCAGTTTGCCTTCGAGACGACAGTATATGAAGTTTTGGGGGTGTGCAAGACAGAGCGCGCATTAATGTCATTCTTCCGGAAAGACGCATCGCCGAATGAAGGAATTGGCTAATAAGTGAAAAATTGCTGCTCTACCAAAATGTTTCCCTGGTGACACGTATTTTACTCTCGTGGGTATTTCATACGATACGATTTTTAACTATGTCATATATTACTCTTTCGCCTGATGTACTCAGAAAACTCGGAATCGAGATTCATTAATCTATTTTGTGGCATGCATTAAATGTTAAATATTCACCATAAAATTGATATGCTTAAACGAGATTAAAATGTTCGCAAACTTGGCATATTTGACATTAAAAGCGACGGGAGTTTGCTTTATAATTCTTGAAACAGATTCAAAGTCGTCCATGTTCTTATTTAATTAGGCTAGCATCTTGAATAACTGCAACAGGGCTACACTAACTATATGGTTTAAAGGTGTTGAAGAGAAATTATCTACGTAGGTTTTGGGCGTGATAGATTAGTCCACTTTACAATGACTGGAAAGAGAAAATTGACGATCCGAGAGTCATGCGGCTACCCTCGACTCCTGGAGGTCTACGTGGGACGCGTTCCTCGTGCGGGCCGAACTCCCACCACCAAACTCTCGTTTTAGCCTGTGCTCATCTTCCCACCCTTCGCAGCCATCCGTCGGGAACGGGAGAACTTGCTCGCTTTCCCCTTCTTATCATTCCCTCCCACCACTCCTCCACTCATCCTTCCTCTGCATAAACTATACTGCGAATATTCTCTTACCTTCGTATCCACCTCTCTTCGACTCTTCCCTTGACTTCCTTCACCTTTCTCCCATCCGCGAGGGTCGAGCGCCGGCGTACTTACCCCTTACGCCCTCCTGCCTTTCCCGCAGCTTAGCGCGGGGGCACTTGCATATTCATTCACCATGGTAATGAGTCCGTACCCCGTTCATCTTCGTCCCAATCTCTCCTCTCCCTCACCCTTCTACTCCCCATCTCTCTACTCGCCCACCCCTCTGCCAACCATCCCCATTCGCTCCTCTCACACATGTGCCTCCACTTCTTTCTTGATTGTACCTCTCCTTCCCGCCCTCAGTCTTCGGGGAAAGGATTCCTTCACAACTTTAAAACTCTTTCCACCTCTCTCTCTCCACCCGTTTCCACATTTCTTTTTCTTCTTTCCCCTCTAACGATGGATCCATTTTCAACCCTATCCATCCCTTCCAAGCACACCCGTCTCATCTGACTACACGTGCTGCCAAGAGCACATACGCGCTCTATCTACCCCCAACCCACCTTTCTCCACCCATTTCTTCCAGCATTTCACCGTCATTTCACTTCTCACCAGTCATCCATCCTTCTGAAAGCCCAAACCCTTCTCTTAAAGCCTTTCTTGCTATTCCCAATATACACCCTTCATAAACTAATAAGGCGGCATAAGAGAGAGAGAGAGAGAGGAAAATCACGAGACTCCAAGCGTACAGTTTCACTCGCTCTCCTTCTCTCTCCTACTCACCAGACGATATTGGATAAAGTTGACTCGAGTCTCCTCTCTTGGATACTCACTTGCTAGCCTCGTCCCTTATCATCTCATTCCTCTCCAAGAGCAGCCATGCATTCTTAACTCTTTCTGCCACGTATCCTCTTCATCCTCTTCTCCCTTCATCTTCACTTCTCATCACCCCTAGTCCCACCTAGTACTCTTCATTTCTTCTTCGCTTCCTCCTCCTCTTTGAAATGCCCTCCCTTGTCCCATGGCCTCCTGTCTTCTTCGTTCCCTCATCTTCTTCCTTAAATGCTCTTTGTTTTAATCCTCGTGCTCCTTAGAACAAGAACAACCTTTCTCCCTTCGAAGCCCCTCCTCCGCTCTCACTCTCTCCCCATCTTACAACCCCTTCCATTACCCCATTCAATATTGGCCAGAGGCGAGGAGAGGGCTGCTCAAAAGCCAAGATTACGAAATTTTCATGGTGATTACCGTGCTTACGTGCGTGGACTGAATCCCTTGGCCCCTTGGGCATTAATGAATATTTTCTGCTGCGCTACGACGGTGCTGAAAGCAGGTGGAGAGTAAATTTTAGTGGAGCGGACGCTCAAGGGCCTTGCGGACGGACGATGGCTCTATCCCGCCGGTAGTTTTACGCACTTGGGTGTAATAATCGTTAAAATATTTTACCTCATGGATGAATTAAAATTCTGGTCCTCGAGGACTTCCTGCGGTATTTGTGACCTCATCATAAATGCCAGGCTATCGTTTCATGTGGCGACCGTGTAACTTCTTAACTTATTCCTGCTAATTTCGTCTTTAATAATCCTTCATTTTTTCGGCAAATCAAACGTAAATGCTGGCCGGAGTTCAAACTATGGCGCCGAGCGATACATGTAGACTTCCGATTAATTATTTAAATGTGACGTAAGTCGTTTTGGGACGCTTCTGTTAAGAAAATCAGTCTGAAAAAATGTAGCTAATTTAATAATCATTTAATTATATGTAATTTGAGATTGTAATATTTGTAGTAAATGTGTGTATTGTACATTTAACTGAATATGATTGGCTAAGAAAAGAAAGAGAGCGCACATAATTCCAATAAAACGTTTTCATTCTGATGATTCTAGGTTCAAGCCCTTTTCTTATCAGCAAATAGACGTCAGGTCTAAAAACAAAATGTTAAAACCTAGGTCGTGCAAATCAAAATGTTTATGTTCACAAAGTTGGTCTCTTTCTATTCCCTAACCAACCATGATAAAACATCAACAAAATTTCACGTGTTGCTTCTATAATACATTATACAATATGTAAATAACTATTCATGATGTGGCAAAGCAAACATGCATTCACGGACGATACAATGTTCCAATCTTAAAGCACCAAATGGAGTGTTCACTACGCATCAGCTGAACAACCTCGACAGTAGTATATCACTTCCCTTTAATCCTCTCATTTCCAAACTCACCCGTTCCTGATTCACCGTTCCGAGGGCTTCCATCTTCATCATAACCATGCAGCGCTGGAAATCTCTTTCTAGCCTCTCATTTTTTACTCTTCACTCCTCACGCTTCTACCTGCCACGCCTATCCCATCATCCCATCCAAACTTGCTCGGAACCGCTCCCCAAAACACTGCTTACCCTACTAGTCTTCACGCCACGCACGGCGTAACCCTCCCCCCACTCAACTCGCGTTTTCGAGTCCTCATATCCCTCTCAGAAGGTCTCATCATCCACTTCCTCCAGCTCGCTCCAAACTCTCCTATCTCTCTTCCCTTCCCTTCCACTCTCTCTAACTCCCTCTCGCTTTCCATGGTGGTAGAGAGAGAGATCACGGCTAGATACTCTCGCTTCAGATCCCTGAGAACCGGTTCGAACTCAGATTGCTGATTCGAGCCGCGTGTAACTTACTCCAATCCGAGGGATCTCGGCCTTCGCGGGGAGAATGAATGCAGTCCGGAGGAATGAGATTGGAAGGATGATCGCTTTTTTTTACGCCCTCTAATTTGCCGCATCTGTTCCTCGGCAAAAAATAATTTTTCCCTCATTCTCGGAAACTCATTGCTGTTTCTCTCTCTTCGCGCACATTCTTTCTTTGACTCCGTTTCCCTCGGACATCCTCCCTTTTCGTTCTCAATGGTCGCGTGTTATTTTTAAACTTTTAACATTTTCACAGCTCAAAGGTCAATTTAGCCCTGTTTCTCATATGGTTACATTTGTTTCGTTTATATTTCATTTCTTATTGACTTCTTTTTATTTATATTGAACGTATTTTTATGGAAAAATCTTTTGTGGAAGTAATAGAAATTCGCCGAGGCAGTCTTAAAGAGTCCAAGAAAAATAAAAGCTTCGTAAAACACGGCTAAAATTTGTCAATGTCCAAGATACGGTTAATAAAAATATAAATCGGAATTGGATTTTTTGGAAAGAGCTTTTTTAATTTTCCGAAACTTGAATCTTGGGACATGAAGATGACGCACCACGAATAACCATAACTATGATCAATATAGTCTGCATATAGCGTATATACTTAGCGTACCACCAGAAAATTAAATAACATTCTTGCCGAGTGGCAAAAGTTTACTCAGGAAATTTGAAATTAAATTCAATTCCGCGATAATCAAATGCACATGCGGGTTAAAAGAGATGGGTGATTTGCGCCAGCATATTAATCATTTCCATGAATTTTGGAGAAATATTTCTTGGCAGCGCTATCAACCATTCATTTTCATATTCATTGCAAGTATGCTTGTTAAACTTCAAATAATTAAGTCCTCATGGGAAATTTCGGTTTTTCTGAGAATGTAATCAATATAATCCGTTCCAAGAGGAATTGTACTTTAATTCAGAGACAGTAATGTTCTTCCGTTATCAAGAAACAAAATTTCTGTAGCTAATTGATTAGTCAGTTTAGTTACAAAACTCTGTTCAATAAGAAATATTTCTACACAGTTTTTTGTGAAAAGTTTCATTTTATTTTTCATTATAACATTATAACACAGCTAATTGTGTTATGTAAATCCCTCCACGTAGTCTAAAATGTTTAAGTGGTGGGAAGGCTTGTCTTTTCTAATGACTCTTATATATGTGCTAGCGTATCCAATGATAAATGCTCCTGGTAAGATCATCCATACCAGATAGCCCGATGGGTAGGAGCAGGACGAGAGGTAGTACGCGCAACGTCTGTTCCTCATTGAGGCGAATGCGAAGGCGTCTGAACAGGGTTCAGACGCCTTGGCAATACACTTTTCTTAATGGCTCGGTGGATATAAATCAGGTGAGAAAGTGAAGATTAATTACGGCTAAGCTGAGGTGCATCTCTAATTAGGGATAAAAGCGTGCTGGAAGACTCAATGCAAGGATGTTATATTTTACAAAGGAACGGTGGTGCTGTGCAGGAAGGAGAAAACACTATCAAAAAATAATAAGGGAGCCTCCATACATCACATTAAATAAACACCAAGAAAATTATTGCTTGAACAGGAAATATTCAAAAGAGATGAATAAATACGTTTCAGCTGTATTTGGCAGCGGTATTAGGTCAGTAATCTTTGGTATAGAGAGAGAATTTTACATAGATGAGGATAGCTTCATGCCAGACATTTCGTAACGAAATAATAAAGGCATAAAAGGAGCATTGACATTAAAAGGAGCAGTAGCACTCCATTTGAAATTTTGTATAGTTTAGGAAGCGTAGCAAAAAGAGATTTATGGGCTATTTCGTAGAATGTACGTATCAGTTAAGTTCAGGAAGGAGTGAAGTACGGGTGATGCAATTTCAGTAATAACATCAATTCCAGGAGAAATGGGAACGGGAATGGGAAATATTAGAAAAGGGGAAAACAACCAGACAATTCCTACCTAGCGTGAAGATGAAATTGAAAAATTACAAAGGAATTACGCAAATTTTAACATGACACGGGGAGTTTAGGTCATACCTCAAAACAATTGGGGAAAAAAGGAGGGGGCGTGTAAAAGCATGATGGAGGAGGACACGGCAATACACAGAGCCCTTTATTGCCCAATTTATGTCGAGGAAAGACGCGAACTGGAAGCTATCCTTGGATATTTGCAAAACCTCCAACATATTGGGAAATATCTACACGAGGAACCGATTAGGTGAATATTGGATAGATTCATCAACAAAAGATAAGTGGGAATGGGGAGAAAGACTGAAAGAAAGGGCATGTAACTGATATTTTGTAAAAATTAACGAAATTGTATTGGGGTTTAAAAATAAGTTACCCCAAAATATTGAAACAATTAATTGTTATTAAGAAGAACAAAATCTCTATAAGCTCTTTATATTATTCATAACAGTAGAGCACTTATTTTTCATGAATATTAGTTCAGAAGAAAGAGTGAAATATTAATGTGGCGTCGATTGCTACCAACCTCATAGCCGAACTGAAGACGTTTCAAACAGCAACGGCTACCGTAATACCAGAATCATGTCAATGAAACTTTTACCACATATAAAACAGTTAATTATTATGGCCAGTAATCTAGCAACTTATAGTAGGTTTTTGATTGGCCTTTACACTTAACACTACTATATTCGTAAACCTTAACTAAACACAAAAATCCATAGACCGCAACTAATTATTGTAGTAACTCACTTTTTGGTACGTATAATATCATACTTTCTCCCTCTAACTCGTTTTTCTCGCATTTCCACTCCATTGCAGCTCTCAGTGTGCCATTGCCTCTCAGTTATCACCTGCATCCAATTGTACTGTCTTGGAATTTCACTCAAATACCGTCTTTCTTTTCTACCATGCCTAGAACTTCATCCTTAGTTTTTATTTTCGTCCATTTCATTTTTATATTTTTGTCTACAATAACGTTTCAGAAGACTTTAATTTGCACTTATCTTCCTGCCTCAACGGCAAAGTTTCCGAACCATATAAAACCACGCTTCATATTAAAGTTTTCACTTTTATTCCTTATATATTTACTTAAAGTACCCGCCTTTTTGTCAATGATTCCTCAACTAACGCAGTCCGTTTTTAACTTCCCTAATATTCTGCTCACCCTTCAATGTATTTCATAAATAGGCGAACTCTTTTACCTATTTTAGTTTTTGTCTCCACACTTTCATGTGGTATGTTTCCTTCTTATTTCTTGCGATTATTAACTTTGTTTTTATTATAATTAATAATCTCATTTCCATCACAATATTTTGGAAAAAGACGTGAACAATATGTTGAAAAAATTATTGTTTTCACAATAATTATGGTAATAAAAATGTGTGCGCACTCATCATTGAGTAACCCATGAACGTGCAAAATATATAATTGGCAAAAATAGTTAAAATATGTTATAAGTCTTAATTTTGGAATCTTGGCTATTGATTGGACGTCTAAAATATTTTTTCCGAATATAATGCATTGTTCTACAAAATACTCGTCCATATACACAAAGAAAAATATATTACGTACGCGTCAGTTGCTCCAATTTTTAGAGCATTCTAATAGATCTTTCTTTAGCGTGGACTCCAATTATGAACGGAAAGTAGATGGGGGAGAAGAGGAGTCCCTTTATTTTTTTCTCACGCGGAAACAATTTTCCAGGAAACAATGGCCGTCCGTCACCGCTGAATCATTCCTTCAATTTCCTCGGATCGCTCGATTAAAGCTCTCCTTCCGCTACGCGAATTGCGAATAAAAAGTCCCCGAATCGTATGAGGAGTTAATGCCGCCTCTCCACGTTTGTTCGAGTGCAGAGAGAGAAAGAGATGAAGCTGAGGAGGGATTTTTCGTGTCCTGGCCAACTTTTACTCGGGAAGCTGATATCGAAGCAAGCGAAAATTTAAAAAAAAATTAAAAACAGTGAGAGACACGGTACAAAGAAATGACGTGGGATGTGGCCGAGCACTCTAGGGATAAAGGTAGTGAATGAAAAAAAATGGGCCTAACGGCAGTCAAATGAGTGTTGGGGGGGGGGGGGAGCAAAGAGAAACTGGAATAAGGCAGTAGGATAAAGAGTGAAGTTTAGAGTGAGAGAGAGAGCTGGAGAGTCCTCGTCCCGAAACTTACGTAATGGAGATGTGAGTCGTAAGTGCATAACGAGAAAAGTGGCCTGAGAATGGCTGCCGTCCTATATTCGGTTACCTTGGTCTAGAGTGAGAGAACGACAAGAAGAGAGGATGTTCTTCCTATTTCACGCCTACACTTGCCTCAAGACAAATCCATCTTTGACCTTAGCGATCTTTCCATTGGAAAAGATAAAAAATGGAATGGTGGATTAGAAGAAAAAGCTGAGAATGAGGAGGAAAGAAGAGCTGAAGATGAGAGGAAGGTGTGCGGTGAGCGACGTGACAAATAGAGATAATGAGCGATATACAACTAAGTATGGAGGAGGAATGCTTTGTTAGCTTCGATTGCAGGTGTTTGTGTCTTGTATAATAACACTCCGCGAGTTTGGGAAATCGTCAGACGGTGCCCGTAAATTTCGGAAATGGAAGGGGCACGGAGTATCACGAGACCAATGCAGAAGGGTAGAAGAGGTTAGGAAATGTTCTTTTTAGATAGAGGACGAGAAGTGATGGAGAGCGTGGGAAAGTCCCAAGGAATGGTGGAATTTATCTAAAAGAACGTTTTTTGTAAGATTTTAGCGTAGGATATTTTAGTATACATATATATGTATATATTATTTCTTTACGTTTGTGATCTGCTCAAATCCGCCTTTGCCACCTTTCGTGTGTTGGTCTTTGATGTGTTTTCCTATCCCCTTTCCTTGTATCTATTTCTATGCGTGAAATAATATTTGTTCGCCGCATGGCGGGATTTCGTGTTTGAATGTGTGTGTGTATATATATATATATATATATCTGACTGAGATATATATATATATATATATATATATATCTCAGTCTGACCTGAAGAAGGCCTCGGAGCCGAAAGCTCAAATCATCTACAGTGTGAGTGCCCTTTTACATGTTATCTGTTTTATTCTGTGTTCTATTGTGCCGTCCAAAAGTTATATTGCTCTCGTGAGTACTTCCGCATCATCTATATATATATATATATATATATATATATATATATATATATATATATATATATATACATTCAAACACGAAATCCCTCCATACGGCGAACAAATATTCATTCACATGGAAATAGATATAAGGAAAAGGGAATAGGAACACACATGAAGGATGAACACAAGAGAGGTGGGGATGTATATGCATACTATATTTGTATGTATATATATATATATATATATATATATATATATATATATAATGAAACTCACTAAATAGTCACAGCAAACACAGAAACCAAAACACACAAAAGAGGAACTCACTAGTTCTTGAATTTTCGGTGGTGCAACAAGGTGGTGCAAAGAGTTCTGTTCCTAATTCCTCCTGAGAAAGGTGGTTGCACCACCGAAAATTCGAGAACTAGTGAGTCCCTCTTTTTTGTGTTTTGGTTTCTGTGTTTGCTGTGACTATTTAGTGAGTTTCATTGTGCACGTTCGTGGCTTTTCCGGGAAAGTGAATATATATATATATATATATATATATATATATATATATATATATATATATATACACATTCTAAACGAAATCTCGCCATGAGGCGAACACATTCATATATAAAACGAGGGCTGTATCCGAGTTTTTCAGGAAGCGGAATGATTTAAGGGGAGGCTGGTAAGGTGTAAGAATGGGCGGGGTCGTTCAGTGTGTGCCCTCCCCTTGTTCCACATAAAACGCGGGAAGCATGGAGGTGGGTGGAGGTAGGAGGTCGAGAGGGCGAAAGGAAATCTCGCGGATTTACGACGAATGGAAATTGGAAACGGTGACATTTCGAAATGATCTCAATTTTCCTAATGATTTATGGGCGTAATCTGCTACAGTGATTACAGCGATTTGTTCCGGGTTTTTACCCCATTCAATTAGTTTAAAAAAGTAAACTCAAGGATAAGCGTATTCTATCACTCCATCGATTAGAGCTTGGGATAAAATAAGGAAAATAATGAAAAACTTTGATATTTATGGCCTTAAATGTTTTTATTAGTTTCATTTAGTGTAATTTAGCTCAGCTAAAGTTCAGCGCATCTCACTTTCTTCAAAACTTTTTGAAGGTTCAGCTCTAATAAAGAACTCTTTCCTTCGCCGATAAATTATGCGTGCATTATCGCAGCTTGTTGCGTAACTTGCCTGTTTGCTCAAAGAGAGCCATGTAAATCTCTATCAATTATGACGTTACTCAATATTTTATTTCCTCTCAGTTAATTAAATTGCGTTTTAACTCACTAAAATGTTAATAAACAGTTTTCTGTTGTGTTGAGGGAACATATGTGGCAAAAAACGTTTTGCAGTATAGGATCTTCAATGTAAAATCATGAAAATGAAACTTCAAACAAATAATTTTATGTAATAATATAAACCTGTATCCAAACTTCGTCTTTATTCATATCATTTTATTTCACTTAACGGGTAATAGCTACATTGAATTGAAGTTAAACTTAAAAAAGTTGTAACAGAGTTTAAATGATACATATCGTATGATGATTACCAATTCAACAACAAAAATCTTTCCAAAGCCATTGCTATATAGCCTCCCGTTTATTGAAACTCACGATCACAGATTTGTTGAAATACAATTGGTAACAGTTTCAACAGTGTGGCTCAAATCCCCAATCCCTACTTGTGGTACCAGGTAAAAAGCACTTTAAGTGTGTACCCCGCACGTCGGATGGAATGTTGAATTGTGGAACTTTTAGCGTCTTTCATTTAGAGTAGTCTAATACCGACGCTGGGTTTTTCTCCATTCCCTGAAACACCCTAACCTACCAGATTACCCAACTATTCCTGCTGGTGCAAATGAATTTTGCTTTCGGTCGTCTCCGCTATGTACTACAACTACTTTCAGTTCCATGTGACCTCAGAATGAGTGAAAGGGGTAGGTAACATTTGCCTAACTGTGGATGGCCCATGCAGAACTGCTTGTGTATTGCGGAGGGCTAGTAGGGCATATAGGTGTTTTGGAAATTATAACGTCCGAGGGAAATAGAGACGGCTACCGATTAGGAAACTCTCATTGCCTAACCAATTTGTAAAATTCATAATGACTCTTTCCATCAAATGTTACTCAGTTTTGAGAGAAGAAATATTTCCATTTTGCATTTTGACTTGTTCCTCTTACTTTGTGAAAATCTTAACCTAAGTATCAAACACGATATATTTCAAGATTATATTTATCTATTTGCCCGGAAATACTACATTTAAGTTTAATGAAATTCTAAAATTACTCCTCTGGAGATAGGATAGATCTTGTGGAAAAGCATTGTTTTGTTTGTGCTATTTTTATTTCAGAAAAATCTTCATAAACATTCATATTGAATTTAATACCATAGATACGTACTTGGTGGAATAATGAAGGATTTTATAATCTAGACTCGTAAAAACTCTGATATGGAGCGTAGCTATGTACGGCGCGGAAACGTGGTCGCTGAAGCAGGAGGATAGACGTAGATTGGAGGCTTTTGAAATGTGGGTGTGGAGAAGATGAAATGGACCGAAAGGAAAACAAATGAGGAAGTACTAGGGACGGTGGGCGAGGAGAGGGAGAAATCCTATGGAGGCAGGAAAAATGGATGAAAGGCGTATTGAGCGGTAGTGGAATGTTGAAGAAGGTAATAGAGAGGAGAATATTGGGCAAACGAGGAAAGGGCAGGAACAGGATAGGGATGTTGGATAGGATGAAGAGAGGAAAGATGTACACAGAGACGAAGAGGGACTTGATGTAGAGTAGGTTGCTGGATTGGGTTTTGTATGGAGTTAAAAAATATTTATTAGACAGTTGTTTCTATCCAAAACCTACCTTAACCGGTCGATTACCTAAAATATATATGCATACACGGTGCGTTCTGAAAGTAATGCAATTATATTTTTAGTAATTCCTTGAACAGATTTGCACCACACTAACTTAAAATTCTTTAAGGGACTGTCTTTGGGCCTCTACACATTTTCCCAGCAACTCTGCCATGACCGGTACGCGCCCTGGAAGGCGTCTTCGGGGACTTCTGGCAAGGTCTTCGTCATGGCTGATTTGATCTCTTCTACGGACGGAAAACTAGTTTCTTTCAGGACTGACTGATTCTGAGGAAACAAAAAGAAGTCTGCTGGGGCAACGTCAGGGCTAAATTGGGGGTGGGGCAACGTTGGCACCTGGTGTTTGGCAAGGAAGTCGCGGACTTTTAGCACGGCAAACACCTTGGGCACGAGCTTCGCGCACACTTTCTTCAACGCTAAATCTTCAGTAACAATGTAAAACACAACAGTAGACAACAGGTTCAGTTCATTGGCAACCATCTTGATACTCAATCGACGGTCAGAGTCTACCAATTGTTGAACACGAGGCACATTGTTGTCGGTTTTGCTGGTTGACGGCCAGCCAGAGCGTTGTTCGTCGTGGATCTCTTCTCGGGCCTCCTTAAAGGCCTTTAACCACCACGAAACTTGAGAGTAAGTACTCCAAGTGGTTCGATCCCACTCCGAGCGATAGGAGCGGTGCGGGAAACTAAATTGCGATACTTTTGGAATGTACCTTTTATATAATTATACGAGGAATAAATACGAGATAGTATGTCGTGTGTGTGTGTGTATATATATATGTGTGTGTGTGTGTGTGTGTATTATTCATATTTTATATTTCTTTCTTCATCTATAACTGTTTTTTTATATGTATATATATATATATATATATATTTATTGTTTCCATTTATATTTCATATTATATATATGCTTACATAGTATGAAAAATTAAATTCTAAACTATGAAATTGTGCACTAAGAAGAAAATGACCACTCTTTATGGCTTCTCGGTCGACATCCTATTACGTAACCCATTCAAAAACAGAGACTTCAAGTACATTTCAATAGAGCAATTTCTTATGCTCTCCAGAGAGAAGAGATCTTTAGCCAAAATTGTCTCGTGGATTCGTGACGCAGAAAGAGCAAGAGGATTTTCCAACCTGTATTTGAAAACCGTCGGAAATCATTACCTCCCTCCAAAACACGATAACCATTTCAGGAAAGCGCCGCGTTATCGCATAATCGGCCAATCAAAATTTTATTGTCTCCGTGTAAACCTATATTTTATGAGCCAGGGAATGCATTATTCATCCACCTCGTTAATGCGGCATTTAAACGCTGTTCTTCGTGTTTAAAGAGCATCGAATTGGGTGGGGGAGGAAATTGCTGGGTTCGGGAGCAGGGAGACCAACCAACCTCCCCTTTGGTTAAGCACAGGGGCGGAGGAGTGACCTGGGCGTGTGGGAGGGGCTGGAGAGAATGGTGGCGGAGGACGATTTTCATTTTCTCCGAAAGGGTAAGATGGGAAGGAAGCTAGGTACTGGTGTCATGCATAAAATGGATGGGAAATCCTTTCCGCGTTAGGATACATGATGGTTAGGGAGGTGGATGGAGAAGAAACTTTTCTCTTAGACTTTGTTATCCCATAGGCATATTTACGATTCATTGAAATATTGCTTAAACTTTATATTATTAAAAAGTTTTTTTTGCCATTTTTAATGAGAAAATTAAAAATAAATGCAAAGTATTTATTCCAGAAAGGCCCACGGGAAATAGAGTAAGAATAAGGAAATATGCAACTAATAACGAACTTTTATTTTTAATAAGGACTACCAAACATTACAAATGTCCATGAATATTGACTATAGTTGTCACAATCAAAATAAGAGTGCAATGGATAGTGATTTAACTTAAATCGGCAGACGTTCAGCAATAAATTATAAGAAAATACGCATATTAGGTATGAAGAACTGGACGCAGTTCACAGTTTATGCAATGGGATGCTCACAATATTGTGATTTTGAAATGTATTTGTTGTTAAGGATGCGGATGAAAGCGGAGTTGAAAAATATATCATCGGTACAAAAATATGACTGCTATTCCAATTATGCTTCTAGAAATATTTCGAAGTCTCACTCTTCGTGTAGCATTAGCGTACAAGATGCACCAAGAAGTTGGGTCAGAAATCTTATCACCAATAGCTTTGAACGATTATATTTATATTTATTATTTAATATCAAAATGCTATATGATACGCCAAAAAAACGGAAAAGGTGAGAAAATAGAATCGAGCTACTTTTACCATTAAAGGGAAAGGCAATTAGTTAAATGCCAAAATAGAAATTAGGAGCAGATCTGACAGGAAGCATCCAATTGGATACAAAAAAGATAGCAATTTAAAAAATGATCTTTGGAATAAGAAAACTATGAAACCCAAAAAAAATCATGAAATTAACTTAAAAGTGTTGCATAACCAATTCATATGATATTGCTAAGGTGTAGAAAGTATTATTACTACAAAGAATTCAACGAAAACATGACTAAAGATAAAGACATAACACTATGAAGAATATTTAATAAAGACGAAATGTGAAGAAAACAAATGTTTAGAAAAACATTAATTCCCGCGAATATGGGGATGGTTATTGAAGACGAAAAAGACAAAGAGAAATAGGTGGCTAAAGTACCACGACCGCGACCATTACCTCTCTGCTTCAAGTTCCATAAAATACACGTAATGGTTGCACGAAGACAAGCCAGAGTGGGAAAAAACTAAGGAGTGCAGTCGATCTTTCATTTCACTGCCTTAAGGAAAAAATGGCACTTAAAGAAGGTAGAATGAACTTCGACATTGTAAGAGGGCCGGAGTGAAATATAAACACAGTCTGTTCGCAATGACCAGAGACAGCCGCGAATAGGAGATCGTAGAAGAAATTCAGGAAGTGTTAAATGGATATGGAGACTTATGAAAAGAAGCTGGAATCAGAGATACCGAAAATTGAACATTAGCAAATGTTACATCGATATTTAACAATTGTTACAATGAAAGGTAACTAGTAGGAACATCGTTCCGGATCCTGGAAGAAGAGAGGAACGAGAGAAACTATTCTTTGGTTGGGGTATACAACTGTAAGAAATAAGGTTTAATCCTGATAATTAATTTACGAGTATCCTAATATTTACAGTGAAACTAATAGTCTAATATCTCCCAAACCCGTCGAAGCTCTTTCTTATTGCAATGTATAAGTCTTTCTTCCATTATGCCAATATTCATATTGTAAATGAATTTTTACGGCCAGAAATATTCGTAAATTGGTGCAATAAGTGTATATTTAAAATGTTTTGTAATCCCAAACATCCGACGTTTTTTTAGTTTCATTAAGAATCTGTCACCTTGAACTTCCTTCAACAAGAAATCGCTTTTTTATCTTCTCGGTTCAGTAAGAAATTCTTAGCTAATTAATCTACATTCAAAGTTTGAATTTGACAAATTCTAGACCTATCACTGCTCTAGGGGTCGTCGAAATGCACAAAACCTTCCACCACGTCAAGGTTGAAGTCCATAGAGAGAGAGGAGAGAATAAAAACAGTTACAGTTAACGAAAAATAGCGAATTTTACCAATAACCTGATCCATATAAACACATATTTGTATGTATGCCTTCACTAAACAATGAAAGTTGGGAATGTTAAACATAAGTATTTAAAATAGTATAGTAACATCGCTGGTATATGAAGGTTACTGAGAATCAAGAAGTATTTTCCCACAGTTCTATCTAAATACTAGATGGGATGGTTGCTTGCTTAAAACGATTTCCGGTAATATTATCAAACAGAAAACTGAAGCTAATAGAAAATAAAAAATGAGAAGTTGAACTTCGACACAATCATGGCAATCTCTTCGTAGCAAAATGAAACATAGAAGTTAGGGCATGTTAGGGCAACTGTGACAGTTTTCCTTTTAATGTTTCATATTGTGCTCCATATACTTCTTCCTGCGAAAGTTTCCGATTTCGTTGACATGATAATTTCATTGTGTGCATTTCATTTTTTTAAGAAAAACTATAAATCCACGCCCAATATTTTTTTAATGGATACATCTGCGCTCGTATTCCCAGTAATTGATTTTATAAGTGTTTCCACAAAACATAATCATCCGAAGATTTATGGAGATTTTTCCTTCACCATTGGCAATTGAAATAGGAGTTTTTTATTCCGCAATAAACCTAAATTTATAATTTATGGTAATAAAGCTGAGTCCAAAAACATTGCGTGGTATGAATTCTATGGTCTCAGGCTCAACTTTGTGGAGGTCCATTTTCGTTTTAAATGAATACACTTTTTAACGATTGCGTGGTATGTCGGCATCGACAAGTAGCTTAAATTTCTATTGAAAATTTTATGAAAATATTTTAACGAACTCTTTTTAGTTTATGTTGATATTTATCATAAAGTTAACTCACTATACTATTTTGTCTTTTTTTCTCAAAAGAATATGTAATCTATCTCTATACGCTTATTGTTTATTACTCTTAACTTAGGATGTTTATAATAAATGTTATATCCGAAGTTTTACTGATTTTGGACACTCCCTTGGCTTTCGCCTTTAAATTTTTTAATCACTATTATTGAAGAATTTCTGAAAGAAAACATCCAGCCCAGTGACGAAGACAACCAAGGAGTAAGAAGAAGAAAACCCCATGAAAAACTATTTATAAACGAAGATAACGTGACATTGGATTGTATTGTGTTATAGCCAATTAATGCGTTATTATATATAAATATGTACGTATATGTGTGTCTGTATGGATATAGGAATTATGTAATATGTATCTACAACTACATAAGTACCCTGAGAGCCACCAAAAGGGTGTGTGGCAGGGGGTTTTGCACCAGAGGAGGAAAGGGTAAGGAATGAGAGGGTTGGGGTTTATTCAAATGGTAGGGGAAGGGGGGGGGAACCTGTAAGAATAAATATATATATATATATATATATATATATATATATATCCACGCGCAATCCCTAACCTGTACGTTAATGCTTATTTTAATTTACTGACTCCTGGGGGATTTCGAATACAAGGTAATTTATGTAAATAAGAAATTGGAGGGGGCCTCTGACACTTCCTTGTGGTACACCCGACGTGATCTTGACAGTATCGGATGATACACCGTCCAGGACGACTGTTTGGACACGATCACTTAAGAATTGTTTAATCCAGTTAATAAAACTCTCGTGTATTCCATAAGTTTCCAATTTCACGAGTAATTTGCAATGAGGGACTTTATCGAAAGCTTTCTTAAAATCTAGGAATATCGCATCAACTGCAATATTACTTTCACCGGAGTTCAATATATCATGTACAAAAAGTGCGAGTTGAGTTTCGCAGGATCTACCCTTACAGAAGCCGCGTTGGTTATTAATCAATAAATCTTGGCTATCGAGGTGCCTCATTATGGAACTAACAATGATGTAATGCAACAATTTCAGAGAGTAAAAATCATTCGCCTTGACCGGGATTCGAACCCGGTTCGGTAAGATGACGTCTCGGTAGCTTAATTGGTTAAAGCACTCGGCCGGATATCGAGGGATCCGGGTTCGAATCCCGGTCAAGGCGAATGAATTTTACTCTCTGAAATTGTTGCATTATAACACATAGCGGATGACTCCGTTAAAAGTTACTGTTGCGGCATCTCCCGCAGTTTCTTGTAACAATGATGTGTTCTAGAATTTTACAAGAAGATGAGTATGTTAATTATGTATTAATATGAAAACTTTGGGGTTAATGCTAAGGTACCCCAAAACTATTTACATGAGGGCAAAAATAAACTCAGAGGGATCAACTGGAGGCGAGGGGGAAGTTGAATAATCACCTGCCACCCTACATATCCATATAGTTTTGTTGACGTGTTGTTGCTTAGGGCACTTTCTCTTATTTCTATTCTGAAGGTTTCAAACCAATGTTATCCATTCTTTAGGATGTTGCCACGCAGCTATGCAAGGATTGGTATGAAGCCGTGTCTCCCCAGCTGTCCTGCGTGACATCGCTGAGTGACGTCCTAGAAATGGGACGTGTACACATGGTAGCCAGATACAGTACTCTCGAGTTCGTGTTCTTCATGACATCGTGGAAGAATAAATTGAGGTATTTCCCGTTTGCTGTCTTCTTAATTTTTACCATGATAAAACCTCTGGTGTCAACCACGGTGATAATTACAAGTGGCTAAGCTGCACCCTGATTGAAATTCATGCTTTTGACATATTTTCATCTCTTGAAATAGTCTTCCTATCTCCAGAGGCTATACTATTCTTTTGTCACAACCTGCAGACTTCCCAAAAGTTTTGACCCAAGGGGACAGTTATCACAATTTCGTTTTCATATTCTTCTTGCGTTGAGGGTCGTATTTTAGGAGAGGGTATTATACTTACTATAAATAACAATACAACACGGTGATTAGTCCTTCAATTAGACTTTTCGTGTGAAGGTACTTTTTTAAGCAATGAAGCGATCCTCTTCAAAATCACGTGAAATGCAATTAAACCTTTACAATGTCATTACCACCTTCATCAGGGTATGAGGAGTAACTAAGAGTTACTTCTCATACTCTAATGAAGATGGCGGGGACATGACATAAATGAGTTAGTATTGTGTGAGTGCACGTGTACATGTTGCAGAGTGAGAGATCAGGTTTTTAAGGTATGAACCACTGTAAAAAGAACATTTAATTTTGCCTTTATGTAAAATTTTGATTGCTTTTTCAGAAATAATCCCTATATAGAGCATTCGTCGCCATTTGGCAGTGAGATCTTTTAAATATTCAGGGTTGTAAATGTGACTTTGCGGTTTTTTCTTAAGTTTATTCTGCTGAAGTTCATTAATTAGATCTTCTGAATAGCAATTGTCTTCTGCTAAAGTTTTAATCACATCAAGTTGTTTATTTATATTGAATTTTTGCTAGTGATAAAGGCTAAACGGTGGATCATTGCATGAAATGCCGAAACATTTTGGGCGAAGAGACTTGAAGAGACATTAATAAATTGGTCCTTATATAATTCCTTCCGAAAATGGGAGTACTGTAACCCGTCTTTGTTTTTACAATTTGATAGATCGAGGAAATTCCGGGAACCTTTTTCCTCTTTTTCACACGTGAACTGTACATTAGAATTGATAGAATTTAAACGTGCTAGAAACTGACCTAGTTGCCTATCTGAGCATATCCACAAACAAAAGACATCGTATACATATCTAAACCAACAAAATATATTATTATTAAGAGGCTAAGCTCATGAGAACAAAAGTTTTTCAAATTATCCAAAAAATATCGAGCAGGGACAAGGGCACGCCCATGGGTAAACCATTGGGTTGTTGGAAATTTTCATCGATATATGTTATGAAAATTCCATAAAGTTAGGCCGGAGACATCAAACAAGCTTTAGTTTGTCAGACAGCCAAAGAGTTGCAAGCATTGCTGACTGAATTGGAAATTCAGTGCGATATGGGATGAGAATCTATATTAATAAAATAAAAGTCATGCTATTTCCCAGAAAGAAAAAGGCTAAGCTAAACATTAAAATAGGAGGGGAAAAATAGAGCAGTTAACGTATCCTCGAAGTATTTTGGACCAACACGGTCAAAGTAGTAGAGACGTAAGGAGAAGAATTGCGCTTGGCAAAGAGGCTTTCTCAAGAAGGAGGGAGTTGGTGACGGGGACGTTGAGTAAGAATGTTAAGAAAGAACTTGTTAAAATTTTGATATGGAGCGTAGTTATTTTGTGTCCGGAAACGTGGTCATTGAAGCAGGAGGATAGACGTAGATTGGAGGCTTTTGAAATGTGGGTGTGGAGAAGAATGGAGAAGGTGAAATGGACCGAAAGAAAAACGAATTAGCAAGTATTAGGTATGGTGGGCGAGTAGAGGGGCTTGTTGGAAGAAATCCTAAGGGGGTAGGAAAAATCGATGTAGCGATTATTGGTCGGCAGTGGGATGATGAAGGCTGAAATAGAGGGGAGATGGTTAGCCAAACGAAGAAGGGACAGGAACAGTATAGGGATGTTGAACGGGATGAAGGGAGGAGAGAAGTACCAGAGATGAAGAGGGACCTGATTTAGAGGAGGTTGCTGGATTGGGTTTTGTTTAGTGGTACAAAATATTTATTTGATAGTGGTGTTCATCCAAAAACCTACCTTAACCGGTAGATTACCTAAATATATATATATATATATATATTATATATATATATATATATATATATATATATATATATATATATATATATATATATATATATATATATAAATATTTCCCTATCCGGGATAGGGAAATATTTTTACTTTCGTGATCTGCTCAAAAACCGCCTTCCCCACATGTCCTGTCTTCGCCTATTATGTGTTTTCCTATCCCCTTTCCTTATACCTATTTCTGTTTGAATGAATATTTGTGCGCCGCATGGCGGGATTTTCAAGTTTGAATATGTATTTCTCTATATGAATATACATATTAATTCAAACATCGAGAAAGGTATAAGGAAAGGGGATAGGAAAACACATAAAAGGCGAACACAGAACGTAATTGGTAGCGCATCCGCCTGGAAAGTGGAAGGTCCGGTGTTCAAATCCCGGTTAAGGAAATATTTTTACATTTGTGATCTGCTCAAAATCCGCCTTCCCTACATGTCCGGTGTTCGCCTTTTATTTGTTTTCGTATCCCCTTTCCTTATACCTTTTTCTTTGTTTGAATGAATATTTGAGCGCCGTATGGCGGGATTTCGTATTTGAATGTGTGTGTGTATATATATATATATATATATATATATATATATATATATATATATATGTGTGTATATATATATATATGTGTATATATATATATGTATATATATATATATATCCCTCCCATGGACTACAACCTTGTCGTGGTGGAAGGGCTTGTGTGTTCCGATGACCCCTAGAGCTGTGCTGGCGGGAGTAATAATAATTACTCCTGGAAGGGTCACCCATGCCAGATAGGTCGAAGGTTAGGAGCCAGACGAAAGGTAGTCCACGCAGCGTCTGTTCCTCAGTGAGGCGGCTGCAATGGCGTCTGACCCCAGTGGGGCGGCCATTAAGTGATGGTGTCACGTTAAAAACACTATTGAGGAAGGCAACGGGAAACCACCTCAATTATGATTCCCAAGAATATTATGATGGGCACTATAGATAATATGAGTCCTGGCAACTACGGGACTCGGCCCAAGAGGCCGTGTGTCGTGCCCGGCAGCGGGAGAGGCAAGGCTTCCGCGGTCGTCATCTCACGAAACCCTTGCAGGGAAGAAATAACTTCAGCAGGACAGAAGACTCAGAAGAAGGCGAAAGTAGTAAGAATAGGAACCTGGAACGTCAGGACAATGTTGAGGAGAGGCAAATTAGAAAATATTAAGCGAGAGATGGAAAGAGGTAACATAGAGGTTTTAGGCCTCTGCGAGGTGAGATGGAAGGATAGCGGGGATTACTGGAGTGACAATTATAGAGTCATATACAGCGGCGGGGACGAGAGCCAACGAGGGGTTGCCGTAATTTTAAATAAAGGGGTAGGAAGAAGCGTAGTCAACATAGAGCAAGCGACAGATAGAATTTTACTCGTAGAGATTAAAGCAGAGCCGACGAACTTGGTCATTATTCAGGTATACATGCCACCGAGCAACCACAAGGAGGAAGAAGTCGATAGGATGTATGATGAGTTAGAGGATATCATCGCGAGTGTTCCTGCAGGGAAAAATTTAATAGTGATGGGGGATTGGAATGCGACGGTAGGCGAAGGAAGAGATGGTGGTGAGGTGGGGGACTATGGGTTAGGCACGAGGAATGAACGCGGAGAGAAAGCAATTGAATTCTGCAGGAGACAGGGGTTAGTCATCACCAACACATGGTTTAGACACCACAAAAGGCGTAGATATACATGGAAAATGCCAGGTGACTCAGAAAGGTATCAGTTAGATTATATTATGGTTAGGCACAGGTTTAGGAACAGTGTGATAAATTCGCACAGTTTCCCAGGAGCGGACGCGGACTCTGACCACAATTTAGTTGTTATGAAATGTAATGTTCGTTTCAAGAAGATAAGGCAAGGGCGGCGGGTTAAAAAATGGAATTTAGAAGCAGTAAATGAATTAACGAAGAAGGAGTATCAGGAGGCTGTAGAGAAAATGATGGATGACGGTAAAGAACGGAGTGCTATCGAAGAAAAATGGGAATGTATCAAGAAAGGGATATTGGAAGCCGCTAAAGACACTATAGGAACCGTTAACGGGAAAAGGATAAGGAAACCATGGGTAACGGATGAGATGATTGCAAAGATGGACGAGAGAAGAAGATGGAAAAATGTAAACACAGAGTTAGGCAAAATGAAGTACAAAGAGTTAAACAATAAATTGAGAAGGGCCACAAATAAAGCAAAAGAAGAATGGTGGAAAACGCAATGCGAGGATATGGAAAGTCTACAGAAGAAGGGTGAAATTGGTGCTCTATACAGCAAGGTTAAGTTATTATCGGGAAGTAAGAAGGCAAGATCTGTGCTAACAGTTAAAGATAAATGGGGTAAGATAATAGTTGAACCAGGAAAAATCCAAGAGAGATGGAAGGAATATATAGAAACACTGTATGGTAAAGAACTTAGGCCGACAAGGTTAGACATAGAAAAGGAACATGAGGTAGAAGAAGATAGCTTAGGTCCAGGCATACTCGACGATGAAATAGAAAGGGCATTAAAGGAGATGAAAGCAAACAAGGCTGTGGGGGTGGACAATATTCCTGTAGAAATGTTGAAATGGTTAGGGAAAGGTGGGAAGAAGGCCATATATGGACTGATTCGTAGCATCTATGAGGAAGGAATCTGGCCGGAAGATTTTGTGAGATCGGTGTTAGTTCCTATTCCAAAAAAGGCAAAGGCTTCGTCATGTGAGGATTACAGAACAATAAGTTTGATATCCCACGCAGCTAAAGTTATTCTCAGGATCATCAACAAAAGGATAGAGAGTAAGGCAAATGATTACTTAGGGGATGATCAGTTTGGGTTCAGGAAAGGAAGAGGTACGCGTGATGCCATTGCAGTAATGAGATCACTAGTCGAGAGAAATATAGAATACAACCAGGACGTTTTTGCCTGTTTTGTAGATTTCGAAAAAGCGTTTGATAGAGTGAATTGGGAAAAACTAATGCGTGTATTGCAGAAAATAGGAATGGATTGGAGGGACAGGAGACTGATCCGCAACCTGTACATGTCTCAGACTGCTCAGGTGCGAGTGGGGAACGGAGAGTCCGGATGGGCAGTGTTAGGAAGAGGTGTAAGGCAGGGTTGCCCATTGTCACCGGTACTGTTCAACGTATATGTAGAGGAAATGATTAAAGAGGCATGGGAAGAACTGGAGGTAGGAATGAAAGTCGGAGGGGAATTCGTAAAATCGGTTAGGTTTGCTGATGACCAAGCATTAGTTGCTCAGTCAGCCAAGGGGTTGCAAGCATTGTTGAATGAATTGGAGGTTCAGTGCGATAAATATGGGATGAGAATCAATATTAATAAAACAAAGGTTATGCGATTTTCCAGAAAGAAAAAGGCTAAGCTAAATATTAAAATAGGCGGGGAAAAAATAGAGCAGGTAGAGCAGTTTACATATCTCGGAAGTGTTTTGGACCAACACGGTCAAAGTGGTAGGGACGTAAGGAGAAGAATTGCGCTAGGCAAGGAGGCTTTCTCAAAGAGGAGGGAGTTGATGACGGGGACGTTGAGTAGGGATGTTAAGACAAGACTCGTAAAAACTCTGATATGGAGCGTAGCTATGTACGGCGCGGAAACGTGGTCGCTGAAGCAGGAGGATAGACGTAGATTGGAGGCTTTTGAAATGTGGGTATGGAGAAGAATGGAGAAGGTGAAATGGACCGAAAGGAAAACAAATGAGGAAGTACTAGAAATGGTGGGGGAGGAGAGGGGTTTGTTGAGAGAAATCCTATGGAGGCAGGAAAAATGGATGAAAGGCGTATTGAGCGGTAGTGGAATGTTGAAGAGGGTAATAGAGGGGAGAATGTTGGGCAAGCGTGGTAAGGGTAGGAACAGGATAGGGATGTTGGACGGGATGAAGGGAGGAAAGAAGTACACAGAGATGAAGAGGGACCTGATATAGATTAGTTTGCTAGGTGGGGAGTTACAAAATGTTTATTTGATAGTTGTGTCCATCCAAAAACCTACCTTAACCGGTAGATTACCTAATAAATAAATATATATATATATATATATATATATATATATATATATATATATATGTGTGTGTATATATATATATATGTGTATATATATATATGTATATATATATATATATATATATATATATATATATATATATATATATATATATATATATATATATATATATATATATATAACTTAGACAGTAACACACAGCACGAGGACACATAAATAGAACACTCAAATAATATCTTGATAATTTCGACGGACTCGAGCTCCGTCTTCTTCGGAAGATAAGATATGACTCAATGAGTCATATCTTATCTTCCGAAATCGTCGAAATTATCAAGATATTATTGTGAGTGTTCTTTTTATGTGTTCACGTGCTGTGTGTTACTGTCTAAGTTTTTTATTCAACACTTCATACTTCGAAGAAATCATATATATATATATATATATATATATATATATATATATATATATATATATATATATATTTCTACAAAATATATATATGTGTGTGCGTGTATGTACATGTATGCGTGCGTATGTGTTTGTAATATTGCTGGAGGGGACCTTCTACTTCTTCGTCATCGAGAGAGGGAACCCATTCGTATGCCGGAAGTGTCTGAGGAAATCGGGATGAGGCAGTAAAATGGAGAGGAGGGAGCAGGCAAGTTGAGAGGGAAGAAAAAGAAAATAATAAATAAAGAGGAAGAGAAGGATTCTGGGCCGACAGGGATTATGAAATACAAACACAGAAACAATTGAAGGTATGGGAGCGAGAGAGAAATGCCCGAAAGAGAATGGGTGGAGGGATAGCGGAAAGTGGTTTGAGGAGGGGAGAATCGAAATCGAATAAACTGTGATTGGTGGCGATTGAGCTGGCGAATGAGGAGGGAGGGACAAGGCATGGGGGGCTAGTTTTGCAGAGGAGGGAAAAGTAGAGGGGTGGGGAAACTTTGTACAAGCTGAGGACCGAAGAATGGGGTTAGGGTGGTTATTCGAGTCAATAGGATAGTAAAATAAACCGATGGAATGGAAAATAAAAAAATGGGGAATTGGAGGAGGATATGTTCCGTTTATGAGAACCAAGTAAAAATATGGTGTGCTCTCGTAGTGAAGAATGACACTGTAAGACAACTGTCTGGAATGGAAGTGGTGAGCATACGCTAAAGGCGAGCGAGATAGGGAAACGGAAATGAAGTTGGACTTTTGAATATCGTACCTAAAGTGTATGGAGCTCGTAAAAGGCAAAGCCTTAATAAGCTCAAGTAATTGAGGAGGCGGGAGTTGAAAGGAGAGGGATGGGCGAAATGTAAGAGGCAATTTGGGGCAGTGTTTTTCAGTCAGTTAGGCTAACCTAATAATACCTAATTGTTTATTTGATTACGTAAAATTAAATGAAATGAGTGACTTCCGTAATCATATAATTAATGAAGTTGGCTTTGATCAAAAATGCTTAGTTTTTATCTCTTGCATATAGAGCAATCTGTAACGTAAAACCAAGCTTCTGTGTTCACATAGGTTAATTTCACTAAGTTTTGCTCATGAGTGGGAAAACTTGATTATAAAGCTTCTTTATGGATGTCCGCCGAAAGAGGAACATAGGAGAAAAAACCTTTGAGGAATAGAAGGATTGTGGGAAAAGAAGTTTCCTAGATGACAAAGTATGAAGAGGAAAATACCTGAAAATATGCTGAATTTTTAGAAAAATTGAAGCAGAAGTAAAGATGATCAGGAATCCTGGATTGCTAGAGGAGGAGAAAGAAGAGAGGGATGGAGTGAGTGTAAGAAGAGATATAATAGGGAAAGAAAGGAGTCGGAGAATGGGACAGATTGAGTGAGAGTATGTTTGTAGGTGCTGAGAGTAGGGCGGAGAGGAGGCAGGGTGGTTGAGGGAAGCAATAAAGAATCCGCGGCATGGAGTTTAGCGTTAAGGCCCCGAAATGAGATATAGTCGACTGGGGTAAAATCACTCATCGCGTGGGAGAGTAGTTAATTTTAAAATTTTTGTCCTCGCATACGGTGAGACTTCCTTTCACTCCCCTAAAGTTCCTAGGCGGAGCACGAACATAGATTGTTGGAACAGCTCCATTCATTTGAAAATTTTAAGCCTCTTATTTTTCCTTTATGGTAATTTCTTACTAGGCATATAATAGTTGATGATGGCAGAATATTAATTCTATTAATCTTAACCAACAATTAGCATTCAATTTTAGCAGTAGCACAAGGGCACCTCATTTAGGAAAAATGTAAAATGAATGGGAATAATCGGAAATCTGATGTAACAAATTAATATTTGTTTGAATTCATAGATTTGCACGTGATGCATGCGAAATATTTTGCCATAAATGATATTCTAGCCTGAAGAAGTTTTTGGTTATTATATAATACTATGACCACATATAAGTATAATAAATGATTTCCCGAACCTTGTCCTTCTTACTCTTTGCCACAAATAAAGGAGTTCCTTCAAGTGACTTAATGATATATAATCAATTTTTTGAAGCACTTAAATACATAGTTATTAAAGAAGAAGTTCTTTGAAAGCTAAAAACTTCATCGATGAACGTAATCACAGCTAACTTGCACCTACTTAAAACGCAAAAATGGACAGCTGAAATTTTTTTGAGAAAAGTTCAGGTTATAATAATGCGTTACGTCTGTGTGTGTCAATTGCAAGCGTTAATATCCTTGTTCTAAACTTATCGATTCTCTTATTTGGGCTAATGCCCCCGAAAAACTCCTCGGCGCGATCACTTGGTTATTTCTGGGTGAAATTTCAGGCGCCCAGCTCACAAAGTTGGTTTGTCATCCTCTCGGTGGCTGAGCGGAGAAAGGAAAGTTGCAGAGATAGCGTCGTCGGGAGGAAGGAAGAGAGAGATGGAGGGCGGAAGGCGGGAGGGAAAGAGAACAAGGAAAGAGGAGAGTGAGAGACGGAGAGAAAGGACAGAGATAAAACTGTCTCAGAAAAGAAATCGAAAGGGTGGGACGGGGAAGGCAAACCTATTGACATAGCGGAAAACATGAAATGAGTAGTTTGGAAACTGTCTCCCATAGTTTGGTTTGGATTTGCGATTCTAAACAGGAGATGGGGTTTCTTCTCCTATAAAAATGGGGGTAATTCCAGTGGGGGAAGTGAGAGAACGAGGGTGAGGAAGAGATTCTGACAAGAGGGAGAGGGACATGGATGAAGAGAACGAAACTGGAAGGGAGCGTGCGTGAGTGGATGGGTGTTATGGCAGAACTGGTACGAAGGGCAAACGGAGGGTGAGGGTGCCGCGAGGGGGTTGTGTCTCCCGTTTTCTCGCGAAAGGATGAGAAAGAAGGAGGTGGAAGAAGAGAGGGGAGATAGAACTTCGCGGTGGGGGAGAGGGGTGTCGTAAGAAGAGAAGGGTTCTGCGGGGACTCGATAGGACGAGAGGTTTCAGTTGAGGGAGAGGAATGGCGATGGGATCGAGGGGAAGGCGCAAAGAAAACAAATGAACAGGACGGTGGAGCGAAGAGCAGGAGTTTTGGAAATGGAGCGGAAGGGGGTGTTCGTGGAATGGAGATGAGGGAGGGGAGGAGAAAGGAAGAGAGAGAGGTTGAAACAGGGATAGAGAGATTGGGTGTTGGTAGGAATGGGTGAGTCTCGAAGGTGGGAGGAGTTGAAATCGGTTTTTCACTGGGATAAGGAGTGCGAGGGTAATTCAGGGAAAAGAAGGCGGGTTTATGTAAGATACGAGAGAGAGAGAGAGAGAGGAGGAAGAAGGTTTCCGTGAAAGTTAGTCTCGGTAGGCTGCTGGAGAAGGGTGTCTCGGGAAGAAGGGAGGGAGGGTAGTGAGAGAGGGAGAGAGGAAGGTGAGAACGAGGGCAGGGGTGGTGGCGAAGAGGAAGGGCGCGGCGGGGTAAAGTGGGAGATATAGCAAGTATTTTGGACTTCCGCCATTTTAAGGCATTGCTCCGTTTCCCCCTACGCCTCGCCGGACTATTTCCACCCTTACACACTTCTCTCCCCACCATCCCCTTTAAACCAACACCTCCCCTGGTTTCCTTCAGGGCCGACTTTCTAGGGCTAAGTAGGTGGCTGCTCCGCCCTTACCCATCCCACTGGCCCGCTCCGCCCCAAGTTCAATTCTCAAATTGTGTGGAAGAGGGTGCGAGTCTCGTGGCGCGGGGAGTAAACTTTCTTTTCCGTCCGCCAGATGGAGTGGGAGAGGGGTCTGGGGAGAGGGAGGTAGGGAGGAGGGGGATCGGAGTTGGTACCAGAATTGGTGGTTGAGGAAGAGAGGGATAGGGAGAGTGTGTGCGAGCGAGAGAGACTTCTGGCATTGTGCAAAACTTGAGGCAACGGGATCTCCGGAGAAGAGTTTTTTATTTTTTTCTCTCCTCTTCCCCACCCATAAGGGGTGCGGGTGGAAGAGTTGGGGGAAATGGAGGAGGAGGAGGTCGGGATGGTAAGGGAGGAGGAAGATTTCCTTTCCTTCTCCTTTTTTTATGCCTAGTCCTCTGAATATCCCCTCTCTCGTTCTACACCCGCTCGACCTCCTCCCCACGCCACCCTCTCCTCACCCCGGTTCTCTACCCCCACCCCCGCACGCAATTCCGCGATTTATGAAATCTCGAATTGGAATCGGATTCCCGTCGTCTGCGGTGGCATAATATAAAAGTCCCACTTATTCCTACCACCCCGTTCCCCCCTTCCGCCAAAAAACATCCCTCCCTTCCACCCTCCATCCTTCCCCAATCCCCGTCCCCCTCACCAATCCCTTCCGACTCGGCGGCGGGGCGGGAGAAATACACAATAACTAGGTGGTTGTGTTTGCGCCATTGGACCCCAATGACGCAAACAATGGGCGCCCCGGATCGACAGTGAAACTTGCGTTGGGACGAGGGAGGCGAGTTTGAGCGCATAACTCAATGTGATTTCCACCGGGCCGGAACGAGGTTGTGGGGTATGGAAAAATCACTCTTAAAAAAGTCAAAGCCTATGTTGCGCTCTTCCTTGGGATATTTTCACGCATTTTCCGCCTCCCGATGTTTTAGCGTTTTATCGCCCGTCGCAGTCGTATATTGCACCGGTGTGAAAATATGTCGCCTGGTTGGGTCGCGCTGCTTAAAAAAACGTGAAGCCATCTGTCGATTCCGATTTGAATATAAACTCGAATATAGGATGGGACTTAACTGCTGGAAATAATTTTCTCCATTGGTGCCAATTTGCACCGTTTGGTAATAGTTTAACGGCTAGAAGCCCTGTGTCCGAAAGAAGTCCATTTACCACAAACAATTACAAAGTATCATTGTATATTATATTTGTTATTGAAAATCAGTTTAAACAAAAGCTATTTTGCATATTTTTTCTCTTAAATAATGGTTAATATTATTATTTTAATGGTAATCTAAAATTCTTCCATTCATGCAGTTTATTATTCCGCCGATTTTGAAAAGTTATCCCTCTGACAAGAAATGTAGATGGATTGTTTAAGGTGCATTTATATATTTATCCATGAGTTAAAATGCAAGCATTTAAAAGTGTGATTAATTTCTCAAAATACTCTTAAATACCACCAACGATATGATTTCGACTTTTATTATACTTGAGAAGAGGCTAGAGTAGAGACAATAATTATAGTAACATTTGTCACAGAAAATGTTATAGATTCTTATTCCTGGGTAAAAAATAAAATATATTATTTTGACGAAATGAAGCCTTTAATTATACTAGGAAAAATTATAACTGAGACCACATCATATCGTGGAAGACCATTTAAAGGGCTAATCTGATTTTTCGGTATCTTCATTTATTAATTTTGAAGAATAAATTCTCTTCCAAACGATTTTACTTTAAATTTAGTGCGTGAACATTCCTTGAAGGAAAGCGGACTGTTCAAAGTAGGATTGGTAAGTTAATCCTTGAGGGTTTCATTTAAAAATAGGTGAGAAAATACTTGTAAATATTCTTCGGGAACGCACTAGAATTAAATGGATTCCTTATTCCTTGAAATGACTGTATGTCGAGGAAGCTCTATTTAATTTAAAGTAATTATGCCGCTCAAAACTTCTTAAGTGAGGATATTTTATTGCTAAAAAAATGCTAGGTAATCAGCCCGAAGTTTGGTTTGGTAGGACATGGAAGCTCTCACCCCCTACTACGAGTAAGTTCCATAAGATGATATTTACACTCAGGGTAGGGGGGTTATTCTATTCATTCAGTGGGTCTATACTATTCATGTTCTGGGTAGGGGGACTATTTTATTTTCCTGGCTGCATGTGGTGATAAAAGAAAAACCGGAATAAAAGGTGTAGGTACCCTCGGCTATGCACAAGGTGTAGCCGAGGGTACCTTTAAAAGAAACAATTACTAATCTGAATATAGGCCGATCGCATACTAAGACATCAAAAAGACAAAATAACATCCCCAGAAAGCAGACCGCAAAGAAGGTTTTAGACGAGGATATAATTTCCGAAGTAGTAGTTAACTGCCGAAGTTTATAAAATAAAATACCGGAATTTCACCATCTAATTCATAGCACAGAGTTGGATATCATTAAAGGAACTGAAAGTTGGTTAACAGATAACATCGCAGATAGCGAAATATTTCCCAAGTCCTTCACAGTTTATAGAAACGACAGAAAGAATAGAGCCGGAGGAGGAGTTTAAATTGCGGTTAAGAATTCTAACGTCAGTAGAGCCGAGTTATTTGCTAATAGCTGTATAGAAAGTGTATGGCGTTCAGTAAAAACACCCAGATCGAAAAGAATATATATCTGTGCGTATAATAGGCCACCATACGTTAGCATTAACTCAATACCAGACCTAGAAAGACAGATACAAAGCATTACTTCCCACAACAGTGAGCATAGCCTAAGTATCGGAGGTGATTTTAATATTCCCCCAATAGATTGGGATTCGTACATTTTTATAAATGGAGGTAAAGACAAGGATCTATGCGAGTCCCTCTTATTTGCGTTCACCTCGAATTTCCTACATCAATTAGTCACTTCACCAACAAGGGGAAAGAACATTCTTGATCTGTTAGGCACAAATATACCCAAAAAGGTCTTATATAGTATATAGAAGTTGTTGACGAAATCAGTGATCACAGGGCTGTAAAAGCTAAATTATCTCTAAGCGTAGATAAAGTTAACAAACCTAAGAGAAAGGTTAATTTGTTCAATAAAGCTGACTATGATGGCTTAAATGTGAATTAAAACGTTCTTTTTTATATTTGACGAATTAAGCAAAATTAGCAGTGTCGAGGATACTTGGAATAATTTTCTTACGATAACATGTTCAGCAATACAGAGGTTTATGCGTAGTAAATATATAAAAAAGAATAAGGAACCTCGATGGTACAACTCTGAAGTACGGAAATCTCTACGGCGGCAAAGGGTGTGCCTTGCCAGAATGAAAAACGCAGTTGAAGATTCCTCCCTTGATAAAATCAACGAAACCATACAGAACTACAAAGCATCAAGCCCAAGGCCAAGAAAGCCTTCCGGAAGGAGCTAGCGGAATTCAAAAGTAAAAAATTAGGCGAACATTTGAACAACAACCAAAAAATGTTTTGGTCTTACGTCAGGGAAGTGCAGGGAAAAAAGTCCACAGTTCCTAATTCCTCTTGAGAAAGGTGGTTGGACCACCGAAAATTCGAGAACCAGAGAGTTTTCCCTCTTTTGTGTGTTTTGGTTTCTGTGTTTGTTATGACTATCAGTGAATTTACATTACACGTTTGTGGGTTTTCCAAAAAATATGTGAATGTGATGTGTGAATATTCACACGCCGTATAGGGCTTGGTACATGGGTGAGCTCTACCATCACCTACTAAACCGACCTTCGGGTTGATTACTGTGTTTATGGTTTATATATATATAAACACTTAGACAACAAACACCACACACATAGAAACATAAAAGAAGGACACTTACATTGGATATTTACGTTTCGACGGCACTGATCAGTTCTGTTCCTAATTCCTCTTGAGAAAGGTGGTTGGACCACCGAAAATTCGAGAACCAGTGAGTTTTCCCTCTTTTGTGTGTTTTGGTTTCTGTGTTTGTTATGACTATCAGTGAATTTATATATATATATATATATATATATATATATATATATATATATATATATATATATATATATATATATATATATATATATATATATATATATATATATATAAACACTAAGACAACAAACACCACACACATAGAAACATAAAAGAAGGACACTTACATTGGATATTTACGTTTCGACGGCACGGCCGTCGTCATCAGCATCCTGATTCTGATGACGACGGCCGTGCCGTCGAAACGTAAATATCCAATGTAAGTGTCCTTCTTTTATGTTTCTATGTGTGTGGTGTTTGTTGTCTTAGTGTTTGTGTGTTTGTGCGTCGCCGGAGAGCGTCTTTTCCAAGAGTATATATATATATATATATATATATATATATATATATATATATATATATATATATATATATATATATATATATATATAATATTGAAATATTGATGCAAATATTTATTTGATAGTTGTGTCCATCCAAAAACCTACCTTAACCGGTAGATTACCTAATAATAATAATTGATGATGCGGAAGTACTCACGAGGGCAATATAACTTTTGGACGGCACAATAGAGCACAGAATAAAACAGATAACATGTAAAAGGACACTCACACTGTAGATTATTTGAGCTTTCGGCCTACTCCGAGGCCTTCTTCAGGTCAGACTGAAAAATTCCCGGAAAAATTCATAAAATCAGTTTGTTTTTCTAAAGATCAAGTTTCAGTGTATATGCCACCTGAGAGGTTACAAGCATTACCGAACACATAGGAAATTTCATGTTGTACAAGGTTTGTTTTTAAAAATTAGGCTGATTGAATGAACGTGGGCATCTTTCGTTGGTATCAATGGTCGTCCACTTCTCGGTTCTTAATTGGTCGAGGCTTTTCCAGACTGATAGCGGTTGCAACAACGAAAACACTGTGCCCGACTCATAGATTCATTGCCAATTGCGACTTGAATCATTGCATAAGTTTCAGTTGCACTTTTCCCGGGGTTAAAAGAGAATTTAATGTACACGCAACGCTTATCTAACACCTTCATTCTCATCGTCACAAGAATTATTTACAGCAAGCGTGTGCGAGCTCAGACAAGAATTGCTGTTGTGCGGAGACAAGTCGAGATAGGGCCAAGAGCAATACGGCATTTTACTTCCAGCAGACCTTGCTACATGACGACTTTTCATTGATAGTGATCCGTCAAGCAGTTCGCGCGTAAAAAGACGTGTCATACTTTTGTGTTCAGACATTGTAGGTACGGGATCACTGAATGAAGTTAAACAGAATAAGATTAATGCAGCCTTAGAGAAAAAGCTAAATTAGCTAGATTAAAACAATAAGCAACATTTAAAAAAGTAAGGGTTTTGAAAATGGAGCAGGTGGAGCTGTTTATCTGTCTTAGAAGTCATTTTGATCCAAATTTTCAAAGTATTAGAATATATATATATATATATATATATATATATATATATATATATATATATATATATATATATATATATATATAGAGAGAGAGAGAGAGAGAGAGAGAGAGAGAGAGAGAGAGAGACATAAGAAGAGGTGCGTTAGAAAAAAAGCTTTTACAATGAGCGAATATCGTAGATGGTAGGGACGTTGAGTAAAAATGTTAAGAAAAAACGAGTTAATAATTCTTCTATGGAGCGTGGTCTGGTACGGCTTGATTACATGGCCGGTGAAATAATTTTTTAGGAAGATAGGAGTATTTTAAAATGTGAGGTAGGTAAATTGGGAGAGGTGATGGGTGGGAAAGAAAATAAGCAAGGAAGCGTTAGACATGGTGGTAGAGCAGAATGAATTGTTAGGAGAAATCTATAGGAATCAGAGTAGATAGATGCAGAGCGTTTTGATTTTTGATGGTATTTTGAGGAATATGATAGAGAGGAGAATGTTAAACAAGCAAGAGAGGCTTAGGGCAGAGATGAGGCATGTTGGATGAAATGAAGGAAGAAATTATGCGAATATATTTATATGGCCTATATGGAGTAAGATGTCCATATTTAGTTTTGGATATCAGGTTGTATTGTTACTGGGAGATTTTTCCATTTTATAGGTTTTCCAGCTAAAACCAACCATCTACGGTAGAATACCAATAAAGAACCATAGAAACTTTGGTTTTTTTACTGTAAACGATAGTTTTTTTTTCTTTCATTTAGAAATGTCAATAAAAAAATTTCATCTATCTTTCGCAACTACAAAATGATATACTTAGGATACATTCTTAAAGGACTTTTGATTTTGCTGTGCATTTAATCCATGGATTAAATATTTAGCCCACTATTTCTAAGATCAAAGGAGCTTAAAGTCCTTCTTGAGAGATGAGGATATTGATTCGTGGCGTAATAGAGCAAATGTCTTGGTATTAGTGGTGAGCCATTATCTGTTAATGACTGCTACTGCTGTCTGAAACGAAATCTCTCAATATTACGTTCAGCCAAAAGGTAACTTTAAACACTTATCTCTTTGATGGAACTTTGGAATGAGTTTTGTTACTCTGAGAAAAATTAATTTAAAAAACCTCGTAAATTAAATTAAGTGTGCCCTCGGTTTAAATAAATAGAAAATTATATGCGAAGTACAAAATTGATCAAAAATTATTTACGCCATCACTGTTTGAATTTAGCTTCCAAATATGAGTGTGGACCACAGTGCACACACAAAATGTAGAGTAAATTTCACTCGCATATTTTAATTATGGCAAACTTATTCATAATAGTTAGTGATGATAACAGCAATTAGATTAGCAATTAGTTTCAGTTTAGAACGGTATGGTAGGCAAAGGAAGAGATGGTAGTGATGTAGGGAACTACGGTTAAGGAATAAGGAATTACCGTGAGGTGACGGCACAAACAGACATCACAAACGGCTTAGGTATAAATGGAAAATGTCAGGTGACTCAGAAAGGCATCAGATTATTTTGTCCTGGGGCACAGATTTTGGAACGGCGTGATCAAGCCACTGTTTCAAGGGATTGGATGTGGATTCGGATAACATTTTTAGTAATTACGAATTTCAGCGTTCGATTCAAAAACATCCACTGGGAAGACGGTTTAGGGAATGTTACCTACTAAAAGGATTAACTAGTTTGACAAGCAATGATTATCAGCAGGCCCTAGAAAAAATCGTGAATGAGGAAAAATTGCGGGGTAATATAGAGTAAAATATAAACTTTAAAGAAAGGCATATAAAAATCCGCCAACAAAACTTTGGGAAAGTCAATTGGAATAGATTAAGAAAATTATGTGTTACAGAAAATATGATTTTAAATTAGTTTTGTTGGGGAGGCAGCCGACAGCTAAGGCCATTTGAGCCATTAGGGATGGGTGTGGGAAAGGAAGGGTGGTGCATACTCTTGTCGAAAGGCGCCAAGGGGTCTGTGGTTTAACGTCCCATTCGACGGACGTTGTACTCACTCAAAGTGCTCTCCACAAAGCACTACAAGTAGGAATCGGGATATCACTGAAAAATATTAGTTTTCTCCATGAATTGAGCCCGAGCCTTAACGGTGGAAAGCCTCTACGTTAGCCTCCGCACCATCCTGATCCCCATGATTTGATATATTGACGATAGCAGGGAAACGAAGAATATAAACACAACCAATCGGAGGAAGTGTAAACAGTTAAATAATAAACTGATGTGGATAACAAAGAAACAAAAGAAGCGTGGTGGGAAATGCAGAGCCAAGATATGGAAAGTCTACGGAGAAACGGTACAATAGTAGCGCTCTAGAGGAAGGTTAAAAGCCCTGCCATGAAGTAAGAAGTGAAAATCGTTGCAAACTATCCAAGATAAATCAGGAAAATCATTATTCGTACCAGAAGAGAAATGGGAGAGAAATATTCAGTTTGTGAAACACGTCTAAAAGATCTACACGTTAGTACTAATTTGTATGACTAAAAGTAAAACAGATTTACAGGCAACATTCCATATAATTGAGAATTAAGTATCTCTTCGGAAATTGATCTTTCAGTAAGAGCGACAAGGTAAGAAAAATAAAGGCCGTAATTCCAAAAAAGAGGAACCTGATGGCTGAAACATGTAGTAAAGACGAAAAAAAGGGTTTTCCACGGAAAATTTATTCAATCGTTCGGAATCCTGGTTTGTTTTAAATAGGGGCAATGTGGCAACTTTTAAGTTGTGGAGATAGGGAAGAGAAGTAAAATTAAACGTGATGGAAGAGATTTCTTCGAGTGAAAAGAAAATTAATAACCGTTAGATGAAGTAGGTGAAGGGAAGAAATAGCTGAGAAAAATTTTAGGAGTCTAAGAACTTGAATGAGGAATATATTGGGAGGGTTTTCAAAGATTAATAGAAAGAAGAAAGTTTGTTTCCGGATGGAAGGAGTAAGAATTCCAAATATATATTATATTGGACCGGATAAGGAAGTTTTTGCTAAGATGATCTGAAAAGATTGATCATGGGTAATAAAGCATTTTGTATTTTTTTCCAGGATATTTGGTCAAAATCCTGGAAAATTGCCTAATAGTTTTCATAAACATCGGAAAACATACGGTAAATAATTTATATCTTAATAAAATGTAATTAAATTTAAGCCTTTAATTGACAAAGTCCATATTTACGACCAGTTTTACGATAAACAATTTGCAGTAGTGAGAAATATCAAAAGCTGGAATAATTGTCCTAGTTAGTCAGTCAAATTGTTAACGGCGTGTTTTTCACTATGTGATAGTCTCCATTTCGTTGTGTCACTGGGGATTCCGCATTATTAAATCCAAATTATAATAATCTATATTTATTTTAGTTTTTAAGAGTGGAAATATAAGAAAAACCGACCATGGTTAATTTGACATTTACTGTTAATTACCTCTTCAGACTTCTTTGATGACTCGTTTCGCTTCTAAAACCCGGATGAGTTACCACTGGATTTTTACTAGGTATCCTATGGGCTGAAGCACCAATAGTGATTTCAGGGTCCTTTCTTGATAAAGCGGCGTAGCGGACAAGAGAGCAGCAACATAATTTTTTTTACATTCGCACTCTTAAAAGATTTTAGGTTATCCTCACATTATATTTTATAAGTAATGATACTTCTTTTTAAATTATCTACTGCTGCATATATCATTTATAATTTTCAGAAAAAAACCTTATTCCATCATACGAAAACACGGACGCTCGTACATAGACTTTCAACAGAAGTGTACTAAATGATTTATATGCAAAAAAAACAATAGCCAGGAAAAAAAATTAAGCAAAGGACAGAAATTTTATAATAATAGATCTGCATAAAAAGGAAGAAAATTAGAATTCGTCAAAAAGAAATTTAGTTACAATTCTATAGTTCCTATTCAAATTTACGGTCATTCCGGGGCAGCAGTCCAACCAGGTAATTCAAAATATATTATTCTAATTATGAATTGCTTTTACAAACAAAACATTTCAAGTAAATTCATGCGCGAAAGAAAAGTGCCCTGCTAATTCTAGCTACTCAATTCCGCAATAAATCGCAGGATACTACTTTGTTTATAGCAAAGTAAAATTAAAAGCAAGACTTTAAAATGTCTGCATTTCAATCTATACTCTGGGAAAAAAATAATTTTCTAAAACCAGAAAAACCATCTAAATGTTGTAATAAGAAGGTTACTCTAAAATTTAAAGTTAACCTACTCTTTTCATTGAAGGTTATTGATATAACCCTATCGAATAAACCATAGTGGAGCAAAAAATGCTAAGTCATAGAGCTAGCGAGAGGCTCCATATTGTAGTTGGTGGGCATACTGGGAGATGTAAAATCTGGCTAAATTTCAAATGTAATGTCGAAAAAATTAATTGATACATTTACTTCGGAAATCGCTATTAACAGCAATATCTCTTATTTTTAAAAATGGAATTGAGTACACAAACAAAAATGTTGGCAAATATTTCAATCGCCTATTCGTGATAAAAAGTAATCAATTCACGTTTCTCTGGACTTTTTTTTATAATTTCCTCACAAGAGTCGCGAAACTCTTATCTCATGAAAAAATCATAAAGTTTGACATATTCGTCTCCGAAAATAATCTTATTTTAGCGGCTCGGAAACAGAGGGGCATTCAAGCCTAAGCAATCACTCCACTTATCATAGCTCTCCATTTACAAGCATACAGATCTCATTTCCATATAGTGCCAAGAAAAATGGTTAAATCAAATAATTTAAAAACACAATCTAATCTCTTGCATATTTTTTCGTTCATTACACTCGGAAAATGGAACCACGAAAACCGGAAAACTAAATTCAATGTAGACGTTAACCTTTTTATATATTTCTCGAAAAATGAGCAACGTTTTCTTAAGTTATCAAAATGCCAAGAAAATTGTCTTATCAATGATATGCAAAAAGTGTTTTGGCCAGGGACCACTAATCATATCAGCGAATTTAAGCCGCACACGGAATACGAGTATACGCAAACACCGAAAATTAAGGGAACAACACCGCATGGGTTAAGCACAAGGGAAACATGAGTTGGTGCATTAATTACAATAAATAGTCAATGATAAAAATCAGCGTGACGACATTTTTGGAAATGATGGCTGTAGAACGAAAAATAACGGAAGAAAAACCTTTGCTAAGCTAAATTTAGCATCGAATTCCGATACTACGGCAAAATTGACCCAAATTACATATAAACAGATACAAGTACACAAACCTTTGAAGTATACGAAAAGGCAAGGGGTATTTAGATATTCAAGAAAAGCTATAGTTAACTCGTTTTTGTATATAACCAAAAGAAAACTGCCACTCTAACAGCGAAGCTGTCAAACCAACCAGATGGTATGTATCTGTACCAATTGACAAAACTTTCAAGATATAGTGAAAACAAAAGAGATTCATGAAATCCCAATTTTAAAATCAACTTAATCAAGGAAGATAATATTTTGTTTGAAGAAATTTTTCTTCAATAATTTTAATTTTTAAATTCATTACCTGGAAAAAAACAATTCTAAGACAACAAGAAGTGGTCTTTTTTCGCCACAATTAATATTAAATTTAAAAAACCCTACAGGGAAAATATTTTTTGAATTAGCCAGCTTAGTTATTTAAGGAAGCAATACAGAAAATCCAGAAGCTTTTAATTCACTACACTAGTTGGTTGAAGAGATGTTTTTTAACCTCCTCTTACGCATTACCAAAATCATAACAGTTTTTTAATACAAGAGACCGAATGAATAACCCAAAGAGAGTATATACAAATACACCAAACGACGTTTATCATATAAAATAAGTTTGACTTGCATGAAATGAACTCCCATGAAAACAGCAAAATAAAAAAATAAAGAGGATAAACACGAATTTGTATTCAATAAGGAAACTTTTCAAGAAAAAATACGAAATAAAGATTTAAACAAGGATATAATTTATACTGGAATTATGAAGGGACTATCATAAGAGGGAGATGAAATATTCTGAAGGAGAAACTCGCAGAAAGGGCAAATTAAAAACTCGGAGAGTTAATAACAGGAATAGAGAGGTACGTATTTAAATGCGTACGTTTATAATATACTAGGAAGCATAAAATAAAATTAATGAATCTGCAGAAATGAATAGAGTATACCCTGTGCAAGATGATAGTCATGCCGAAGTCATGGAGGGTCAGGGAAGAGTAGATTGGCATTTCCTCCGTGAATGTTATTTCAATGTGACGTCCACTCCCTTCAGCATGCCGAAATGCAATGCATGTATTTATTACACTTACGGAGATGTATTTTTTCATGGTTATTTCTGAAAATGGTCGATAAAAGAAAAATTCAACTTATCAACCAAACCTCTGACAGAGCAAGTATACATATTGGAATGGAATTAAAAAGCTGATCCAGTGGCTGAGAATGCTCTATATGGTATTGACATAAAATATTTTATGGTACCGGGGTAGAATCTCAAAGTGGTGTCTAAGAACCTATTCCACAAGTAGTGAATTGACACTTTATGGATGGTTGTAAAGAATAAGCTTCGCGCCGTGCAACCTGTAGCTTCAATGCGGCCATCTTTTGTAAGAAATGTACGAAGCTAGAAGGTTACCTTCACAAGATTGAGAATAGGACCCTACGCTCCAATTTATTCATACCTCTTCACTGAATAGAAAACTCCAACCCTCTGTACCCCGTCACCTGTGTCCTCTGTGTGCCGTCATCAAGGCAGGAATGACCGTCAGATATCTATTGATGCATTGTCAGATATATCGATCTGCTCCCGGGAGGATAACATCGAAGGAGACCTAGTTTCTACACTAGGCGATAACCTAGATGCTCTTAGTCAGGCAAAGTAAAATGGTGCTGTAACTTAGGTATTGATTTGAGACTTATTGCCAATTCCCAAACAAATAGTAGTCATCGATGGGTTGTGGTCAACAGATAGAGATGTAATTTCGGGCGTCCCCCAGGGAAGTGTAATAAGGCCTCTTCTACTCTTAACATACATTAATGACTTAAGCGCACACGTTAGTAGCAATCTCGAGTTATTTACTGACAACACGGTAGTATACAGGGAAATAAGGAACAACTAGATCGAGAGCTGCTCTCTAGAGACCTAGACTAAATCTCGGATTGGTGCAAGGTATGGGGATCAGTCCTTAATATAGACAAATGCGCTGTTTTGAAATTTTGAAACAAAGAAAGTGGCGAACAGGACTTAAACTATGAAATGAGTGTCCAGTTCCAACTACGGCCAATCAAGTTAAGTATATAGGGGTTGTTCTAACACCACGCCTTTCATGGGGAGCACATATCAGGATAATATGTGGATCCGCTTTAAAGAAACTCGGCTCTATTAAACGAGTGGTGGGGAAATGTAATGAAAAAGTAAAAGAGAGGTGTTATTTTGCTCTAGTTAGACTTCATTTGGAATACGTCCCAAGTATTTGGGATCCTTAGGAGAAAATTTGGCGAAAAGAATTTGATAAAAAAATCCTGAGAAAATCCGCAGGATTCATTAAAACTTGTTATAATAAGAGCACAAGTGAGACAGGTCTCTTAGGGGATTTCGGCTGGGAGCCACTTGAGATACGAAGAGAACAAGCGAGACTTAGACTTTTAGAAAGATTCAGAAATAATGAGTTTAACGATGACACTAATGGAATTATAATGGCTCCACACTACTTACGTAGATCAAACCTCAAAGCTAAAATAAGAGAGATATATTCCAGTACAGGTAGATACAAATAAATTATCCTTTCCCCGAACAATCGGAAATCATTATAGTAAGAAACCGAATCCAATTTAGAAACACTAAACAGTTTAACTTACAAGTCGGAACAAAATTAAACATTGCAAAGAACTTAGGTTTAAATGTAGGTGCATGTGTATGTTATTTGGTAGTTGGTGTGTTTGTATGTGTGTGGGGTGTAAGGGTTTTGCATGAGTATATGCTATGTTTTGTTTGTGTGTTGTATAAATATGTGGGTTGCAGGCATGTAAAAAAATTAATGTGGTTTTTTTCTTACTTACTGATGGTGCCCTAACATACCCCGACACACACCCTTGGCGCGCTTTGCGGGATATTTAGTAGGTGAAGATGTAGACTTCAGATTCAGGGAAAGGAACTTGCCCTCCTACCCTGATATGTGAATTTCACACGCCGTCGGGCTTAGAATTGGGTGAATTCCACATAAAAGGACACTCACACTGTAGATGATTTAAGCTTTCGGCCTACTCCGAGGCCTGAGAATCTGACCTGAAGAAGGCCTCGGAGTGGGCCGAAAGCTTAAATCATCTACAGCCTGAGTGTCCTTTTACGTGTTTTCTGTTTTATTCTGTGTTCTATTGTGCCGTGCAAAAGTTATATTGCTCTCGTGAGTACTTCCGCATCATCTATATATATATATATATATATATATATATATATATATATATATATATATATATATATATATATGTATATGTATATATATATATATATATATATGTATATATATATAATATACACATATATAAATATATATATATGTGTATATATGTATTGTGTCCGCAATAAATGTAATGCGCATTCTTTGGGACAAATAGATTTATTTATCGTACTTGTACAAATGCTTGAAATTCTTCAAAATACTCTTCCGTTGTATCACTACACTTACAAAGACGTGTCTACCACGCCTGAAAGGTAAGCTGAAACTCTTTGACGTGAATGTCTCTCAAAAACGCTGTAATATGCTTCTGGATATTTTCCACAGTTACCCAAAGCTTTCCGTTCAGCTCTCTTTTCAGTCGAATGAACAAAAAAAGTCCCAACGAGTCAATCTGGGACTGTGAGGGGTCTGGGGGACCGCCGGGGTTGGAATTTGGTAACGATGAAGGAAGCATGGCTGAGGGGCGTGTGGCTGGGCGCTCTGACGCGCCGTGTTCCAAAGTCTAAAAACACACTTCACGTGGAGGCACATCTTTCCGCTCAGACTGCTCAAGGTAAACTGACGACTGGCTGCGTTAGAATGACAGGCCTTTTAAAACATTTCCTGACCAGTTTTACCGCCCTTCCATGGATAGTCGATTGATGTAGTATTGAAATTATGCGCATTACTTTCCTAATTGAACATACATGTATTCTTTATGTAAAACCACTGAACACAAAAAACGGTGCAAACATAACTAATAAATACTATTAACAGATGTTTGTACAAAAGATAAAGTCATTGCTAAGAAATGGGAATAGGGAGTTTAAAAAAAATTGTTGGAGGAGGGCTTCCCGTTTACCCAAACAAACCTTCCATTGGAGGAATGTGGGAAGAATGTCGTCTTGAATGCGGTTTTGAATAATCTTATCAGTCGGCTCTAACAAATAAATCAATTTCTACTATTACAATAACTTATGATTACTGGAATAAAATGGCATTTAATAACACATTGATGAGGTGGATGCACATGTACGTTTATAACGGTAAACACAGTAATTAACTCGGTCAATTTGGAAGATGATGGTAGAGTTATCCCAATACTTAGCCCGACAATTTCAGAAATCAGGGTAGGGGTGCCAGTTCCTGAGATTGTGTCTGTTATGGACTCCCAGGACAATCAGGTACCCGAAAAATATCACACAGTTTGGGTCAAAATGAGTGTGTCCAGAGAGGTCCTCCGATCAATAGTCCAACGCTCCACCCTTGGACTACCGCGACCCAAGATGGTTATAACAAAATCTAACAAAACTCCTGAAAAATTGTACTTAATGTTCCTCAAATATTTGTTTAAAACATCAAATAAGTTAACTGAAAGAGAGGAAAGTGTCATAAAAATAAAGTCATATCTCGGTAGTCTGATAACAAATTTTGGTGATAAAAACTGAAGATTGGAATCTCTACTTTAAAACCGTTGCTTCAGAGCCAATTTCACACAGATTTAAGTACATCAACACAAATTAGCTGTGGAACTGGAAAATAGATTTGATCCGAAAGAGCAATGGTACTTTAATCAAAAATAAGTAACTAACTACAATTAGTGTCTACTCTTCTCTACGTAGTTTCATTGTTCAAAACATCGCCCACCTGCGGATGCTAGCAACAATTGGAGATGCTATGGAAGATTAAACTAGAGGCTTTATCTGACGGATTTCAGTCTCTTCAATGCCTGCCCTTCAATGTCCGCTCAATGCTTTGGGGCATTTTATCTCCACAGTTCCCAGATAAATTATAAACGTGATCAAAACTATATTCGTTGACAGCCGTTCAACGGGAATTAAAAAGGACCCGATGAGAGAACATTGAAATATAATTTCATTTTGACATCGTTCTTCAAAAGAGGGATTTCTGAGATACGTAATATAATTTAATCTTTTGTTTTTCCTAAACTGAAACGCAGAAGATGACGGCTTATTGACGCAGGGAAGTTATTCAAGGAAGAAAAAATTGCATTCATAATGATTTTAACATTAAATTTCTGAGTGTTGAAAAAACAAAAGTATCAGAAAATAGAAATGTATCTACATTCCTCTTATTTTAGTCATAAAAGAGTTGCGAGCGGAGACAAAAATCAACTGGAAATGTAATTCCAATATGATCCGCATATAGTATGTTACCGTCGCTCTCATATTCCTCGGGCAACTGCCCAATTGACTCATCTCTACATCTGCTCCTGAATTAACCGTTTTTATCACACATTAGTACATCCATATTAAACCTGTCTTTGGTATTATAATGCAACCATTTCAGAGAGTAAAAATCATTCGCCTTGACCGGGATTCGAACCCGGATCCCTCAAGGTATGAACAGCCTAAGTGTTTGAAATTGGCTTTATTAACATCGTGGACTGTGGCGCGTCGCGCACGACTACGAATGCCTGTGACATTGTATGTACGGTATTTCGTCATAACATCTTGTTCCTTTAAAGCCCCCAAAATTTCAGAGTGTAAGAGGACGTCTCGGTAGCTTAATTGGTTAAAGCACTCGGCCGAATATCGAGGGATCCGGGTTCGAACCCCGGTCAAGGTGAATGATTTTTACTCTCTGAAATGGTTGCATTATAATGCACGCATAGCGGGTGACTCCGTTAAAGTTACTGGTACAGTTTCTCTAAAATCTGTCTTTGGTATTTATATTTTGTAACTCCATAAAATATTTCTTGAAGGAACTATGCAAATAAACACGATCATATTTTCCTTGTATCTCGAGGGAGATTTCAAATATTTAATGTTAAATATCCATCTAATTAAAACAATCTCTGTCTAAAAAATCGCAGTTCACGAAATGTAATGTTATGAATCCTCAAATATGGACCTTCAATTTGCTAGTAATGAATACGAGGATACTTTTAGCTTTGGAAAAATTAAACGGGATAGAGAGAAGGACAAAGGATGGATGACTTCGACGAAAATTTGTTTTGGGGAAAATCTAGAAATAGAAAATAATTAAATGGAAAAATATCAAGAGGTAGTGAAGCCGAGAGCATTGCCGACTGCATTTTAGCATCAACAGTTAAAGCTAATAACGAGGTGAAAATCGAAATATTTTAGCAGTTAAATTTTATTTTTTTAAATTTTCCTTAGTCTAGGTTATACCGTCCGTGAGAGTAAAAAATAATATATCAAGATAATATTTATTATCCACTGATGAAACATGTGTAAATATATTAGTTAGAGAAAAAAGTAGGTTCACTAATTCATGATTAATTTAATAACACATATGATACTTTAAGTATTAAATACTTAAATTAATGAGATAAATTAATTTTCAATTTTTATCTCCTAGCAGGAATTTCATAAGATTATTGAAACGTGGCATTTAATTTGTAATTATAACTTTGATTTTCCGGTTGCCCATAGCAAATATATGGCTAATATGTAGAGAAAAAGCTCAGCTGAAATGCAGTTTGATAGCTTCGGAGTAAGTGAAATGAGATGACCCGAATGATGAGAGCTTTGAAGTGGCATCTACAGGATAATTCACCCAGGCACTATGACTGAAAATGCAGAAATGGGAATATTATTGCGAAAGAATGTCGCAGTGGGAGTGAAAAGCTTTCGACAACTGAACGAAATTTATTATTATTGGGAAAATAGCGACAGAATAATTCACAGATACCGTAGTGGTACAAGTTTAAATGCTGACAAAGAAGAGGGCGCATGGCGACATTGCCGAAGTAATAAAAACTAAAGAGAAAAATTATCAACCATGTTTGGAAACAAAAATGCAATTTATGGAGGTCAGAAAAAAATATGGACGATATGATCTCGATAAACGAATTTAAATAACAGAAAGGTTGTTGAAAAACAAACAAACAATAATAGTTAGTGCAGTCAAGCACACTCTTCCAGGACCACCTAAGAAGAAGATTCCAAAAGTGGTATGAAATGGAGTATTTACTTACAAGCATAAATTCACACATAAAAAGAACTATTAGACCCAAAAGGAAGTAAATATTGACCGTGACAACTATATAGCGAAATTTTAGTGCCATCTAAAATTTAAGACGCAAACAAAAGCGTTAAATGCTCAATGAGGAATAGATATCTTGAGGGAAATTGAGCCATGGTAAAATTTCCAGAAAACAATTTTAAAGGGAAGTGGAAAAAATGTAACCATCAAAGAAAAATGCTGAAAATAGAGTCGATATTACGTTTCGAACTTAGAAATTTTTCGAAGGGTGGGTTAAGAGGGAATCCTTTGGAGGTCAATCACCCGATGAAAAAAAATTAAAAGAGACATTCTGAGATCATAACGGTTAATTGAAGACCAACGTTTAAGGAAACATAGCGAAAATCACATAGGGAGGCTCACGATTAACTACTGAAAGCAGGTGAGAAAAAGTGTCGGTGCAAGGAGACATGAGAGAAAGAAGAGTTTTGCAAGAAACAGGAGAGTTTGATGAGCTATTACAAACCAACCCTCAAGTTGAAAATCTTTGATGATGTCGAGAAAACTCATTACTTCAAATAAACTATTTTCAGGGTAAATTAATAATTTCAGTCATCCCTTACAAAATAATTTTCCGACTACTTTAGTCATTGAAAATTATTTGTCTAAGTTTCCTTACTCACATGGCTTATGGCTTACTCACTCTGCTAGTTCCATATTTACTTTAAAGAACAAATATAAAATATCTTTAACGATCAAATTTTTCCTGACTTCATTTTTTAAAAATGTATGCAAAACAAATACAGACCGTTCTTATTAATGAGAATTTAAAATTTTACTGGGAATGCAAAATATGTGGTATATTACATCTACATACTATAATTAAATCCAGCTAAGGAAAAGAAAGATAAAAAAGATACCATCATCGTAGCTATTTCACAATATTTATCAAATATCTGTGTCATGTTTTATTATGTGAGATACCTTTAATTTCTTTTCTAAAAATGTCATCCTGAGAACTGCAATAATTTGAAAATGTGCTCGTTAATTAAAATTCCTCAACTCCATTCACTTACTACCTATACAGCTTAGCCATTTCAGCCCGAATATTCTTATTAGACCGAATCAAGTTAAAATGTAAAACCTTGTGTTTTCACCTGTAATTTCTTTTTTAATACTATTACTAGTTAGAAGTCGGTTCATTAACTCCGAAGAGCTAGTAATTAGTATAAGTTTTCCTCCAGCGGCTTCAATCATACGCAAAGTATGCGTGTTTTATTGCTTTAGCTACCTTAAAAGAGTTAGGCTTTTGAAGTAATTTCTACAGATATTTCACAAAACTCAAAATAGCAATCTTGTGGAATACGATTCGTATTGTTTTCAATTTCATTAGAGACGGAATTGGATATTAGGGCAACCCACAGTTCAGATTTACTCTCTAAAATTGTCGATAGCTACTTCTTGCGCAGGCCCATAATCACATCCCCCATAAAAATCAAGTACACTTGAAAATATTACTATTTTAATTATCCCTGATTAGGGTTATATTTTATGTAAAAAGTTATCGATTTGAAAGTTTTCACATATCGATTGATTTCATCCGCTGTTATTACAATATAAATTCATAGCAACATTGAGAATTTCTCATGGATTTTGTAAATTATGGAAAATATATTTTAACAGTCTCAGATTTCGCATACATGAAGGCAAAGTTTGGCTGAGAGGTCTCATTAGACCAGATTTTGCAAATCACAAAAAAGAAAAGAGGTCCCTGTCGGCGAGCTATTACGTTAATATAAATTTTATTCCACACGTAGGGTAGGTAGTACTTAGTGTCTAGTCTGGGTGAATCAGTTTGAGCTCAGAAAGAGGATGAGTGGGTAGGAAATGTGATTGTGCGATACAATAGCTGTAATGAGGTCGCTATCAGAACCGTTTATACATATTTCTTCCATTGATATGGAGAAGACATTTGGTGGAGTAAGTTTGGTAGAACATTCATTAAGAATGCAATGGCGAAGAGAGGAGTAAGCTAGATAGACGGGAGACTTGTCTACAAATTGTACGTCTCACACCCTACATGTTCGTGTAGTAAAATGAAAATATAGGGATTGGAGGATGTGGAGGAAATAAAGAAAGTTAGTGGAGACTTCATCAAATAAGTTATTTGAGGGTAATCAAGATGTTAGTGGGCCAGTCAAGGGAATGCAGTTTTTACTGAGTGCATTACAGAATCAGCGTGATAATTTTGGAAAAATAATGATTGCGGAAAAATCGAAGATATATGTGAAATAGGAAGGCTAAGACAAAAATGAAACCTGAGGAGGGTCAATTAAAGCATGTAATAAAATTTCCCTTTTTTGGGAATGCAACGTCAAATGTTAAGCAAGCTAAAGGGAGAATTGAGTTATGCAAAGAAATAATGACAAAAGGATACGACGATAAAAACCAGTAATATATTAAAAAAGACCAAATTATATATGTAGAAATATGTTTAAGCGTACTAACTTTGTATGCCATAATCATTTATTTAATTTATAATCATCAATATGTTTTTCATTACATTTGACTGTACACAACACTTTTGAGAAAGTAGGTAAATGAATGAATTTAAATTTATGGAAAACAAGCATTAAATGAAGTTTAGGGAGTTTTTATTAAATTAATTTTAAAATTAATATATTTGCAGTAAATTTTACATATTAGGCAGAAACTTTAATTTACCGTACCTCTAGGTTTTAATGAAATGCCTAAGGATTTAGGACTATTACATTCATGAATTGCTGTGAAAAGGAGAATAAAAGACAGGCCTCCTTTGGTCAAACTCACACAGAAGGGACTAGGGCTTGGAACAAAACTTGACGCAAAATATATGTAGGTTTATAATTGCAACATATTAAGCCATATTTTTTGTTTGTGTGGCACCTGCTATCAAGCCAGAGTTGACTAGCTTAGAAGGACCAGAATGAGTAACCCATTTATAAAATTCTTTACATTCTACCATTGTGTATAATGAAGACCATACTCCTATGGTATACGTATGATGAAGATTGTCTGTGATTGTATTGAAATGTTTCTCTTGTATTTCTTATATAATGAAGATTATACTATTATTGTATATGATAAAGGCTGTGTGCAAATGTACTATATTTTATTGTTATCGATGTGTAGTATTTTAATAGGGAAGAAATTGTTACTAAGAAAAAACTCATACTTGTGAAAGAGAGAGACTACAAGTGAAGCATAAATCATAAAGAATACGATAATCAATATATTAATTGTACTATATTTAAGTTCACCATCTCCTATTGGTACAAAATTGTCCTAAATTTTGATTTATGAGTTACCCTCCCTGAGGGATGGACAAATTTGACAAAACATAGATTCTAAATAAGCAATTTTTATCTATCTCTGCACCTAATTACATAATTATAACATTATAAAATGCTGCAGCTCGTATTTTGTCTTTGCTGTTCTCTTTAATGTCCAGAATAATTACTTCTTTTAAATAAGACTATGCTTACACCAAGAATATCAAACTACTCACATACACTTGCACACATGTACAGGCAGTACATTTGCACACTTATATTAATGAAAAACTTTTGCGGGACATAGCAATAATTATCTCAACTGACGAATGCTATCAAAAATCCTCAGATTTCTATTGTTGTAAAGGTTTTTAATACATGCTATCCGAAGGCGATCACTTTTATCGTAGAGATCTTACAATTTTTGGCATATGGCGGTCAATATTTTCTGCACTTCAATTCAATTAGAGTTTTCTCATCAATTTTCATTTATCATCCGCCAATTGTTATAATCCAAAAACTTGCATTCACCTATTACATTTCTCTTACTTCACCATGTGCTCCTCTTATTCCATTCCCAACTCTCATTCTCTCCGATCGCTCTCTCTATCTCATCAACCTCACCTCGAATTGTTATTAAAAATCTCCGTTTCTCCAACCCCAATTTACCTCTCATTCATTCTCTCCGAAGTCGACTTTCACCGGACTTTAGAAGGAGTCGAAGGGTAATCCGGCGATTGTCAAAGTCGCAGTAGTATTTTCGGGCCATACCTCATTCGAGGGATTTGACTGAAAATCGGAGGCAGAGGTCAAAGCAGCGGAGGAGGAGGGACTGCGGCTTTATGTCCCGGGATTGGGAAGGAATGGAAAAGGAGGAAGCGGGCTGTACGAAGGAGGCAGTGGGGACGCCAGGAAAGCCTTTTAAATCTCACCAAAGAGGGAGTTAATTGAAGAGGCGTAAAGAGACTCACAGAGCGTCTGGGGCTGGGGGATCACCACAATGGCCTTTCATTGCCTTACTCGACACAGTGTGTGCGTGTCCGAGTTCTGCAAAGAGGAGAGGTAGGGAAAGGACGAGAAAGAAAGAGCCCACGTTCATCCTAGCGTCCCTCTGCACAGACCGCCCCTTTATTTCGTTCGTCTACCTTATATGTCTCCAGGAAGTGAACGTAGGTGGGGGTCATTACTGCTCGGATGGGTCAACTTACCCCAATAATAGTTTCCGCTTTCGGCATTAATAAGGGCAATTGGTATAAAAGATAAGTTGCCTGAATGGCTCCTGCAAATAGACACGTATTCGTCCCATGGTTTACTCTGGACCGACACCAAAATACGATTCCTGGAAAGAGCGTGAGAAGGATTAAGCTCCGAATTGATACTCTTTGAGAATTCCCACGATTTGCTTTCTCGATTTACCTTGCATCAAAGAGTTGAAATCAGGGGGCATGACAATCTGGAGTAGAAGATGAATGCATATATACCAAGGGTCATCGAGAAATGAATTAAAAGGAGTTGACAGTGACTTGCAAAACCAAACAACCTATGGACAGCGGGGCTTTAGGAAAACTCTAAATTAACTCAACTTGCTTCGGTGTAGTAGCTTTTAAAGCCATTAGAGTTTTCCTTTGATGAAGTTAAATCGCCAAAGTAATTTTACGTGTGACTAAACGTCATACAAAAACTTTCAAATCATATCATAAAGGATTTGATGTACGAGCTCGTATTTATTGGTCCAAAATATTTACACTCACTTATTTCAAACTTTAATTTTTCTTAATAAAATTAACAAGATATTTAAAACATTTTAATCGCTAGAATATGATGTATCCATATGCTGTGTATAATGTTTCCATTATCCAGTTTGCAATGTAATAACCTCCTTTGGGTTTTAGCATGTAGTATTAAACTCAGTTAGTTAACAGAAACCATGGAAACGTTTAATTACATTTTCCAAAGTACTTGAATTACTATATAGTCGTGAACTCCTTCCCTTGCTTATAAAAATGGAATATTTCCTAGCAGTATTAATTAACTTGTTTAACCACCATGCAGAGGTGCTTTTAATGATTTTAAGAATATTTTTTTCTCTCGGACTATGGCAATTAGCTAGGAATATGAATGAAAAGAATCTAATGCGAATTTTCTACATCTTTCTCAAAAAGTAATTTTCAAGAATGGATGCCAATTCAACAAACGATCTTGTTGAAAGTAAAAGTTTCAAAATATTTAAACGAGGGTGCTTCTAAAATAATTGTTCAGGCATTATGTTTACTATATTTTTGAATAACTTATCAATGGTTAATGTTATCTATTCACCAATTTAAGCTATTCATAATAAAAATAGTTTTTACTTTCAATGCCAACTTAATGAATTTATTATTTCCATGAAATTTTGAATGGACATAAAGTTACCTTTTCACCGATACCAATTCACAAAACGATTGCGAAATTGGTTTCAGCGATCCCACAATCAAAACATTCGACGACAGTTGTAGTATTAGACACAGTACATGACTGCTATGAATTTATATACAGGTATTAAAATTTAGATACACGTATTAAATTATGAACTGCACACCTACTAAAATGATAATGATGTTTAAAAAATATATTTTTGATACAGGCACTCATTTGTTGGAAAAATCCTATTTATCAACGAGTTGACAAAACTTCTCGCGAGTTTCGCAACTTGGAAACAATAGAGTATTCTCTAAACCGGCTGTGTAAATAATTTTTGTAAATCTCCTACAGGATATTTCATGAAACAAGAAAGCAGAAGAAAATCCAGAGTGTCAAGTTTATCATTGCATTCGAACAGCGTATGGCGAGAAGTTATTTATGCAAAATATTTTTATTCATTTCGTATTCCTCTTAAATCATTCAATTTTTTTCTCGACACAAAAAAATATAATCATTACAATGTTTGCGATAAAAACAAAGTAATTTCACAACCTATGTAGTGTGTGGACTAGCAGAAATTTAATGTTTGATTTCCTTTGGTGAAGAAGTTTCCTGTCTGAAATATGACGCACATAATAGATAAAAGTATTGGTTGAAAATAAATTTTTCCCAGAACTATGCGAGTTAAGGTGCACGGGAGGGTACGAATTAAAAAAAATGCCAAAAGCATATCTGGAACTAAAATTTTGCTTCATGCTTCAACTTTCTTTAGTGTTATGTTTATAATTCATCACTGTGCATTATAAACACTCGTGATAGCCTTCCTCGATTCCTTACATTTTTTTCGGGTGTGTTGGGAAATGACATCTTCGCGGCGGCGTGGGAGCTGAGTGTTTCGGTGCCGTCCCGTTTGCCACGGGCAGATGCGGGGATGGAGGAATTAAGGCATTTCACCGAGGACGACGAAAGGAGGAAGGGGGAGAATGAGAGACGGGACGGGACGTAGGGAAAAAAAGGGGAAGAAAATGGGGTGAGGACGTGGATGGAGGGATGGTAGAGGGGAGAAAGAAAGAGAGAAAGAATGGGTGGGATAGGGTTATGGGCTGGAGGAGGAAAAAAAACGGTGTACACGGAAAGTAGGCGGGGAGGGTGAAGAGGTGGCGGTGTAAAGGCGAGAAGGAGGGGATTATTCCAAAGGTTTTCTAGGGTGGAGTAGGAGGGAAGTCTTGGCTCGTGGAGGGGAAGTGGAGTTTTACGAGCGCCACAGGAGTCGTTTCCCGGAACGGCGCCGGAAGTTGAAGACGAGGAGGCGAAGTGGAACTACTCAACGCATTCATCCCCACCTCTCCCACACTCCTCCGCCAACCACGCCAACACCTCTCCCTCCGGCCAATGCTAACAAACCTAACCGCCCACCCTCTCACACCGCTCGCTGCCCCCGACCACCACCCTCCTCTCTAATAGCCCAGTGACCTTCCCATGCGCCTACCCCTTCCCCCGTCTCCAGAAACCCAGTGCTCAGCATTCGAGCCCACGGCTCGCAAAACCAACCCCCCTACACCTCCAAGTCTCGCGAATTTCTCCTAGCGCTCCCCCAGAATTCTTTTCCGCAAGACACACACACCATCGCTCCTAGGTTTATTTTTTTTACTATTTCCCCTCAATCTTTCGTGTTCTCCTAACACCCTTTGAACTCGCCTCCCCTCAGATGGGGGAGAGCGAGTAGAGAGTTGCCCCTTTCACTACCTCAACCCCGGTGTTCTCTCTTGATCATCGTAAGCCGCGGTCATGTCTCCACCCACAGCACTCCGAGAACCCCCGCGGGCTTCAGTCGGCGGTGGGAAGCGTCTTCGCAGTCCCCCTGCGTTCCGTCTCGCGGTCGGCGTGATCGTTAAGAAATCGTGGCCCCTCTTTCACGTTATTATCGCCGGGGTGGTACCGGCGGTGGATTGCCGGAATTGATATGGCGGCAGAGCTGAGGGGTGTCGTTAAAGCCTAATAATCATTACTGCGGATGAAAGTAATGAGTACGTGCGCTTCGTCATCTTGAAGGCGGAGTCTAGTTGTAATCTGCCTCAAAATGATCTCCTTAAGGGAGACCTGTTATTGCCGACTGCCTTAAAAATGCGTAAGTAAAGGTAACAATTTTCTCCTAGGAAAATACTTCCTTCAGTATGTAAGAAGGGATTGTCTTTGGTACGCATATCTCTGATTCAGTTTAAACGTTCACTGCCTATTCAAACTTTGTCTTTAATACAGAAATAGCGTTCCAAACAGACATTCTCCTACTTAGTGAACATTGGCTGACTGAGAATTAAATTCATAAACATGCTCTCAATGATTTTTAACCATTGTTATACCTTTTGTAGATCTATGAGGTATTTCATTGAAAAGGAATTTGAGAGCTCTATAATAACTACCAGGATTGATTTTAAACAAAAAAGTGTATTGATCATAACTACTATTTGTCTGAACATCATTTTAAACCTAATCCGCCTTATCAGATGGTTGAACATAATTTTAGAGATTCATTCAGAGCATCATATTTTTGTATTCTATATTATTTTCATAATTTTGGATCAAAAATGTTTAAAATCCAATACATATTTCGATCTTATTTGCATAATATTATTATTCATGCGAGATATCCATAGAAGTGTTTTTATTTTGCGTGGGTGGTTGCCATTTCGTGAAAGACTTAACTCACACATGGACTCTTTCAAATTTTCTGGGTAGGTCTTTACTATTAATGAGTTTGATTGGATTCTTGACTATTGGAAATGGATATGATTTGGTTTCGCCCATATGTGCTCGAAGACGTTAAAATGAATACACTTCATTCTTCTCTTAATCCGGAAGAAGTCCTTACCCTGATAAATTTTACCATTCATTTACAAGGAAATGAATCACTAGATAACTACAATTATTGTATTTCAATATAACATCCTCATTTCCTGGTACGCAATAACAAATATTCCTGTGGTCCCTATGAAATGTGCCCTTCCCTTTCAATTATCGTAGCTCTGCCTTATGTATCCGTTCCGGTCTGTTTTATCCATAAAAAATGTAAACACCTTTTTCAGTGTAACAATTACGATTTTAAAGAGTGATTAATATTAGAAAATTAAGGTTGTTTGTTGAAAAACCTTAACAAATCAAAATTCTAATATACTAATTCTTTTACTCCTCTTGAGCAATAGTCTTGATCAAATTTTTGACAAAATATATTCGAATAGTAAATGATATTTCACCAAATTTTAACCAAAGTGAAGGATTCACATTCCAACGTTTGTTTTGTATTTTGAGGTTAGAGAAATTTTAGGACCAAACAATTCACACCAAAAGAACTCAATTTGGACATATTTTACTATTCGCAATTTCAGTTTGTGAAAAATTAGTCAAATTACAGTTTACTCAAGGTAAAATGTTCGCTAAAAGGTAATTACATATTTTATTTAAAGTGAACCTTTTTAACTCATTATCTAGGATCATACTGCTGAGTAAATCATGCATGAATGAATTTAAGTCAGTGTCCATCAAAAAATAAGGTTATTTAAAAGCAATTACAGGTACTGACATTTATTTATTTTCTTAATGACTTCAAACTGTTTTTTAAAATGTAGATCTTTATTATTTCTCATATTTTAAGGTCGTTTAAAACTGAGGCAATAAAATCACCTCTGTATTATTAAAAGAATTCAAAGAAAAACGCGATAAAAATGAATAGCAAACATTTTCTATGAAAGAATTAGAGAAAATAATGCTTACTCAATGTAATGATAAAAACGGTCAAGTGAAAAAATGACGTAAAATTAAAAAAATATACTTTAAAATTCCCTGTAATAATACTTGATAATCATAAAACATTTTTGAGGAATGGTTAAAAGAGCCTATGCTTTGAAAAAAGTTGATTATTATTTGGTTACTTAGTACAATGAATGCACTTTTTGAAATAATATTTTTTAAGCTAAATAATAGACATTTATCAATATTTGTATAGCTATAAAAATAGACTGTAAATAATGTAAAATGTACTGAGTAATTTCCAAAAAATGGTACGTCATTTAATTAAATACTATCAGTATGAATGAAGAAGCGAGGCATTTAAAAGGATTAAGGAAATTGTTGCGTAGAGTAAGCACGGAAGCAGAGGGAGATCGTTATTTTTTTAAAAGAAATACCTGGTTCAATTTTCTAAGATTTATCAGTGAAACTATCAAAGAAATGAAATAATTGGATTCTTTACAGGACAAAGGTATTAATTCATATTACATTGCTTAATTAAGAACCTTTGAGAGGAAAAGGTAATTGGCTGCGAGGCATTCCAGGCTAAAGATCTTCAGCACTTAGTTAAAATAACACAATTTGAAAACAATTTTTGTAAAATTTGTATTAAATTTTCTCTCCTAATCAATTAGGTTTTCTGAATGAGGTAACGAAAGCATCATTGTATATTTCATAGGCTAAAATGAATTTTTAATAAACTAATACCGAATGACACACCGTGGGCGTGCGTCGCAAACTAATCAATTCCTGTGGGCACCATGCACTCTATAGTAAGACTGCAATCCTATAATTTGGTAAAAACGATGGCCATTAACTGGGAAATATCATGATTTACTGACGAAAAGAATATTTAATCAATATCGAATGGACAATTTGAAAAGAACGAGGGCTGAATTTGAGAAAACGATTACGGGTATCCGAAAATTATCGTTGAAAATTAAACTTGAGAGACAAGTATTAAAATCGATATTAACAGGAGTGAAAAGGAGTTTTACCGTTTGGCCAGTGGGTGGCCTAAGGTATAAAAATTAAGGTGTACCTTTAGATATCAGTATGGAGAAAACTGACTTGATTCCCGTATGTGGAGATAGTTATTTGTGGAAAAACAAAGTAAAGATATTTGATAGAGCACTATACAGAAAGAATGTCTATTCTAATGCGTCAGAACAAAGATAGTTCAGAAAAATATTGAACAACTCCTCTACAGATGTTGTTGCGCTAAATTCTAAGAATAAGGCTATTTATTCTCGTGCTCATGCCTGCAGGAGAAGTACAAGTAATTCTATGTTCGGGAGGACACTTACCTTGGCATTTACGTAATTTACGTTTATCATGATGGCTACTCTAATGTTTAAATTCCATTTTAATATCAAAATTATTCAAGCAATGGTCATAATTCGATTTTATTTTTGCTTAACAGATTCATTTAAATTACTTCTAGATCGTTTTTTCCTTCTTTTTTTCATATTCTACGTCCTTTACGTTTAAAATTTTTAAGATATCTTAAAAACTATAAATAAATCAATTTAATGCTGAAATTTATCTTACAATTCTTAAACGCAAACAAGTACATAATTACGTATTGAGGAATAGGTTAGCACAAAATATAGAATTAGCCCCGATTGATTAGATACAGAGTTTCCTCATCTTTTTCTTTCTTTGATGTAGCAGCCACTGAGGTCATTTCCTATGACAATAATTTTCAGTACAATATTGCGTCGTTAAATGAGTGGTGATTGAAGAAGTCTCTCTGAAAAAGTCTTCTATGTCTTCTGTAAGTTGAATCACTCTATTCTTTAAAAAAAATGAGGAAGTTAAGCTATCAAATATAAAAATATGTAAAATCTTTTTCCAAAAAATGGTAGCAAAAATAAACTCTTCAATTCTTCATAAAGCTTACACTTTCATCGGTACTAGCTTACTCTCCCTTAACTTGAATCGGCTTCTCTTTTTACTCTTGTTTAAATTTTCTTTTATTGTTATTACTTCCATTCTTTATCTTAAGTTATCACGGTCATTAATTTGATGATGTTTCCTGATTCAAAATTGAGACACAATCGTTTTTGTACTTTGTGACTTAAATCCTTTTGTTTTAGATACACCTATTGATGAATTAATCAACTATCATTAGGTGCGTTGTTGGACATTTGAGAAAATGTAAAACCTGAAATATACTTACGACTCTGATTTTTTTAATACTCAACTAAAAACCTCTATCAGTCAATCATTTGATATTGTTCTTGTATTAACCTTTGAAACTATTATTATACCACAACCCAGTATCAAGGAAACACTTATGCTTTCTTAAAATAAAATTTAAAAATAAAATTCAGTTCAGATCTCAGTTTCTTTTCCGTTTTTTATTAGATTACGGTGTTCATGAAAGATATTTATGGTCATTGATCTTCATTTCTGAGGAATTTTGTAGTAAATACTATAAAATGACCACATCGTAATGAAAACTTAAAAGGATATTCCTTAACATATCGTATGCCTAGGTGTAATCCTACAAACATTAACATTTGGAATAAGGCAAATAATAAGATATATTTGGAATTTTACTGCAGTATTAAGGTTCAATACAAATTAATGGAAAGCCGATATTTTTGATAGAAGGTTATTAAGGCCAGCGCCTTAATGGTAGAAAACAAAACATTCTTAAACTTTAGTTTTATTTAATGTTCGTATATTAATTAAAGTAAATGTTAGCGTCTCGCAATATAAGTCCATTCCCTACGATGAGCTTGGACTTATGTGTTTAATTCTTCCCGGTATTATATTAGGGTGAATAGTTAACACCAGCATAAATAATATCTAGAAATTATTCCTGCAGTTAGCCCAACACAGTTAGAACATCGAGACGGGAAGACTGGAAAATTAAAAAAGTTTGATTTTTTTTTAAATAAAACAATGGGAATCCTGTCCTCAAGACTATAACTTTATAATGGTAAAATAAGTATTACATATTCATAGAAATATGAATAATTTCTCAAAAGCTTTTTGTTATGTTTTGTAGAAATCTTAAAGGACTTGTAAGGAATTAAGTCATTTCAACAGAAAAGACGAAACATGAGAGAATTGGAAAGGAAATTATGATTGGTTCTTATATTAATTATACGGTTTAGTTAATTTACCTTCGAGTATTCAAATTGATCTATCCATTTTTAGTTATGATATGAAGTGATTTGTCATTATAATTATTATTAGATATCTTCATTAGTCTTCAATCCTTGGAAAAGTCGTCCAATTTGATTCCTGATTATCTATCCCAAAATGAATCTTCAAATCTTTGTTTTGTAAGTGCTATTCTGATTATGATTTCATATTATGATATCAATAAGAGTTTATATTATATAATTTACGTAATCTACAAGGCATCAGTCCCAGCAGGTAATATTTAAGAGATAAAATCTAATTTATTAACACAGGTTCCCTTTTGTATCTCAACCTAGTCAATCGAGTAATCACTACAAGATAAATTGTTTATCTTAATAAGTCTATAGAAATATAGACAATAATTATTCGACATTGATTTTTTTCTAAACCTTCTCCGATTTTTAAAATTAAACTTACCATATCCGCTATATATTTTGGGCACAATACTCAAGCTTTTTGTAATGAGAAATAATATCGGTATTTTAATGTCAAACGTCCCTACTATATTCAGGTTAAACCGGGTACTTAACCTTAACTCCCCATCTGTTTTTTCTTTTCTCATTTTCAGCAGAGAAAAGAAATACATCTTTGTTTTTATTTGACCTAAAAAATATTAAGTACTGGAAAGTGAACTAGTAAAAATTCACGCAGAAGAGCTTTCTTCTTCTAAATGTTCTTTTACAAACGCTTGATGTGACCCGAAAGAAACGTACCTAAATCTTCTCCATGCCCGGAAAAATTTGCAAGCTACCAGAATACTAAATGGCGGCGAAAGCCCATGGTATTCAATAATTACTAAGAGAATCAACTCTTTTTAAATCTTTACTTACCCCTTCATAAAATGGCCTCGGCTGTTATTCGCGTAAAAAAATATCAACTGATACATCTCTAATTTTAGTGCATAGGTATCTATTTGATTGGAAAAATCATCCAATTGAAATAAGTTGAATATAATAACAGTCCCTCGTTTGTGTTTTACGGATCAAATATTTCCTATTCAGTCCCAGGTGTTCGTAATATATATATATATATATATATATATATATATATATATATATATATATATATATATATATATATATATATATATAGCCAACGAGGGGTTGCCATAATATTAAATAAAGGGGTAGGAAGAAGCGTAGTCAACATAGAGCAAGCGACAGATAGAATTTTACTCGTAGAGATTAAAGCAGAGCCGACGAACTTGGTCATTATTCAGGTATACATGCCACCGAGCAATCACAAGGAGGAAGAAGTCGATAGGATGTACGATGAGTTAGAGGGTATAATCGCACGTGTTCCTGCAGGAAAATATTTGATAGTGATGGGGGATTGGAATGCGACGGTAAGCGAAGGAAGAGAGGGTGGTGAGATAGGGGACTATTGGTTACGCACGAGGAATGAACGCGGGGAGAAAGCGATTGAATTCTGCAAGAGACAGGGGTTAATCATCACCAACACATATGGAAAAATGGATGAAAGGCGTATTAAGCGGTAGTGGAATGTTGAAGAAGATAATAGAGGGGAGAATTTTGGGCAAGCGAGTTAAGGGCAGGAACAGGATAGGGATATTGGACGGGATGAAGTGAGGATAGAAGTACACCGAGATGAAGAGGGACCTGATATAGATTAGTTTGATAGGTGAGGAGTCACAAAATGTTTATTTGATAGTTGTGTCCATCCAAAAACCTACTTTAAACGGTAGATTACCACATAATTATATATATATATATATATATATATATATATATATATATATATATATATATATATATATATATATATATATATATATCGATTATGTGGAAGTACTCACGAGAGCAATATAACTTTTGGACGGCACAATAGAACACAGAATAAAGAATAAAACAGATAACACGTAAAAGGACACTCACACTGTAGATGATTTGAGCTTTCGGCCTACTCCAAGGCCTTCTTCAGATCAGACTGACTATTATATATATATATATATATATAAATGTAAATTCAATAAATAGTCAACACAAACACAGAAACTAAAACATATAAAAGAGGGACTCACTGGTTCTCGAATTTTCGGTGGTGCAACCACCTTTCTCAAGAGGAATTAGGAACAGAACTCTGAATTTACATTATTGTCCACGTTCGTGGATTTTCCATGAAAGTGACTATATATATATATATATATATATATATATATATATATATATATATATATATATATCAGGTATACATGCCACCGAGCAACCACAAGGAGGAAGAAGTCGATAGGATGTATGATGAGTTAGAGGATATCATCGCGAGTGTTACTGCAGGGAAACATTTGATAGTGATGGGGGATTGGAATGCGACGGTAGGCGAAGGAAGAGATGGTGGTGAGGTGGGGGACTATGGGTTAGGCACGAGGAATGAACGCGGGGAGAAAGCAATTGAATTCTGCAGGAGACAGGGGTTAGTCATCACTAACACATGGTTTAGACACCACAAAAGGCGTAGGTATACATGGAAAATGCCAGGTGACTCAGAAAGGTATCAGTTAGATTATATTATGGTTAGGCACAGGTTTAGGAACAGTGTGATAAATTCGCACAGTTTCCCAGGAGCGGATGCGGACTCTGACCACAATTTAGTTGTTATGAAATGTAATGTTCGTTTCAAGAAGATAAGGCAAGGGCGGCGGGCTAAAAAATGGAATTTAGAAGCAGTAAATGAATTAACGAGGAAGGAGTATCAGGAGGCTGTAGAGAAAATGATGGATAACGGTAAAGAACTGAGTACTATCGAAGAAAAATGGGAATGTATCAAGAAAGGGATATTGGAAGCCGCTAAAGACACTATAGGAACCGTTAACGGGAAAAGGATAAGGAAACCATGGGTAACGGATGAGATGATTGCAAAGATGGATGAGAGAAGAAGATGGAAAAATGTAAACACAGAGTTAGGCAAAATGAAGTACAAAGAGTTAAACAATAAATTGAGAAGGGCCACAAATAAAGCAAAAGAAGAATGGTGGAAAACGCAATGCGAGGATATGGAAAGTTTACAGAAGAAGGGTGAAATTGGTGCTCTATACAGCAAGGTTAAGTTATTATCGGGAAGTAAGAAGGTAAGATGTGTGCTAACAGTTAAAGATAAATGGGGTAAGATAATAGTTGAACCAGGAAAAATCCAAGAGAGATGGAAGGAATATATAGAAACACTGTATGGTAAAGAACTTAGGCCGACAAGGTTAGACATAGAAAAGGAACATGACGTAGAAGAAGATAGCTTAGGTCCAGGCATACTCGACGATGAAATAGAAAGGGCATTAAAGGAGATGAAAGCAAATAAGGCTGTGGGGCTGGACAATATTCCTGTAGAAATGTTGAAATGGTTAGGGAAAGGTGGGAAGAAGGCCATATATGGGCTGATTCGTAGTATCTATGAGGAAGGAATCTGGCCGGAAGATTTTGTGAGATCGGTGTTAGTTCCTATTCCAAAAAAGGCAAAGGCTTCGTCATGTGAGGATTACAGAACAATAAGTTTGATATCCCACGCAGCTAAAGTTATTCTCAGGATCATCAACAAAAGGATAGAGAGTAAGGCAAATGATTACTTAGGGGATGATCAGTTTGGGTTCAGGAAAGGAAGAGGTACGCGGGATGCCATTGCAGTAATGAGATCACTAGTCGAGAGGAATATAGAATACAATCAGGACGTTTTTGCCTGTTTTGTAGATTTCGAAAAAGCGTTTGATAGAGTGAATTGGGAAAAATTAATGCGTGTATTGCAGAAAATAGGAATGGATTGGAGGGACAGGAGACTGATCCGCAACCTGTACATGTCTCAGACTGCTCAGGTGCGAGTGGGGAACGGAGAGTCCGGATGGGCAGTGTTAGGAAGAGGTGTAAGGCAGGGTTGCCCATTGTCACCGGTACTGTTCAACGTATATGTAGAGGAAATGATTAAAGAGGCATGGGAAGAACTGGAGGTAGGAATGAAAGTCGGAGGGGAATTCGTAAAATCGGTTAGGTTTGCTGATGACCAAGCATTAGTTGCTCAGTCAGCCAAGGGGTTGCAAGCATTGCTGAGTGAATTGGAGGTTCAGTGCGATAAATATGGGATGAGAATAAATATTAATAAAACAAAGGTTATGCGATTTTCCAGAAAGAAAAAGGCTAAGCTAAATATTAAAATAGGCGGGGAAAAAATAGAGCAGGTAGAACAGTTTACATATCTCGGAAGTGTTTTGGACCAACACGGTCAAAGTGGTAGGGACGTAAGGAGAAGAATTGCGCTAGGCAAGGAGGCTTTCTCAAGGAGGAGGGAGTTGATGACGGGGACGTTGAGTAGGGATGTTAAGACAAGACTCGTAAAAACTCTGATATGGAGCGTAGCTATGTACGGCGCGGAAACGTGGTCGCTGAAGCAGGAGGATAGACGTAGATTGGAGGCTTTTGAAATGTGGGTGTGGAGAAGAATGGAAAAGGTGAAATGGACCGAAAGGAAAACAAATGAGGAAGTACTAGAAATGGTGGGGGAGGAGAGGGGTTTGTTGAGAGAAATCCTATGGAGGCAGGAAAAATGGATGAAGGGCGTATTGAGCGGTAGTGGAATGTTGAAGAGGGTAATAGAGGGAAGAATGTTGGGCAAGCGAGGTAAGGGTAGGAACAGGATAGGGATGTTGGACGAGATGAAGGGAGGAAAGAAGTACACCGAGATGAAGAGGGACCTGATATAGATTAGTTTGCTAGGTGGGGAGTCACAAAATGTTTATTTGATAGTTGGGTCCATCCAAAAACCTACCTTAACCGGTAGATTACCTAAAAAAAAAAATATATATATATATATATATATATATTATAGGTATACATTAGACTATTATAGAAAAGTTATTTCGAAGGTTTTTGTAATGTGTAAACCTAAGCTGCAGATGCTAGCTAGAACGTTGGCAAACCCTGTAAATGATAGAAATGTTCCAAAACTTCAAAGTAGAAACTTTGCGCGTTGAAGCGCGTTATTCAATGATTTGAAAATTTTAAAATTTATTGTTTCGATCCTGGGTTTGTAGAAATATTACTTAACGGCACATAGTGTGGATAGTTTGTTATATTCCCCAATATTTAGCAGGTGTGTTCAATGAAAGTTTCTGTTAGGTAAAGTAAATATCTAAATATCATAACGAATATCGGAAGAATTATTTGGCGCCACCTCAGATATTACTGTTTAATATTTCTGATTGAAATATATGCAATCTCAATTGGATTCCATAACAGTATTGGAAACCAAAATAAATGTTTATGATGCATTCGTGATGAAACCTGCAAAATGAGCTCTTTGGGCACTAACAGTTGTTGTTATGGGAGGCAACTTGGAATATGTTATTTACATCATTAGATTCGGTAGACAGAGTAAGTAGACGTAGGATTTTCAGATAATAGGGGAAAGATAGAGTAAAACCTGGATTAAGAATTAAGGTACCTCTAAGGAAAGGCGCGAAAGGGTCCGAAATTTAAAATCACACCCGACGGATGGAGTACTCTAATTAAATTACTAGCAGCCCAATTAAAAAAAGGATAGCAATGAAAAATTCTGCCACCGTCGGGATTTAAACCTAGGGTCTCTGTTAGACATCCCCAAAGCCGGATCCCATCAAAGTTGGAATGGAGAAAACTATGAAATTGTGGACAGAAACCCGGCGCCGTTTATAGCCTAGTTCTAAAGAATATTCCTGAGTAGCACACAGTTAATCACACAATAACCCAAAGCCAGTGTTCTTACTGTTCATGCCCTCAGGGCAATCAATTAAGGAAAGAACAGTCACTGAAAATGACTTAAACCCGGTTTCTCGGCTTGAAAAGTAAGTTGAATAGACATTGCAGCTAACCGATTACGAGTATTATCCCTAGGTACAGCATCAATAATATGCCTATTCAGGTGTTTCTTATGAAGTTTAACCCATGTTGCCTGTGCGGAAATTTTTTGATTGAAACATGAGCACACGAAGGGGAGAGAGCTGGGCGATTTTGGAGAAGTGACGCCGAAGCACGATTTACAGAATGAAAACAGAATCGAATGAGTTCATAAATAACTGATGCGGCGCTCTAATAGTTTTCAAATAGCCCCCCCCCCTCAAACTGCATCCACAACTTTCCCTCAAGTTCCTTGCCATTTCACATTCAGCCTGTCTTTTCCCTTAGGCAGTGGGCCAAAAGGCAAACATAACCACTCTTCCCTCTATCACCTGGCCGCCCCTTCCCTTCTACCGCCGATCGCCCTACGAACTTCCGCGCCTACCCATTCAACGGCCCCCACACACCTTCCCTGAAATTACAACTTCTTCCCTTACGAACGAGAATCGTTACCATTACCTCGCCCGTCGTACCTCCTCCATTTTGGTTCTCCCCTCAATACCCCGCGTTGTACTGACGCCACATTGCCACCAATCCTCCTACCTCGCCCACTCTCCAGTGCTTTCCCCTTCGATCTCGTAATTTGGAACCAGTGCGGCCTGCAGTACCCGAAACAACCCTTCTTAAAACCGCCCCCCAAGTTCCACATTATTTTTTCTCCCATCCGGATACACGCCACGACCCTCTTTCCAAACACACACATACCAACAACAATCTCCCTCTCGCTCCACGCCGCGGCCCGACGCGACTCCGAACGAATACCCAACCTCTGGCTTCCACCCCCCCCCACCTCCCCTCCCGGTGCTCGAGCTCCTTTTTCCCGCATTAATATGAAACCTAATTCGAATCCATTTGTCTCTTCGGATGAGCCGGCCAGCGTTTTATCCTGCCCCTCTCCCCAAGCGAAACTATTTTTGTCCTGCGCCGTTTCTTTCTCATTTGCGCTTCCATTTTTTCTTGTATGCCTTTAATTTCCCCTCAAAGGTGGTCAAAATGGGAGGCTAAACAAAAGCCGCAAGTGGAACCCAATATTTCAGTGATTTATTTACACATACAAAGTGCACAAAAAAATTGACAAATATATGTATTTATTTTATATATATTTTTTTTCTTTTAATAATAATTAATAATAGAGCATCGGCCCTGTAAGTCGAATGATCCGGTGTTCAATTCCCGTCCAAGGAAATATTGTTACACTTGCGATTGCTTGATTCCACCTTCCCCCACCTCTCCTGTGTTCGTCTTTTATGTGTGTTCCTATCTCTTTTCCTTTTGTCTATTTCCATTTAAATGAATATATATATATATTATACATATATACATATTGTATATGTATACATATATGTATATGTAGACATATATATATTTATACATATATGTATATGAATACATATATTTTTATATTTATATACATATACATATTATACATATATATTTTCATAAATATAAATATATATACATGTATATCGATGACCTGAAGGTCTCAGAGTAGGCTGAAAGCTCAAACAATCTACAATGTGAGTGTCCTTTTACGTGTCATCTATTTTATTCTGTGTTCAAATGCTATATATATACAGACCCAAATCAATATATTTATTAAATAATTTTTCCCATATTGTTAGCCCTCTCTCTATCACCTTCTCACGTTTTTTTATTCAGCCGTGATCACCGACGGGAGATCAAACAGACAGAAGAGGAAAATTTTAAGTCAGAAAGATCTCAGAGGGCGGGGCGAAGTGGTTGGAGAAGGAAATGACGTAATTGGTGTCGGGGGGGGTGGAGAGATGATGACGTTAGGGGAGGTTGGTTGGGGGCAGGAGAGATGGAGCTAGTCCTCCCAAAATTCCTAGGGAGATGGGGAGAGAGGTAGAGAGAGGGCGATATGAAAAATTTGAGGGAACAGGACCTTGGCGAGGGGAAAGGGAAAAAAGGAGGTGGAGAGTCCAAACTACCAGAATTTATTTCTTTTGCATTTTTTTAAACCCAATCTTTTCTCTGGTTTTTTTTTCGCCACTCCCCGGCCGTCCCACTCCACCGAACGCCATCACATGCCGCCATTATTGCGTTACAATGAGAGAAGAAGGGGAATTAAATAAAAAAGAGATGTTTGCTCCTATTTGCTTGGGAATACTCCGAGGAGGAGCAGGGAAGGATAAAAGAACTCCCAAGGAATGAAATTACAAACAAAAGGCGTTTTACCGGAAATTCGCTGCCACGGGAATTATTGTATTATTTTTTGCGAGTAGTAATAACGTCATGAATTCTATCCGTATTCTATGCATTTTTACTCTCGAGTAGGGACGCACTAATGGAGATCATTGTTGGATATTTTTTCGTTTGGTTAGTGGAAAAGAATGCCTCAGATTCTAATTGGTAACCGGGTTCATATTATTATCTTAGCATTTTCAAGCTATTACTCTTAAGGTTTTGCTTACCTGTCTTGATTAATATGATTTAGACTGTGATTACATACTACTTGATTGGAGGTAGTAAAAATATTTCCTTATCCCGGAAAAGAAAAATTTTCCGGGATAAGGAAATATTTTTACTTTCGTGATCTGCTCAAAAACCGCCTTCCCCACATGTCCTGTGTCCGCCTTTTATGTGTTTTGCTATCCCTTTTCCTTATACCTATTTCTGTTTGAATGAATGAATATATATATATATATATATATATATATATATATATATATATATATATATATATATATATACCATAAACAGAGTAATCAGCCCGAAGGTCGGTTTAGTAGGTGCTGGTAGAGCTCACCCATGTACTAAGCCCGACGGCGTGTGAATATTCACACATCAGGGTAGGGGGGCCAGTTCCTTTCCCTGTGCCGGTTATGGTTTCCCAGGATGATCTGGTACCCGAAAAATCAACTAGCTTGGGTGGAGCTGCAGGTCCCCAAAGTGCCTTGCCCGGGAATCGAACCCGGGACCCTCCGGTCAGTAGTCCAACGCTCTACCCACTAGACCACCGCCACCCGCATATATATATATATATATATATACACATACATATATATACATATATATACACATTCGTGTTCTGCTCATTCATTCATTCGTATTTTACATTCGTGATCTGCTCAATAACCGCCTTCCCCACATGTCCTGTGTTTGCCTTTTATGTGTTTTCCTATCCGCTTTCCTTATACCTATATCTATGTTTGAATGAATATTTGTGCGCTGTGTGGCGGGACTTCGTATTTTAATGTGTGTATATATATATATATATATATATATATATATATATATATATATATATATATATATATATATATATATACACATTTAAATAAAATAAATAAATATATATATATTTATTTAGGTATTTATTTATTTATACCTGTATGTGTTTATGTGTGTATATAAACAAACACATACATATATAACATGCATTACTTAAATAGTCAACACATTACACATATTTGTGTGCTGGGCTTCATAACCCTTTCTGTAGGTATTAGACGCCGTTAGTACAAAGTGAGCTCTTCCGACAACTTTCAAATTAACCTTCGGGTTGATTACTCTGGAACATGAATTTGTTCTAATAGTTCGTTGGTTGGCGAATTCTTGCACACTAATAGTGTTAAAAAATGAAATATGAAAGTTTTTCACTTCTACCAAATTATATCCCATACCATATAAATATTTTTTTGATACCCAATTAGTAATTTATTTCATTTGATCCACATTCATATTAACATGAAAAACGAATAGTCTAAATTTTACTGTTCCAATAACTTTGATATATCCTTTTAGCCAAATGCCCTTACTAAATCTTTTCAGAGATAAAACTGATTTATCGATCAAAATCTCTTACATATATGGGGAATAAATTTATTTATTGCATTTATTGTAGACATTATCATTGTACATACTACAATTAGCATACATCTATTTAAATACTGAACATTACTCATCATCTAAGAATGATATAGCAAACGTTCCATCAAATCTATTTCTTACGCCAATTGAATCCAATGATACATTTCATTGTTATTGTACCAAAAATATTCATCAATTGACCCAGTATGGGCCACACTGTGAGGTGTAAAACTTCTGCCAAACACGATGAGAGACTAATTGTGAGACCGTATGAATACTTTACGGCTGTCACAGTTCGGATCATCACCGGGAGACTTTATTAATACCAGTGTTCCAAAATGAACTTCACCGAGTTTAACCCATACCACCTACTTTTTAATTTTCTCTAGACACAAGAATTTCCTTTTCAGTTTTCTTATTTGTTTACGATTAAATTAAATATTAGCATTTAGAAGTGAATTTATTTTGTAAACATCTACTGGGAAGAAGCTTCCTACGCGAAGTGTTGGGTAAATTTAAGAATAGATTTGAGTTCCTAACTACCGATACCTCTAACAAGAATCACGAGACGAAATAATGCTCGGAATATAAACCAGAAACAAGGCAACAGATTCACCACCAAAAGCAAAGATTTTGAGCCTCTCAATCCATGCCTCCGATATGGATAAAAACATTTTTCCCCTTGATGTACTACCGAGATACCAATAATAGTATAATAATATAATAGTCCAATAAAAATGACTTATTGTATCTCTCTCCTATTGGTATACCATTCCCATATTTATTTTCATGAAAATAATAATTTCCTTTTGACTTTATATTCACTATCAAGTTCCGATTGTTTGCTCATCTATTTGTTAACAGGCGTAAAATATAATATTTCTTTAAAAATAACAAGATTACATGTGGGTTTCTTGTATTAAATTTGTTGCCTCTCTTACCAATATGGTTTATATAAATTGAAACTTTAATTTCATCACTTGTTTTGAAATAAATTTATTTCTCAACGCATTATTCAATTTTTTTAACTTTCTTCGAAGCCCTTCTTGAGCTTGGTTTGTTCTTTGCTTTTCAGTGTGCCAGGACCTTTGAGCTTAAAAAACTTTTAGATTGAAAACAATTATTCATGTGATGTTCAATCTGTAATTAAGTTACCGCAATAAGAATATATCTCCGCAATGAGCCTAATTTGCGCGCAAACAAGGAAAAGTTAACAAAAACAAACCAAAGCAAATAAGGATACCATGATTTTTGAAGTTTCTTGAAGTTTTATCGCCCATCTTTCTTTTATCTCTCACTGAATTCTTGGAGTAATATTATAAAAATGCTTACCCTCGTTCCCTCAGGGAAACGGAACTATATTTGCACATGATTTGTCCAAGTGAATTTCTTTATTATACGGCGTACACTTTTCCCGGCGGGCAAGAAAAGAGGCTCTTCTGCGGGTTTGGTGCACGCCACGGGGCTCAGCGTTTTGGCGCGTAACTTGTGCTCAGGTTGGTTTAAGTAATGGTATGGGAAAATTGGAGAAGACAGATAAGGAGACCAAAGAGGAAGAGTGTAGGGGAGACAGAAATAGTAGTGTGGCAGAGGGGGGGGGCGTCCATTGGGGGGTGGGGGGAAGGGACGTTGGGATTTGTTTGGCAGCTGGAAGCCAGGGAGCGGGAGGGGAAGGGGAGCTGAAAAAAGTGAGGAGGTGGAGAAGATGCATGGGCAGGTGAAGGGGGCGGCTCGTTATTAAAATTACGAGAGAAAGGAAAAGTGGTGGAATCTAGAGGGAGGAATTTTTCACTAAGGAGGGGCATAAGCGGCGCTTCGCCGCAGGTAAATCCGTCATGTCACCGCACTAAACGCTTCATAGTATCGATCCTTCCGCCAATTAAAGCTAACTACATTAATTACAGCGGGAAACATTTGACCAACCTAAAAGCTGCCACCGATCGACACGAAATCACTTTAAAATTAACTATCCAGAGTAGCAATAATTTCGTATTTACCGTAGTTAATACCATTTTCAATTTTAAAATGAACACGGATTAATTAATAAAATAGATTATTATTATTATTAGGTAATCTACCGGTTAAGGTAGGTTTTTGGATGGACACAACTATCAAATAAACATTTTGTGACTCCCCACCTAGCAAACTAATCTATATCAGGTTCCTCTTCATCTCGGTGTACTTCTTTCCTCCCTTCATCCCGTGCAACATCCCTATCCTGTTCCTACCCTTACCTCGCTTGCCCAACATTCTCCCCTCTATTACCCTCTTCAACATTCCACTACCACTCAATACGCCTTTCATCCATTTTCCTGCCTCCATAGGATTTCTCTCAACAAACCCCTCTCCTCCCCCACCATTGCTAGTACTTCCTCATTTGTTTTCCTTTCGGTCCAAAATAGATTATATGTGTGTAAAATATAATGTTTCTGGAAACTAGCACGGTTTAAGAAAATGTTTTGAACTTCAGAGATTGTAAACGGCAGGTAAAATTTAATAGGAAAAATTAAGGAAGGGAAAATATAGATGGCAATTTAAAAGGTAAAATAAAAGAAAGTTTTAAAAATTTTTAAATTTAAATGTGTATTTTGCTAAAAATAAAAACTTAACTAAATGTAATACAGGACTGCTTAAAGATAAAACTGCATTGCCCTATTTTATTTATGGGTTCTTGAGCATTATATCTTAATTTTTTAAATTCTACTCGCGTATTCACACCTCAAAATTTACTTACCAACGTTGTAAGTTCGGAGAATGTCATTAAAATCAATGTTATATATATATATATATATATATATATATATATATATATATATATATATATATATATATATATAGTCACTTTCGTGGAAAACCCACGAACGTGTACAATAATGTAAATTCACTAATAGTCATAACAAACACAGAAACCAAAACACGCAAAAGAGAGACTCACTGGTTCTCGAATTTTCGGTGGTCCAACCACCTTTCTCAAGAGGAATTAGGAACAGAGTTCTGTTCCTAATTCCTCTTGAGAAAGGTGGTTGGACCACCGAAAATTCGAGAACCAGTGAGTTTTTCCTCTTTTGTGTTTTGGTTTCTGTGTTTGTTATGACTATTAGTGAATTTACATTATATATATATATATATATATATATATATTAATTTAAACGAAGAATTGAGATATTGCTAGTTAACAAACACACAGAGAAACACATAAAATTGTCACTCAAACGTATTCCAAAATTTTGGTGGCCAAAATAAAAAGAAAAGAAACTGACACGTTTTCGAATTTTCGGTGCTACAAGCCACATTTTTCTAGGAAGACAAGGAAGGAACTGAGGAAAAGGTTATAACAGGAGGGGTTGGAAACGCAGGATGGAAGGGGAAGGTGGGGAAAGGATGGCGAGGGGAATATTGGGAGAATTTTTAGAAGTATGCATATTATATAGATGTTGGGAGCGGAGGGGGGATGAAAAACAGGACTTGTTTTGCACCTAGGTTTATTGCAGGTCATGGGAATGACTTTGGGCTGGGGTGAGAATTTAAGGATTATGATTTGAGATCTTCCTTGAGAAAGGTGACTTGTACCACCGAAAATTCGAAAACGTGTGTTTCTTTTCTTTTTTTGTGTTTCTGGTTTTTTGTCTTTTTTCGGTTGTGCTGACTTCATATATATATATATATATATATATATATATATATATATATATATATATATATATATTATATTTATATTTATATGCAGAAATCATATTTCAAGCTTAATACTGATAAATACCCCAAAACATAAATTTATATATTGCGTATGCAAAAAAGAAAATTATTAAAAATTAGGGAAAAAAGATGTTTTTAAATGACGTACACCTCTCAGAAAATGGAGTAAGTGAAAAATACAGTGGAGAAGAGAATAATTAAAAGTAGACCTACTTACAGACTAATTGACTGAAAATTCTCACTTTAGTTGCTCACGAGATTTGGCCATCCGTGCCCATGCCGTGTAATTCACGGGAGATGAAAGAAACAGGAAGCAAATGGAGAAGTCATATTCAGCCGGAGGAGGTGTTGAACCGAGTGGTAACGCTATTTAGGAGGATGAGTGCACTCCGAAGATAACGGAAAAGACACGTCTTTGCGCTCTCTAGTGATCTCCTACGCCACCTGCACCCTCCTTTCTACGAGACACTTCGTTCACCTACATAACGCCTCGAGTTCGGCGCCATCCTCTATCACTCTACGCCTCATGCTGCGAGGGACTTGCCGAACAAAGTTTTGGAAAATGTGCTGCAGGTTAGGGTGAGGGATATGGTCCAGCGGAGGAGAGGAGTGTATGGGAGGAGAGCGATGGAAAATGGATGAAGAAAATAGTAGGAAAGATTTTTATGGGAAGGGTCGGTGATGTTACGGACCGTGGGTTAGTTGTGGGGGAGTGGATGACACTGAAAGGGTGTCGTGCGCCCTCCGAGAGCCTGCGCTGAGGTTTCGGTTTGGAAGACATATGGGTGGAGAGCGTGTAGGTTTTGGGCTCTGTTGAGATTGTGCCAGGAATATATATATAACCTATCCACTCACTCGTATCTAAATGCAATTCCGCCAATTCCACCATGGAGACCTCGAGCGGATTTCAGCTCGTCGAGGGGGAATCATCGAAAAATTTAACTCCCAGGTACTTGAGATGTTATTGCATTTGAAAATGTGTGCGCCTTTAAATCGTTATTATATGCCCGCGCCGAAAGACGATCAGGCTGAAATCTTTTGAGGTTGCTTTGATACTGGACGGGAGTTTTACAACTTCGAAACTTTATCTCCTGAAGTGGACTCGGCTCTGTAAATCAACGACCCCTTCAATGTACCCTTCGTCGATGGACTGAGTGTTGGGTAGTATATTTCGTGAGGGGTTCCGCAAATGAACTTCACGGGTCATAGATTGAAAGAAAGGAGAACATTTTTTCTGGAGTATTCTTTACTTTGGTAATGCGACCCAAACAATCCTCCACACCCTCAAACGATCCTCCACATCCACCCGGGGAATACATGCGCAATATAACACTGACCAAGAAAGGAATAGAACATCTCCTCCGTAGTATCAAAGTAAACAAAGAACCTGGTCCGGAAAAAATATCTGCTACAATATTAAAGGAATTAACTGAAGATATTGCCCCGTTTATTAGAAATTATAATTTCTAAAATCAGTAGAAGAAGGCACAGTACCTCGCGATTGGAAGTTAGCCCATATAACTCCCATCTATGAAGGCGAAAATAGGGATAACGCAACCAATTACCGATCCATTTTCTTAATATCAATCTCTTGTAAAATATTAGAACACATTATTTTCAGTAACGTCATGAGATTTCTTGATAGTAGGAAAATACTAAGCTACAACCAACATGGATTTAGAAATAGTGTATCTTGTGAAACACATTTAGGTATTTCCTTTCACGATGAACCGAGATCGAGACAAAACGACACCCAAGTCGATGCTGCATTCCTAGATTTCAAAAAACTATTTGATAACGTTCCACAAAATAAATTTTTGCAAAAATTTAAATAGTACGAGAACAATGAGAAATTTATCAATAGGATTAGAGACATCTTGTCAATTCGCAAACAAATGGTGGTCATCGATGGGTTGTGCTCAACGGATAGAGATATAATTTCGGGCGTCCCCCAGGGAAGTGTAATAGGGCCTCTTCTACTCTTAATATACATTAATGACTTAAGCGCACACGTTAGTATCAATCTCCGGTTATTTGCTGACAACACGGTGGTATACAGGGAAATAAGGAGCCAACTAGATCGCGAGCTGCTTTCTAGAGACCTAGAATAAATCTCGGATTGGTGCAGGGTATGGGGATCAGTCCTTAATATAGACAAATGCGCTGTGTTGAAATTTTGGAACAAAGGAAGTGGCGAACAGGACATAAACTATGAAATAGAGGGGCCAGTGCCAGCTACGGCCAATCAAGTTAAGTATATAGGGGTTGTTCTAACACCACGCCCTTCATGGGAAGCACATATCAGGATAATATGCGGATCCGCTTTAAAGAAACTCGGCTCTATTAAACGAGTGGTGGGGAAATGTAATGAGAAAGTAAAAGAGAGGTGTTATTTTGCTTTAGTTAGACTTCATTTGGAATACGTCTCAAGTATTTGGGATCCTTAGGAGAAAATTTGGCGAAAAGAATTTGATAAAAAAATCCTGAGAAAATGCGCAGGATTCGTTAAAACTTGTTATAATAAGAGCACAAGTGAGACAGGTCTCTTAGGGGATTTCGGCTGGGAGCCACTTGAGATACGAAGAGAACAAGCGAGACTTAGACTTTTAGAAAGATTCAGAAATAATGAGTTTAACGATGACACTAATGGAATTATAATGGCTCCACACTACTTACGTAGATCAAACCTCAAAGCTAAAATAAGAGAGATATATTCCAGTACAGGTGGATACAAATAAATTATCCTTTCCCCGAACAATCGGAAATCATAATAGTAAGAAACCGAATTCAATTTAGAAACACTAAACAATTTAACTTACAAGTTGGAACAACATTAAACATTGCATAGATATTAGGTATATTTGCAGGTGCATGTGTGTGTTGGTTGGTAGTTTGATTGTTTGCATATATGAGTTTTAATTGGTTTTTGCATGAATGCCTACAAGTTTTGTTTTTGAACTGTATAAATTTGTTACTTTTGCATGCGGTTTTTTTTCTTAATTACAGGTGGTACCCTAATACCCCCCGCCGCACACCCTTGCGGCGGCTTTGCCGGGTATTGAGTAGATGTATATGTGAATAGGTTTCCACTTACCAGCCTTTGTCTATGATGCCTATTTCAAGAAAAGATCAAGAATTCCAGCTCTTTTCCGAGATAGGTACGTGAAAAAGGTACGAATCTTACGAATACTATGCTTGTAATCTTGCTTCAATTTTCGTTAAAACAACATGCATTATTTTGGCTCATCATAAAGCAAAAAAAATAAACAGAACTTATTTTTATATTGTTCTTCCTTGCCAGATAAGAGGAATCAATGCGAAGTTTGGAAAAGACAGATAAGAGTGGTTCCAGCATTTTTCCTTAAAGCACGCGAAATTCACATTACCGTAGAATATGAATACTTCCTGTTTTTTGGCATCATCAGTTTCTCAGAAAATATTGCAACGCTGAAGAAAATCGATAAATTGATACTCTATTATATTAATTATATTATATCTCTGTATGATACTATATTGAGTGGATGGAACTATATGGAAATATAATATATGATACTATATTAAATTATTACCTCTGTTATTTATATTTATGTTAATAGCCGTTCCAAGAGGTTATTAAATTGAAAGGCTGAAGCCATTAAATACCAGGGATAAAGAGTATTCCATCTTTGGCACTGTCGAAGAACGGAAGGAAGGAAAGACACGCCAATGAAACACTCATTTATATATCTCTCGTGACAGATTGGATTCTGTGCGTCACACAGTTCCACAGCACCATCGCCTCTGCATTTTCATATGGAGCTTATTTGCTCGATGGGGCACTTGACACAAAACGCGAAAATCAAAAATCTAAAAAAAAAACTTCAGAAATGACTTCGAATACAAGGTATAACATCTTACACGACACTAGATTTCGAGTGAGGCATTCAGCATGTCTGATCCCGGAGCCGGACTGCCCACTCGCCTTCGAAGGACGAGAGGAGGGACAGGTAGAGAGAGTAAAAACGAGGTCGGGTGCGGAGGAGAGTGAATGGGGGTGATAAAGTGCGCTCAAGACCAACGGGAACGCGAGGTGGAAAGCGATGGATTTCCATTCCCACGTTTTGGGGTTGGTGCCGGATCGAGAGCAACGGGGATGGGCGCTCAACAAGGGAGTCTGTGTGTAGGTATTATGCTCATAGAAAATCTGTGCGTAGCAGGGATATTAAGTGTGAAGGAGTGGTGAAAAAAATGTTGTCCTCATAAAAGGACTTAAGGCACACAAATATATAAGCATCGGTAGTAACCCAGAAAACTTACTTCCATATCCGTAGACGCGTTTATGGAATGATGGTTAGGCACCTACTAATGGTGACCTTAATGAACAATCACGATATTGAGTTCGCGAGAGAGTAACTGAATAAATTCAATATCGTAACTTAAACGACAATTTTTTTAACACACCATTTGATACTTTGTGGTGTATTTATTGCTTTCCCTAGGACCGGTCCACAGGGAGGAAGGAGATAGGCTGAAAGGAGCTCTCGGGTGTACGTAGTGGAGATGCCGGGAATGCCATTGCTTTCACGTGATTTTTTGGGGATGCAGAATCGGAGTGGAAATAGGGATATATATTGACTCCAAGGAGAAGCGGGCTGGGAGAGAATTCGGTAGGGGTCTTTTTCCCTTTTATGCTTTGTAGACAAAGAGTATAGAAGGGAGTGTGGGTTTGAACAGAGTGGGAAGAGTGAAAATTAAAAAAGACCGCTGGAAAACAATGGATAGAGGGAGGAGTTTTTGAGACTGGAAGAGGGGTGAGGAGATTTTTCATGATATAGGACAAGGAAAGGAGTGTGAGCTCAGTCCCTAGGGAAGGAGGTAGGGAGAAAGAGAGTGAGAGAGAAAAAAAGAGGGATGGGAGTGGAAGAGAGGTGGTGGTTAAAAGGCGGAAGACAGGGAGGAATTCCTGAAGAAAATATACGGAGAGGGGGCCGAGTTAAAGGAGCTGGGGTTTTGTAAAATGTCCGACCAAGATAACTTGGGAGAGGTAAGTGAGATGAATTGAAGGAGGGTTGTGTGTGTCGTGGGGTGCGAGAGGTGTAGAGGTCTTTCGGGGTGAGTAAAATTTGGCCTGGACCTTGAGAGAGGGTAGATGTTGAGGGTATGGAGAAAAACGAAAGGGTTAAAAGGAGAAAAATATTATAGTAAAGAGTCTTGTGAAAGATGAAGAGGGAAAGACATTGAATGATCTAGGCAAAATGTGTGGACAAGGGGTAAAAGCAAATTTGGTTTAACAGTGAATATAATTTAATGAAACATAAGAGTAGCATTGCGGCAAAAGTACCTTATTTTGAGGGTAATTAAAATCGTGTTTAATACATTTACCGTGTTTGAGAATGAATTAATGACTAAAAACACAGTTGCCTTATTGTTATCTTACATGGAGATGGGATAAAATTTTACAAGAGAGAAGTTTTGTTTTGTCGCAAATAAAGTATTTTTATAATATAATAATAAGTTATTTTTATTGGTCCAACACGTCTAACTCATGGTAATCACATTATTGTTATCACTTCCTGAATAAATTATCCATTGTATAGTCATCAGTTATTCAATTTCATTACGTTATAATTTACGTATTAAATTCGTTAATATAATAAGAGCTTTGGTTGCATATTCAGACAAATTCAAAAAACTAGACATTAATGAGAGAAGTCAAAGTTTTTAAATTCTACTAAAAGCTTTATTTGGTTTTGTTGTAGGACAACAACATCAGATAATTAACAAAAATCCTAATGGAATCTGCAAATTTAGTGTTGCCTCATTTATACCTAGTACGAAAGCGTTCCACAAAGTAACGCCTGGCAGTGTCTCACATTGAAATATACACGTAAAGTACATTGACTAACACAAAATTGAGTAAAATGGGACTGATCAATAACCTCGGCCATAGTAAAAAATAGATTCAATAATTTACAAATTGATCTTATGCATTATCACTTGATTTATCTGAAATTATTTTATAGAAATAAATGTCTAGAATACGCAAGTATGTCGAAAACACGCATTCATGGGTAGTAATATTATCATATTATGCAGAATCTGCATATTTGGTTACTTCAAATATTTACCGATAGGAATTAAATTAGCTCATCTCCCTCCCCTCTTTTCATACCTCCATTTCTTTAGTTTCTCTGTTTATTTGGGTTTTCCATATTTCCCCTCTTTGTCCCCGCCTACCATACTCCTCACTGTTTTCTCCCTCCCTTCCTCAAACAGGTATAAATACAAGATGTGTGATGTATTGCATGATGTACCACAAGTTGAATCTTGTCTTGTGCCTGAAGATGGTTCGATGAACTGAAACACGTTGTATGCTACAAATAAATCTGTGGGAAGGTGCAAATTTGTTTACTCCTAATGACGAACTTCCACTACATCTCACCTAAATCTGTTGTGTATATTAAATTAGTTCTAATACACCAATTTATATACAGAATAACGTATGAGGTTTTATGATGTTGGATATAATTTATAAGTCACCTATACCTGAGTGAAATGCATCACATAATTAGTATACATTTGAATATTTACAATGAATATAAATTTATTTTTGGAATTAAGTCAAAATAATTATTTTGCTCTCTGTAGGTCTCTCATTGTGATATAGATAAAATCTTAGCTTGTCAACGGGTTTACCAGTGTCCGAGCTATCAGAGGTGGTATTATACGAAATCCCGAGGCATAACTCTAGCCTAAAACTTTGGGGTGGTCCGACCATCCAGATGTAAACTCGCGGGCTGAGTATAAAAATTGGACTACTTAAAAGAGGTCTTGTTTTGACGTTCTATTCCTTTTTGAAGCAATCAGCAATCATCAGATATCTTTATCGATAATTTAACAACGAATGACGGAAGTCAATTAATTAATTATCTATGTTTGGTTACTGAAAGGCAAAGATTATTTCATCTCTTACTTGATTGTATGAGTTAATTTCATAATTCAACATACTATCTAGTTTTCTACTAATTCCTCAGAAGTAAACAAAAAAGTTCAAAATAACTAAGACATCTGAGGTAGTAATCTTCATCAAATACGAAGACCCGGTTAAATACATCACGAAGGTTATTTTAATGATATGCTATCCATCTAATACTACCTCCGACTATCCATTATCTTTTGATGACCAGTCTTTCAGAAATGGAACTTATATAAGTGATAAAGGTCTAGACATTAGATACGCGATTCAGTGAGGAAAAAAGGAAGTGATAAAAGCAATGAGGTTACGAATGATATACACTTTTGGAATATCAGCGCGTTGAATGAAAGAGATGAAGGGAAGATTTGTAAAGTGACAGAGTGAAAAGAACTGGAATATGATAGAATGAAAAGAGGGGAAAAGGCAAAGGGAGATTATTGTTGCGAGCAGGTGCAAAGGAAGCGAGAGCCCGAAGACCATGACTAGTAGAAGGTCGAGGACGAAACAGAAAAACAAAAGAGACGAGTCTGTGATGGCAATAAGCGAATATTTTAGTGGAAATTGAAAAATTGGGAATTATGGAATTCGTAACGTGAGGTAATACGAAAAGTTGATTGAGACATAAAATTACTGCAAATGGGTATAATGAACTATAAAAAGAAATTATTGGTCAAAAGAGCGAAAGAGTCTATGAGGTTAATGCATTTTTATTAGGTTTACGATATATGATATCAGTAACGGCTGCTTTGAATTGTTTATTCTCCTTATACGAAATAAAATGTGGCACCAAATGGAACTTACTAAATTCCCTGATGAATGGTGCTACGGAATCTGTATCTATAAATAACTTGCAAAAATAGCATTAATATATTTTAGGAAAACTCATGAATTTTTAATTTGAGTAATAATTTACTAATAAACATTTTTATCGACATCATTTTAAGGGAAATGAAGTATTTTATTTTAGCTAACTGAAATCATTAAAAAAGTTATTGTAAAAAATCGTTAAAAGCTAACTGTAAGGAATTAAAAATTCAAGAGATATTTGATGTGTTGAGCTGAAGAATCAGTTTTGGTTAGGCAAACCCTCTAATCACCAATTGGACGCATGAAACGCTCCTAATGTTACAGTTATATATATTCTAGCTAAAACACGACATACTTGAAAAGTGAATACCATATTTACTAATTGTTATTGTAATTTACTGATATAATTTTATACTTTATTTTATTTAAAATTACTATAAGGCACATAATCTTTAAATATTTTCAGTTCTATTTCTAATTATATGAAAGCAATGAATTAGCAAAAAAACAAAAAAAATTGAGAAAAATTTTTATTAGTTGGGTAACGCTTCGAAATGCCATTGCCATGTAGACATTGGCCCCTCAACTACAACCTTGACGTGGTGGAAGGGCTTATGCGTTCTGATGACCCCTAGAGGAGTACTGCTGGCGTAAATGATATATGCTTTTGGAAGGGTCACTCATGTCAGACAGGTCGAAGGACAGGAGCCAAACAAAAGGTAATCCCCGCAGCGTCTGTTCCTCACTGAGGTGGCTGCAAAGACGCCTGAACCCAGTGGGGTGGCAATTGAGTGATGGTGTCTGGTTAAAAACACAATTTCGGAAGGCAACGAAAAACCACCTCAGTTATTCATACAAAGAATTTAGGGATGATCATCATGGTAACAATGAGTCTCTGCCCTGTGTCCTGGCAAGAAGCGGAGGAGACAAGATTTACGCGGTCATAATCCCACTAAATCCTTGCAAAGTAAAATGAAGAATGAAAGGAGTAAAGAACACGCAAAAATATCAAATCAGTTAGACTTGGGACTTGGAGTTGTAGAACGATATTGGGAACAGGAAAATTAGAGAATATAAAGCGAATGATGGGGGAAGAAAATAAAGATATTTTCGGGTATTGCAGAGAATAGGAGTAGATTGGCGAGTTAGAAGACATCCTCAATCTGTAGATATTTCAAACTGCTCAGGAGTTAGTAACGAATACGGATGGGTACTGTTACGAAGAGAAGATAGGATGTCCATCATCACCTTTACCGTTCAACGTACTGGAAAATACTAGAGGGACAAGGAAAGGCCAGGAAATACGTATGGGATGGGAAAAACTGTAAATAAAACTAAGATGCTGGGTTTTTTGATAAAAAAATGCTAAGTCAAACGTTATAGTAGGAGGGTAAAATAGAGGAGGTAGAACAATTTGCGTATCTTGGAAGTGTTTTGGATCAAAATGGTCAAAATGGTAGGGACGTAAGATAAATATTTGCAGTAAGGAAAGAAGCTTTCACAAGGAGGAGGGAATAGACTTCGAGTAAGGATGTTGGGAAAAGGCTCGTTGAAATATTGGAGCATAGCATTGTACATCTACATCTACATAATACCCCGCAAACCGCCGCAAGGGCGTGTGGCGGGGGGTGTTAGGTCGCCACCCAAAAAAGGAAAAAAGAAAAAACAGAGAAAAGAAGAAATACCGCATTCAAAACCAACACACACATGCAAACCCCAATCCACAACAGTGCACACATTCATAGAAACATCCCATCATTCCACGCGCATGCAAACACACATCTACCTCCCTTCACTCCACAAGCATGCAAGTACGGTGTGGAAACATGATCTTTGGACCAGCATGATAGGTGTAGAAGTTTTTGAAAGATGGTTGTACAGAAGAATCATGAAGGTGAAGTGCAAAGGAAGAAAAACAAATGAGAAAGTACATGGTGGGGAAGGAGAGGGAATTGTTGGGAGAAATCCAAAGGAGGCAGGAAAAATGGAGCCTGAGCAATTTGTTTGGAAATTTGATGTTGAAGACTGTAATAGAGGGGGGAATGTTAGGCAAACGAGGAAATGATAGGAATACATTTGACTGTTGAACAGAATGAAGGAAGTACCAGAGTAAATGGAATTGAAGAGACGCTTATTTTAGAATACGATATTAGGGTGTGATTTTTTAATAGAGGCAGGGAAATTGTCACTGTACCGTTCAGTAGGCTGTGTCCATTAAGCACCTGCTTTAACCGGTAGATTACCAATAATAATAATAATAATATATCCAGCTTATCACGGATTATATTAAGTTGTAAAATTGTAAACAATGAGTTTTACGAACTTTTATATTGATTGCCACATATCTATTCATACGATAAGTTGTTCTTGAATTGTTTCCTGTTCATCAACTGTTTTCTTATAATACTAGCACATATCCATGAGCTATAATTGCTCCTCAATTACCAGGCTTTTGTAACATGTGTCAAGGTAGAAATTTAATTAAATCCCTCATTCCCATAAACTGCGGGAGATGCCGCAACAGTAACTTTTTTGAAGTCATCCGATAATACGCATTCCAATGCAACAATTTCGTAGTGTAAAAATCACCCCGTCAAAGCGAATTATTTTTACACCTTGAAATTGTTGCATTAAAACCCTCATTATTGTAGTGTGTGAGGGACTAACTGCTTTCTAATAAATCCGCTACTATCTTTTATAATATTTCACCCCAAAAGCAATGCATTAGAATTAAAATATCCAAAAGCTAACCGAAGTTAGTCATTGACACTCGATGCTCAACCATTATGCCTCTTAGCAGAGTCTTAAATAAATTTTTGCCATCGTCCTTCGGCGTATTCAGAAGGGATCGTGGGATCCAATCCTCCTCTTTGATCCGGGAAATTTTTCAATGGATTCTCTGTGACCTGTGCGGAACAATGGCGAGTTTGCCAATGGCCAGAGACCTTCCGGACCGAGATTAAGATTAACCCGATGGTCCAGGTTGGCAGGAGCTGGGCTTGGGCCAGTAGCGGGACGTCCAACTTGTGAGATAGTCGTGGATCCAAAGGGCTGAGTCCCACCAACCCTCTTGGCTGCTCCCATGAGGAAAACGAAGGAATGGGGGAGTTGTAAGTGGAAGGGGAAGGGGTGTTTAGCGGAAGGGGTGGGAATATGAAAACATGCGAGTGGAAAAGAAAGATGGGTGTAGTAGGGGGTGGTCGGAGGGATGAGGAGTTGGTTTTAAGGTAGGGGGAAGGGAACGGAGTCTCTCCTGGGAGGAAGGGATGGAGAGCGAGAACGAACAGCGGATTGTCTTGTATCTCTGGCGCCACCGTAATTGATGGCGAATGGAGACAAAGAGTTTGTTGGGTGCGCTCTGCGGAGGGCGACTGGCTCTAGGGATATGGAGAGGGGAAGGGGGTAGAATAGGAGAGAGACGACCCCGGATAGTAGTAGAAGGAGAGAGGCTGCGTAGATGGGGGAAGAGGAGAGCTGGGGGAAATTTAGAGGGAAGGCCTGAGATAATGCCGCATAAAGAAACCTTAAAAGCATTCGGATGGCTTTGTCCGACGCCGAGAGTGTTATGTATTCAAAAGTTTGGTGGGTGCGTCGCTTGAATAAACTTGGCAAAATATAGCTCTAAGGTAGAGATACGCTTCAGAAATAAAAGCCGAGTGTATTTTTCCGGAGAACAAATATGGCTTCTATGTTTATCTCCTCCAAGTCCTCGATAAAATGTTAGAGCTAACAGAATATAAAATTTCGTGGGTTTATGCAGTGTCACATTGTGTCAGGCACTTCATAAACGTGGGGGTGCATTATTCGGATTCGCAATCTTGTTTGTTGGCTGAAGTGAAGTTAATCCCTAAATTGTCATTTCCATAAGGATTAACTGAATTAATTCTGAATCATATCAATTGAATTAACATGACATTCATATTTATCATTGCTATAATAAGGGTATATTCTTTCTGATATATCGGATCACTATAAAACCCTGTTATTACACAATATTGGCAGAATAAATGTCTCTCTGTCAGAAAAAGTGTTTCAAGGGGTAAAAAATATTAATACCAAAGGGAAAGATGTTAGCCAGATCCATTTGATGGCAAATCACCTTCAAATGACCAGTACAAAAATCTGGTAGACTGGAGTATATTTAGTACTTCTATTCTAATTCTGTAACCATGACTGTCAAATTCATGCATTGCTATTCAATTCGCTACAATAAAGAGTCAGTACTAAATTACCTAACACAGACAATAAATTGAGTAATTATGTGGCGCAACATAGTAATAATATTCATTTGAAAAAGACACGAATGGATTTGTTGTGGGTATAGGGGTGAAATGGTGGAATAAGGAATTTTTTAATGCATCAGGGGAAGTCAAACCATATAATAGGTATTCAATAAGGAAATATCCAGAAAAAAGAATAAAACCCAAAAAAAAAACAACAAATCGGGGATTTTTTTTCCTTCTGGCACATGAGGAAAACCTGAAAAACTTGGGTGTTGTAATAGAAAATTTGGGTGTATGCAATTGTCAAATTGTTATATCAATGTTCAAATTGCGGCGTTAAGATCGAAGTGGTGTTTTCGAACTAATTCAAAATAAATAAATAAATATATATGCGCACATGCATAATGTTTGATTAAATTGAACTTTCGAATTTGAAGTGTTAAGAAAATTCGAGAAGAAGGAAAATGCTCGTGGAATCATTATTTCTAACGAAGAACCAAATTTGGATCATCGGTTTTCCAATTTATGTCAAGTTTAGGAGGAAAAGGATGGCTATATTTAGGTATTTAGTTAATTGAAAAGTAATATGGTGGTATTTTTTCCAATGCAACGTTTTACGTTTATTCCCACAGTCATAACAAAACCATCATAAAATAAAATAGTTTTGAGTTTTAATAAAATAATTTTAGAAATATTATAGCAAAAAAAATTTCGCTTTAACGCTGATTTCAAGCAAAAATACTACGACTGATATTTTAGTATGGGAAAATCATTTTCGAAATGTTTTAAATATAAAATATTATTTCCATAAATAACTGCGGCACATTTATGTCATGACGTCTTCTCAAAAAAAATGAGATATTTTGGCATATTTAAAGCCCATATTGAGGAAAATATAATATTTGGTGTTTCCACAATACCAGGTCGATTTATCTCGGGATAAAATATCATTCTTTTACGAGCAATATATCATAATTTTCACTTTGCGTAAACAATAGGACAAAAAGAGTTTTTTTCATGCTCGCATCATACTCGATGTCCCGTTTGAGCTCTTGGTGAAGGACTGCAGAGCTAACCAGAAATCTGCTATCTCCGAAAACTATAATTACAGCTTTGCAAGCACAATTGATTACTGTGAGGCTATTTTGCCTCAAACAGGCGAAATTACTAAATTTCATGCATCTAGGAAGGTCATTTGTTGTCAACCAAATCGCATGCATTTTTTGTCAACCAATTCGTAGTTACCGCATATTATTTTCTCTGCAACACCCTTTCACAACCCCTAAATCAAACTATGCCATTTATTTTAACGATCGCGATTGTAAATATATGCATTCAAAGTTATTAGATTTACTAATATTGGAAAGAAATATGTATTGTCTTGTGTTAATGCCCTTCTAGGTGTGGGTTAATGCGTGATTAGGCACGTGAAATTGTAGGTTTATGTAATCCAACTGCATGAGTAGTATTTTAATTAAATTTAAAATACCACGAAGTATTTTACTTTCATATCATTCACATTATTACAGAACACATGCAAGGAGACATATTTTACAGGAAATATTCTGCTCAACTATGGAAAGGGCTCATTTTAGGAAGCTTTTGACGAGTATTCCTCATATAAATTTGGGATTTTGGAATGAGTTGCAACAAAAAAACCAATCCCTAATTGGGAAATAATAACAATTCAAGTTAATCTGAGTTTAGGAGGAAGCCTGTATTGCAAAGTTTTAGGAAAAACTGAGCATAAAACAATATTTTTATGCTCAGACGATATAATTGCAGAGGAAAAGGAGAAAAGTTAAAAAAGGCCTGAATGGGTGAAAAAACGAGTAATGCGGGATTGAGTCCCGAAGATTAAAAGAAAATTCTAGTGACGTGGGAGGGCTTTATAATTACTTCGCTTTAAAATGAAGGCTTAAAAGATAATGGTATTGAAATCACTTACTTAATAAATTGGATTGGCATCACGTATTCAACGTAGTTCAATCAAAAACATGGCTTATAGTTATATTTTTGGTACTTGTAGACCAAATTACAGGATCATACTTTTGTCTTTACCCGGATAGTTTACCATTTCTAGGATTGACTTTTGAATTTCAAATTTCCGGATTTATTCTTCATTTTTAATAACACAAAAAAGTGCAATCAAATCAAGTTTGTCAAGATAGTTACTGAGTTACTTTGAGAAAATTTCACGTTATCCACACTGGTTTCTTAATATTATGATATTTTTGATGGTAAATGATGTTTTTATTGTGAGTCGGGCCATTGAAAAGTGAAAAGAAACTAAGTCTTTATATAATCTAAGGCTAAGTATTTATATGTTGTAGTTTTAGGGTCTTCATTGACAACAATGACATGGGCAAGGGACTATTACGTTCCGATGACCCCTGTTTATATTGTAGCACAGTAGCAGGATTCCGGCGAAATCAGTACTAATTATTCCCGCCAGTACAGCCACTTGGAAAGGCGGAAACATCTCAATAAAAAGTTAGTTAATAAAAAGCGGAAGAGGAAAAGATTCAGACAGTCATTCATAGCAGAAGAAATTATTAGAAATATTAATGATAAAAGGAAAATTGTAAACTCGGATTCAAGTATAATAAAATTCAAGGAGATACTCGTACATAAATACGTAGACCAAGGAAAGAAAGTATAAAAAAACGTGGCAGTGGAATTAGTGTGTAGTAATTAACAGTTCATAAAGATAGGGTGCATTGGGTACATGAAGGTGAAAGCATTTTCATAAACTAAAAGAGGAAAATCTGTAAATACTATTAAGAAACAACGGGTAAAACGCATTATCCGACCTAGAAAAGTGTGATAGGCATGCATACGTAGAGGAGCGATACGGTAATTTGGTGTACCAAGAAGTTTAGACACAGAAAAATAATAACATGGCAATTAGAATGGCTGATCACCAGGTATACCTTTCTGCGATATAAAACAAGAAAAAGGAATTAAGGGTAATTGAATTAAATTAATAAATTATAATTCATTTAATAATATAATATTAATATTATTATTAATAATATTAATAATTAATTGCATAAAGTAAATATATTTTACTTCAATCTTTCTTGATTCAATTTGAAATATTCCTGCATTCTCCGTTTTATCCTGTCTCATCGTGTGCACGCAGTTCCCTTAAACTTCGTAATTGATCTTTCATCGTACCCATTTCTACTTTCATTTGTTTATTCTCCACATACTCGCACTGTTCTCCACCATGCTTTTTTCGTCTTATTAGTTTTCCGCCTCAGTTAATTGCATGTATTTATCTATTTTATGAATTTACCTTCTTTCCCATCTTCTTACTCATCTCGTTTGTAAACTATGGTTTCCTTATCATTTTCTAAATGAATTTTCCTGTACTTTAATTTGTGAATGTCAATACCCGATATACTCCTATTTTCGGTCATTACTTCTTGTTATTCATCCCAGATATCTTGTGCCAGTGATCTTATTTCTTTTTTCAAAAAACTGCGGGATATCCCGCAACAGTAACTTATAACGGAGTCATCCGCTAACATGCATTTCAATGCAACAATTTCAGATTGCAAAAATTATTCCCCTTGACCGGGATTTCATTTCTGTTGTCGCTAGATATATTATCCTTAATATTTTTCATCATGGCCTGACATAACCTTTCACGTCGCAATTCTTTCTAACATCCCCGTTGAACCATCGAGGTTCCGTGTTATATTTTATAAATTTACTGGGAATGGAGGTTATTCCACCTATCCTCAGTTTTCGGTGGCTACTATTGTTCCTAAAATTAGCGATTTGGCTCTTTAGAACGCATTTATGGCCATTATAGTCCCCTTCTTTAATTCTCTTATTGCGGTATGCCACATTCCCTACCCTTATCTTTGGAGGCGGAGACTATTAGTTGCATGCGTATTTGATAGTAGAAATTCCCCTTCTTACTTTTCAATTCAGATTTTAATGTTTTTGGATAGATTTGTACGACATTCGTAGATGCATGTGCCCGTTAGTTGATAGTATATGTATTTGCATACGTATAATTTAAAAAGAATTTTGCATGAATATATACGCCTATGGGTATAGGTTTGAATGAATTTGTTGGTTATGCATGTGGTTTTATTCTTGTGGTTGTACAACACAAACTGCTTAGTTCCTAGGCCATCAAATGCATTTACTTATAGTAGATTGCTCTAAATAAAAATAATAATAGGAATTGGTGAAATATTATTTTTTGCATGTTGAAAACCCCCAGGACTGTAAAATGCACCCCAAATTTCAATAAGATTTTCACCCTGAAAGATATATTTATGCATTCGGGTGGGCTGTCCGTTTGGGACGTGCTCCCTGGTCAGAGGTAGTTGGATTTAAAAATGAAGGGGAACCTTGTATCTACACTCATTCATATTCTTTTAATTTTTCTCTAATAATTCTCTTAAAACAGCAAAATTTGGATCTTTAATTCAAAAGAGGGATAAAATCTTCTCCCTTATTATTTTCTGTTCATACTTCAAGGGACGACCCCGAAATGGGAAGTATATGATGCATGATACATATACGTTACAAGGAAATTTTTCTATTGTCATCCGATCAAAAGTTACATGATTTTATCGTGCAAATTCAATTGCCAAATTCTTGGAAATCGATTTGAAGAGAAATTTGTGTGTTTCATCACGATATACTTACAATGCTTTTCGAGTTCAGAGCCACGTCTGAGTTAATACCTTACCAAAGTAATCCTCAGAAGAAGTATAGCCTCAATAATACCTATGTTCTTACAGATTCCAAATTAATTTTCCAGTATGCAGAGCCACCTCTGAGTTGAACCGAGAACCGCTGTGACCGAGTGGTAGAGGGTAAAGGATGCAATAATTGGTGTTACAGTGATGTAAATATTGGATAATGGGAAGAATATATAGATGAAACAGTTAAAAATTAAAGAAGAACTGCAATTGTGCAACTATGAGTGCAAGGAAACTGGATTTAGTCATATACAACGCTGTAATAGACAACCTAAGGTTTGAAAAGCCCGGTGGTGTTCGAGGGAGTTCAATTTGGCCAACAGATGGACGGACGGACGGATAGCATGATGCCAGAGTAGTTTTCTTTAATAAATAAACAAATAAATAGTATTACAAAATGCATAATGATATTAAAGAATTGCGCTATTGTGGAAATAATTTTAAAATTATGAACATTGCTGTATATTGTAAAAAAATGAAAATAAATTGTTTTTAAATTAGTTCTCGCTGTAATATTTGGCGGCGGTTTATTTGAAAACCTAGCAGGCTCAACACACGGGTAACCTGACAGAGCAAGATTGGCTCGCACTTGGCAAAGTTTCCACCGTCCCAGTGTTGTCCGAATTGGCTCACGCACGTCCCTAGGTCTGTGCAGTGGATCGTGTGGACAACGCCGTCGGGTGCGCACCCATGACGTCATCCTTTCGCCCAAGTGGTGAAGTAAGCGGTGACATGGCTCGACTCAGAGTGGCAAAGAGGCGGTTGCTGTTCCGCGGGAGGTGACGAGGGGATGGGGAGGAGGGCTTGCCGTGGATGATGGCGAGTCGTCAAGGGAGGGAGGGCTGGGCAAGGGGGGGTCGCTCGGAGGGGCGGCTTCTCCTTCTCCGGGGAGGCAGGGTACGTCACGTCCGTGGACGTGCTCGTGGGGGGTTGGGGCATTATAAATGTGTTGAATCCTTGAATCTTTCTTTCTTTATCTCTCCTTAAATTTCCCTCTTATTTAACTATCTTAACACTCAAACTACTAGCCTTTTAATCATAAATGGATTTAAGACACCATAACGAGAATCATCAATGATCAATTAAGACAGTCTACCATTAGGACGACTAAATGATTCATATTCGTGGCGGCGGGTCCCTCGCAATCCCCGCCCCCAAGCCCACCAATTTTTCTTTCACCTATATCTCCTTAGCACACAATGTGATCGTGAGAACTATCTTTAGTTTTCCGTCATTATCTCGCTTAGTTTGTAACTTAGGAAATTAAAACTAATTTCATTTGACTTTGTTTAATTTTCGCCTTGTTACCATTTTCTTAAATCGTATACATATAATACGGGGTACGGCGATGAGGGGGACCCCTACTCTTTGCCGTCATGCTGTACTTTTTAAATTTAATTACCACCTCCGCTTGAGAGATGTCACCTTCGTTCAAACTTTTCAATTTCATGGCATGGAAGCGTTATCGCCAGCAAAACTTATACCAATTTCTAACTGCAATCTCATCCATCCATTCCTCATTCTGAGGACTATAATTTAAAACATTATCAATTCCATTCTTGGCTATCAACTAAGGTCAAATTTTAAAACAATTTTCATTAGCATTTTCTTAATTTATTATCTATTTCAAGTCTCTGCTCTTATTTACTTATTAATTTTAAAAAATGAAAACTACTTTCAGATTCAGTTTTTGAGATCCTGCCATCTCTTGGGCAAATTCTTCCCCACCGCAAACAACACAAGAACCCACCTATGATTAGCTGCTGGTTTCCTTTTCATTAATTTTTGTATTTTGAAAAATGTTAGCCAATTATGTAGTATGTATGCATTTATCGCTTCCAATTAAGACAACACACAGCCTATATTTTATTTCTAATAACTAACACACTTCACTGTTGTTCCGCGAAATCTATTATTCAAATTTTTTTCATTTGCAAACATTCGACTCATGAAATAATGGTGTAACATCATTATCATTATGCACACAGCATGTTATCAATGATACACAAACAGATCAAAATTCATCAACTTTATTTTCACACCAATACGGTCATATTTTATTATTCATCATATTTACAGATATTACAGCATTACAATATTACATCTCTCGGGACCTTCAGCAGTTGAAAGTATGTACTTCAGCCTTATGTTTTTAGCAAAATTTTTAAGAGATCTGATAAGTTTATTGAAACAAATTACTTAATTATTCTTCTTCTAGCAATGTTAAACATTTCAATCCTATCAGGGATTGATACGGACTTTTTTTCATGCGATTTCGAAAAAAAATATCCTTTCCATTTGACAAGAGTCCACATGTGAAAAAAACGGATGTGTCAGATGCAACTAGCAGAAGCGCCTCAAACAAATGTTTATACAAGTATCCCGGCGGGGGCACGACCTTCTGGACCGGTGGCAAGATGGCTGGCTCCTCCATTCAGTCGGCTGCGGAGGTTCAGATCGTGGGGTCGCTCCAAGGCAATGGCGGGAACGATGGCTGGCGGTGGACTGAACAGGGAGGGAGGAGACTGGTCCGTCTGTTGCCTCTCCAACTGCGAATGTAAAGGAACTCTACTGACCGGCTGACCGAGCACTTCTTCCTTCCATAACAACGGGATCTGATAGCCACTTTTGGCACCAGAGCCGTCCGCGTACATCTTTAGTAATGCTTAGATTTCATTTTCGAAGTTACCCAAAAAGTCAATTTTCGTCAAAATGCTCTATCTGAGTCACCCGGAGATGCCTCCCGTCAAGCGCTGATGTAATTTCCAAAATGACTGAAAATTTTCAAATATTTGTCAAAATCCTAAGAATCATAGGATAATGACAAATTTCACAAATGTTTGGGTGTCTTCGACCCCCGGAGATGCCTCCGTTGAGAGTTGATGTCATTTTTGAACTGATAAAAAATTGTCAAATTTTTGTCAAAATCCACGATTTCTCCCCATTTTATCATCTGGGCTGTCTGGAGATTAATTTGCGTCAAGCGCTGACTTTATTTTCAAAGTGCTTCGAAAAAGTATTCTAGTAGTACTCATACACCTAACGTTCTCCCCTATGCCATAGATCTTTACTTCACACTGGCTCTGAATCCATCTTTCCTGTCTCTTTTCGATTTCTCCCACCAATCCTCTCTCCTCCCTCACAATATCTAGACCTCCCTCTTTAGTTTTACTTTCAGTTCACTTCAACTCTTCCATACTTCTCCACGCCCACATTTTACAGTCATTATTTGCAGTTTCCCAGAAGCGGATGCGGATCACAAGTCAGTACTAATGAAGTGTAGCGTCTGATTCAAAAGGACATAACAGGGAAGACGAATGAGGAAATGGAACGTAGAAGAATTAACCGGAGCAACAAGGAAGGAGTATCACCAGGCTGTACAGAAAATTAGGGGTGTGAGCAGGGAGCTGTGTACTATGGAAGAAAAATGGCAACGTATAAAAAAATGGCAAAATCTGCAAACTACAACACTGCCTTATTGCTTATTAGGGAGAATGAAGTCTATGCATTATGGTGCCATCTTAGAGCAAGAATAACTTCCTTTGTTATAATACTTCTCTATCCAAATTATTCTTCAATTAAATAATCTGTTGCTTTCTCCTGCATTCTTTGGTATATTACTAATTCCATAATCTTCAAAGCAATCCTGCCATTTTGAAGGTTTGACATTTTTCTGACTTTTCTTTTCTGGTGTAGGATATTTTTTCTTAAAATCTATTATATACTGTATCTTCGCTCATGAAGCTGTCACATGTGTGGTCGTATAGCTCTAGCGGAATCATTTTTCTTAAACATCTTCATTGTTGAAGGTTATCTCAATCTCTTATCGGTAACGTGGTCTTCTTTGACACGCCAAGTAGTGACACCCGGCAACAGAAGTCCGAATCCACCCCACCCTACTCTGAATGACCAGAGGTAACCTCATGAACTGAAAAGCTGAATAACTGGGTTTTCAAACAAAACTTGGACACTCTCCCCCAAGTAAGACTGTAGACCTAGGTGGGCTAGCTGTGTGTTACTACTTTGCGTGCTAAAGGAGACACGTTACAATGCCTTGTTTGTCCTTACCTCCATTGCCACAGTGTCAATTTTAGACCTGAGGAATTTGTTTTAATTTTTACTTTTCCACCATTCGCCATAATGTTTTCTTCTTCGAGTTTTCTATCATTAATTTCTTTTTAGACATTTCGATTTTCGAAATATTCCTCCTAGCACTTAGCTTTGTACTAATTTTTATTATGAATTTTTACTTCCTTACCCTGTATGGCATTGATATTCGCTCTGCATTTCTTGAAATAGAATCAAATGATCCTGTATGCCATTTTAATATTTACCTGAAGTTGTTCTACGTTGTGAATCCAAGTTTTTTGCCTCTTTCGAATTTTTTCAGCCACTCTCATTCTTATCTTGCAGTATATGACACTCAAGGTGGGAAGCCACCCTTGAGTTAGAGTAAGCTGCGAAAAAATCGGGAATGGACTTTAAACAAATCCTGAAAAAAGACTAGACAATAACCTGGAAAACCTAGAAATTTGGCGATTTATTCTTATTTTACCAGAAAATCGGGATTTGACATTTGAATGATAAATTAAAATTAAACTATTAGCATTATACTTGTTAAAGAATTGTGTATTACAAATACGAACATTGATGGAGTATTTGTGCAATAACTCAGACCAAGTGGGGGTCAAGTCAAAAAAGGCTGGAGTCATCACAACTTTTATATGATATGAATGAGTGTGTGACAAAAAAAGGCGCTTTAGAAAAAATAAAGATCATAGTTATTTGACGCATAGATAAATAATTCTAAAGAAAACTCAAAATTATGCTCATATATTCCCGAAATATTTTTAGAAGAGTAAATATTTGCGAAAAAAAAATCAGCTGATAAACGAAATTTGCCCTTTTTCTCGTGCCAAAGATTGTTTTAAGATCTTCACACTTCGACATTTCCGAAATAATAAATAAAAGCCTATGCGCCCTATGACCATTAAATTTCTTTACCTAAAGAATTAAAACTTAAGATTTGAGAAGGGCGAAGTTAGCAAGGCGAACTGCTGAGTGCTAAATGAGCTAAAAGAATGGAGAAACACGGTTGGTGACTGAAGGTTATGAAAACACTGATTATTATTAGGTAATCTACCGATTAAGGTAGGTTTTTGGATGAACACAACTATCAAATAAACATTTTGTGACTCCCCACCTAGCAAACTAATCTATATCAGGTCCCTCTTCATCTCGGTGTACTTCTTTCCTCCCTTCATCCCGTCCAACATCCCTATCCTGTTCCTACCCTTACCTCGCTTGCCCAACATTCTCCCCTCTATTACCCTTTTCAACATTCCACTACCGCTCAATACGCCTTTCATCCATTTTTCCTGCCTCCATAGGATTTCTCTCAACAAACCCCTCTCCTCCCCCACCATTTCTAGTACTTCCTCATTTGTTTTCCTTTCGGTCCATTTCACCTTCTCCATTCTGCTCCACACCCACATTTCAAAAGCCTCCAATCTACGTCTATCCTCCTGCTTCAGTGACCACGTTTCCGCGCCGTACATAGCTACGCTCCATATCAGAAATTTTACGAGTCTTGTCTTAACATCCCTACTCAACGTCCCCGTCATCAACTCCCTCCTCCTTGAGAAAGCCTCCTTGCCTAGCGCAATTCTTCTCCTTACGTCCCTACCACTTTGACCGTGTTGGTCCAAAACACTTCCGAGATATGTACACTGTTCTACCTGCTCTATTTTTTCCCCGCCTATTTTAATATACTATATTAGCTTATCCTTTTTCTTTCTGGAAAATCGCATAATCTTTGTTTTACTAATATTGATTCTCATCCCATATTTATCGCACTGAACCTCCAATTCACTCAACAATGCTTGCAACCCCTTGGCTGACTGAGCAACTAATGCTTGGTCATCAGCAAACCTAACCGATTTTACGAGTTCCCCTCCGACTTTCATTCCTACCTCCAGTTCTTCCCATGCCTCTTTAATCATTTCCTCTACATATACGTTGAACAGTACCGGTGACAATGGGCAACCCTGCCTTACACCTCTTCCTAACACTGCCCATCCGGACTCTCCGTTCCCCACTCGCACCTGAGCAGTCTGAGACATGTACAGGTTGCGGATCAGTCTCCTGTCCCTCCAATCCATTCCTATTTTCTGCAATACACGCATTAATTTTTCCCAATTTACTCTATCAAACGCTTTTTCGAAATCTACAAAACAGGCAAAAACGTCCTGATTGTATTCTATATTCCTCTCGACTAGTGATCTCATTACTGCAATGGCATCACGCGTCCCTCTTCCTTTCCTGAACCCAAACTGACCATCCCCTAAGTAATCATTTGCCTTACTCTCTATCCTTTTGTTGATGATCATGAGAATAACTTTAGCTGCGTGGGATATCAAACTTATTGTTCTGTAATCCTCACATGGCGAAGCCTTTGCCTTTTTTGGAATAGGAACTAACACCGATCTCACAAAATCTTCCGGCCAGATTCCTTCCTCATAGATACTACGAATCAGTCCATATATGGCCTTCCTCCCACCTTTCCCTAACCATTTCAACATTTCTACAGGAATATTGTCCACCCCCACAGCCTTATTTGCTTCCATCTCCTTTAATGTCCTTTCTATTTCATCGTCGAGTATGCCTGGACCTAAGCTATCTTCTTCTACGTCATGTTCCTTTTCTATATCTAACCTTGTCGGCCTAAGTTCTTTACCATACAGTGTTTCTATTAATTCTTTCCATCTCTCTTGGATATTTCCTGGTTCAACTATTTTCTTACCCCATTTATCTTAACTGTTAGCACAGATCTTGCCTTCTTACTTCCCGATAATAACTTAACCTTGCTGTATAGAGCACCAATTTCACCCTTCTTCTGTAAACTTTCCATATCCTCGCATTGCGTTTTCCACCATTCTTCTTTTGCTTTATTTGTGGCCCTTCTCAATTTATTGTTTAACTCTTTGTACTTCATTTTGCCTAACTCTGTGTTTACATGTTTCCATCTTCTTCTCTCATCCGTTAAAAACACTATTGAGGAAGGCAACGGGAAACCACCTCAATTATGATTCCCAAGAATATAATGAATATAATGAAAACACTGATAGGAAAGTAGAAAGCTCGATAGTGTACAAAGTGACGAAAAGTCTGGAGAAATATTCTATGGCTCTTTTATCGAATATATCGCCCGGTGGTAACCCTTAGTTAAGAGAAAAGCAGTAAACAGTCTTGTGGTGACAAACTGCCTTTTCCAAGAATTCTCGGGAGGCATATACTCTCAAGATTTCAGTAATTACTTGTGAGTACATTCTCAGGGCTATAAATATCCCTGGAATATAAGTTGTCGACCTTGAAAGAACACATCCATTGTTTAAACCAACAGGGTAGATAGAAGATAGAATAGAAGGTCAAAATTAATTAATCCCTTTAAATTTAATGAAAATTAAATTAACAGTACAAGCCCTTGCTATATTTATACATTAAACTCTACGGATTGTAGCCATTTTGACGTAAGAAATTAACGCGTTGTCGAAGAATAGAGTATTAAATCAAAATAAATGTTAACATATATTCCATTGTAAGGAAAAAGATTATTTAAAGTTACAATATAAATTACAGATTCAGGTTTGATAGAGTGGAACTATTCCATAACGACAGAGACGAAGACTATTACAATTTTCCACTCATTAATAAATAAATAGTAAGCGGAAAAATGTAATATTCTTCGTCTGTTATTTTAAATTATCTTATATTCAATACATTCACTACGAAATTGCATCTAAAAAGTTAGATAACTTCATTCAATTATTATTCTTTTGCGTCTCATTACCGATACCATGACAAGTATTCAAAATCAGTTTCTAAAACCATCAGGATGATAAATTACGCACAATCTCTAGAACAATGATATGGGTAATACTTAAGAAAAAAAGTACACTTTTTTGAAATTGCCTAATTGGGCATGCCCTCTTAGTTTTCAATCAATTTAATTAGGTTTTTCAAAGTAAACTCCGCAATTATTTCATCTCGAGCTAATTAAATTGCCCATAAGCTCAATTAGCAACTCCATTGGTGAATTTGGGTTTAGGTTTAATGCCTGACTTTGGCGAGAGCTCTCTTTGCTGGATAAAAATAATCCAAGCGTAAAGCGATCACTCGTATACCTAACTCTATTTATTCACTTTAGAAATTCATTTTTTAACCGACCATCAATTTTCAGTACTTGATATTAGGGAAATTCAAATGAAGTAAATCACGGTTTGAATAATCAAAATTCATGTGTTTTAGTTTTATTTAACATGCACGAGGATATAAAACTCTATGTTAAAATTAATTCATACACCGCATTCTTACTATGATTTTATAAAAGACTATCTAGCAATAACTCCTATTCAAAAGGATATATTGCCTTCTCATCGGAATTATTGCTCATTCAGCTCCACGTGCCGTTCAATATTCAAGTCATTACATCAAATTGTGTAAAATCCAAATCCATATAAATATAGTAGATATGAATTAATATAATATAAATTTAACTCAAACTTGGAATTCGACATTTTGCATGTTTGTATTTTAAATTGTTAACAGAAGGGAAATTAAATCTGGTTTCTGGTAAGGCAAGATATTTATGATACCAAACATGAGAGGAAATCATTTTCACCTAAGGAGTCCAATATAATTAAATTAACTATCCTATTTAATTTTTAGTGCAACACAATATTGGTTTTAAAAGTAATTGACACTAGAACAGATAAATTTGTGAAACTATCCTTCAAGAGACTATGAATTTTTAGCCTTTAACAATAATTCATTTTGCTCCAATCATAAAAATATTTCTCCCAGTGGACTACAAACTTCACATGGAGGAAGAGAATATGCGTTCTGATCCCTAGGGTTGTTCTGCCAGGAAAAATATTAACTACTCCAATTACTCCATGACAAATAGGTTGGAGGGTAGAAGAATGACGAAATGAAGTTCCTCAGGGAGGCGGCTGAAAAGGAGTCTTACCCCAGTGGGGCGGCCGGTTAAAAGATGGTGTAACATTAAAAAATTATTAAGGAAAGCGACAGGAAACCATTTCACTTATTTTTTCCAAGCATACTGAGCTGGACAATAATAACCGTAAGTCCTAACAACTGCGGGACTGGGTCCACTGGCTTTTCTAAGCTGATAGTGATGCAATCGAGAGCAGCAGCACAAAAGGCACGTAAGAGAACCAAGACAGTTTGAATAGTGATATGGGATACTAGGGCGGTGTTGACGACAAGGGAAGCAGAAAATATAAATAGAGGAAAAGTGGATATTATATTTAATGAGAGGAAATTAGATAGTTTCGCGCTTAACGAGGAAAGATAGATATAGCAGCGGGGACTACTGAAGCGATAGGTATACATACAGGGTTCGTCCGGAAAATAAGTGTACTGATTTTTTCCCGCCGCTCCAGGCGCGCCCAGCAGCTCTGACGGGCTGCGATTGGAGGGGGGTATGTTGGCAAGCGACGCTGAAAAAGGCAGGCTGTATATACGATATACTGCGGAAGAGAGAGAGCCTGCGATTACAATAGTGTTGAATAAAAAGTCAAACAAAGTTTAGAAAGTACTGTTTTTTATAATAGAAGTATTGCCTTTAGCAAAATACTTCCTGTAGTTAAATCCGTTAAAAGTTACCGTCACGACATCACCTGTAGTTTCTTTGAATTTGCGAAAAAAGGCAAACGCCGTAGTGTTTGAAATTTGACTGTTTGTCTTTTGTCTTCATAGAAAAGTTGACGGTGCGCACGACTGTAAATACCTGTGACATTGTACATGTCACATGTACATGTACGATATTTCGTCATAATATCTGGCTACTTTAAATCCCTCAAATTTCGAAGTGTAAGAGGAGGAACCTCAGTAGCATGACTGGGTAAAGCTCCCGGCCGGATATCCCGGTCAAGGTGATTGATTTTCACACTTTTAAATTGTTTCATTTTAAGTTAATTGATGAAAAATATAATAAACTCTCATTTTTTTTCTTTTTTTTTATTTGAAAGTTTTACTTATTAGGTCTTTCTTCCTGTTCTATAGGAAATTATTTGATAGAGGATGTATTTGTACAACTTACTCGTTTTTCTTTAACTGTACAAATAATTGACATAAAGTCCAGAATAAATAACAAAAAGTCCAGAATACCAGAATTTACATATTTTAGCAATCTAGAATGAAACGGGAATTATTTTAAGAAGACGCCGATCAGGCCCCAGGGATCAACTGACGTTTTCATTTGTTTCTGTGCTTTTACGTATATAAAACATGAGCAGTTTAAATCTGAGCCAATTGTTTTAGCTCTAATTTCCTTTATATTTCTTCCTTTTCCATTGTATTACCTTTCTTGATAAATGTTTAAGTTAAAAACAAAGCAATCTCTGCTATGATAAGAAGAATAAGCAGAAGATGTTTTCCATTATCTCTTTATTCTCCTTACCATGTTTTCTATTGCATCGACCAAAAGGTTTTCCTTCCAAATTGAGTTTAAACCAGAGAAAAAGAATTTTGTTACTTATTTTCCCCTCCGAATTCATTTTTTTCAAGTTTTTTCCATTGCAGTGAGTATTTTTAAATCTTTTACAATTATTACTTTCTAAATTGTCTAGTTAATAGTTGAGAAGAACCAGCTTTAATAGAATTATGCCAAAATCAACATTTTCTAAATATAAGCTATCTATATATGATGCATGTTATAAAAATACTGATTTCAAACGTATTTGGATAGTTGAGGATGGATAAGCCTGATTGATTAGGACTCGACAACCTGATTTATGCCACAAATTGATTAATAGATAAAGTATTGCCGAAATATTATAATAAAAAAATAAGATTGAATTTAATCCCGTTTTTATATTTACTCCGACTTAATTTCATTTCAAGGGTAAATGTGCGTAAAGGTTCGTGATAATTATCCAGCCTGACTTGAATTGCGTCATTTATCACTTATTGAAAATGGCCTGCCCCTTCAATCACGGTGGGACCCTAAGCCTGCGGACAACATAATACATCAACGAATGCATAAAGTGTTTGAAAACAGAAGTTAAACCTGTAAAAAGTTACGATATTTTTATTAATATGAGTACTGCAAAAATATTTCATTATTTTTAGAATTGTTCCTATGAAAATAATTGGTCACCGATCGTGTACCTCGGTGTGGGTAAGGATGACTGGATCTGTAAAATAATTGACGGCGAGTAGTGATGAAGAGAATGCAAAACATCAAGGCCCGCTAAGCGAGTTAAAGTGAAGCAAAATATTGGAATTTCGTTTCATAATATAGAGCATAAATATTATTAGAGAAGGTATTTTATTTATTCCAAGTAGTCAATTTTTAAAATACGTTAAAACAATAAATGACCGGCAGAAATATAACATTTAACGACGAATTTAGAGTAGACTTCTCAAAAGGGACTCATGTCACTACAGCTTCAACTTACAGCAAATGAAAGGTAAAAACGTTTAGTGATTATTTTTTCTAACGCTGAGCTAAAAATTATAGCAATCTAATGCGGGAAAAAAATGTACAAAACGATGGAGGACGTAGATATAGTTATCTACAGCTACCATCCTGTGCGTACTATAGTATGAAGATAGCGGCTACGTCTATGCCATATTTTAACATCTTTCTCAGGGATAATATCCTTTAATTTATTACCATAATACTCATTTTGAAAATTATACATTAAAAATATATTGGAGGAGAACAAATCCTCGAACATTTTTGACCATCGGTACATGTGAGAGTAGTATTGTGGAAGGAGGATGGATGGATTTCATGAAAGAACGAGGGACGAAAAGGGCACCAGGGATGTTCTGTTTTCGTTTTGAGAGCCTTATTATCTTAAAATGGTTGACGAGATGGTAGAAAAACAACCAAATTGATCAGATCAATTTCCTAATCTCTTCCACAAAGCGATTACTAGATGTTAAGGGTTACTTTTAGCTAAGCAACAGGAAGTTCTTGACATTTAACTGGGCATGCGGCGTCAGCGAGTTGAAGTGAGAGCAAGAGTAAGTCCTACAAAGGAATATCAAAAAGAGAAGATGGATGAAATACAAACAGAATTGAAATTAAGTGTAAGGAAAAGAGAATTAAGGATAATAATGTCATCAGTCAGATATACTTTTCTCGTTTTTTTAATCGATTAATTAGAATTCATACGTATTTTTATGTAAAAATTATTCGCTTACCGTTATCAATTACAACCAGTGCACTGGGCACGATGCATAGATGAAGTATTCCTTCTCTGACAATGTGGTACAGAATGCATTAACTCATTTATTTTCTCTCCTTGTACGGGGGTGTTCACTATTAAAGGAGAAGGTACTGAAGGTGAGGATAAAGTGAAGAGAGATGTGGTATAAATTCGGCACTCGAAATACGCTGTAGTTTTGAGACGTTTGGATAAATGTGGCGGAGGGATGAGAGCTATTTAGGGTGGGCTGTTTGAAGTGAAAAGAGGTTCGACATCTCTTGTAGCCATTTGGATCTGAGTGCACTGCGGAAGAGCGGAGAGGGTTTTGAAAGTTGTCCGTTCCCTAAGAGTCTGCCTTCCAGTTCCCAAGCACGTCTCCATACATAATGTTCCTTGTAACAATTTATTTGCTTCCATTCTTGCCTCTCTAACCCCCTCAGGCATGACGTTGAAATTAAAAACAATTGGAACGACATACATCCCACTCACTCTTTTGGTCTCTCTTTCCACCAAAGATCACTGTTCTACTTTTCCTTCCCCTCAAACTTTCATCTTATACGTTACTACTTTTACAATCATAAATTTATCTCAAGAAATTTTACTTTGTTCCTTCTTAAGGTCTTTTTACTCCTAAGCGTTTTGCAAAAATATATTATCTACTATACAATAACTAAACGACGATTTTCAGTTGGGTATCTAATTTCAAACAAAATATTGTTTACAACAAGCCTAAAACATGTATTACCCATGCAGTAATCATTAATGAATTGCTTAAATGCATTACATGGAAATTTATTACACTAAATTTGGTTGGGAATAGAATTTTTGTTTTAAGTTTTGATGCCTAGCATCAAAACTATTCTCACTATTGAAGAAGCATTAAAATGAATTATAGTCTAACACATAAGTAACGAAGGCTTAAGAAGTTGTAACGTAGCGTAACGGATTCACATCAGTCTTATTCACTTTGAGATTTTACGAAGATAATAATAAAAGTATTAACATAAGATGGCGGAGCAGCCTAAAAATGAATATTATCAACGCTCCTCTGAGTGGTTGAGAATTTCTTTGACGCAGATTTTAACCAAGGGAGAACTTCTGTTTTCAAAATATGATAATTTGAATATTTCAGTTGAACTCTTTAGCATTTCTGAATGACTGTAGATTCTAAATTGATCTTCATTTTGTGCTTCAGTGATTTATTATTCATTTGAATGAAATTAATGATGGATAGGTCCATTACTGATGGATGAATATAGGACTAAATCAAAGACAAAGACAAAGACATTGGTACTATCGGAAATTAATAAGTAGGTAAATGGTTAATTGGACAATATAGAAATCATATATATTGAGATAATGAAATTAAAAAAGTAGAAATCTTATTAAAACCGGAAAAGTTAGTTAAAATTATCTGAGAATTATAATTACTAATAATATACCATATAGGGCAGTGATGATAACGCATTTTTCCCTGACACAAAGAAGAATAGAACCGAATATTAAAGGAATGGCAGAGAAATTCCGGAAAGGAGGCTACCTGAGGGATTCTTCCGCAAACATCCTCCTAGGAAAGTACACGTCGGTCATTTTTTACATAATAGTCACCATAAACGCATTTTAGTCTCAATTTTTCAATTTTAACGTAAGTAAGTGACCACATTGGAGAGCATTATCCTTTTCGCTGGGGCGTTTAAACTAGTCCAGAGATAGGTGATGAGACACGTGTGCCGATCAGTGGTCGGACATACGCCAGAAAGGTGGGAGAGGGTGTGTGGCAAGGTCAGGGAGAAAGGGTTAGGGAATGGAGAGAGTAGGTTTGGATAGAAATGGAGGGAGAGCAAAGGCAGGTTAGAGGAGGTGGAGGGTTGCGGGAGGGTTTGGTAAAGCCCTTTTGCACGATGCGCTTGAAATGCATATTGCATGCTTTGGCTGCCGGGTCCATCTCGCCAACCAGTGACCCTTTTCGACCTCTCTCTCTCTCTCTCCACCCCTCCTCCATCAAACCTCTCCCCTCAACTTCCCACCTATTTTTGAGTACGTTTGTCCACATGCACATACAAACTCCACCCCATCCTCGCTGTCTGTCCATGCACCACACATCCCCCCACCCACCGTCTAGCCTTATCCCTGTTAAATCCCCCCACCAACCCTCCCGCTTTCCAAGTATTCTGTTGTCATTTTTTCCCCTCTATATCCCCCCCGTGTATCGGCTGAATATTCGATAGCGCGCGATTGAAATTGTTTCGTGGCCGCGGCACAATAATATGAATAATCGAATGGGGCCGGTTATTACGACAACGAATCGATTTAGGATTCGTTTTCCTCCCTCTCACGCCTTTTACTGCCTTGCCCTCTCCCCCTCCCCTGGGTCTGCTCTCCCGCCCTCATCCAACACAACGCTCGGCCACCCAACAGCGGCTTTTGCGAAAGGAAACGGGGACAGCGGTGAAATTATGCAAGGATTTTGCAACGGTGTAGCCGAAAATGTTTGAACGATTATTAATATTTATACTCGGTGTCAAAATTGGCTGTATGTTTGTTACCCGAAGCACCGCTGCAAATGCTGTTTGGACGCTTAAATATGATACTTGCGAGCAAAATCGGTTGATCACAATTATCGCCCGGATGTATATTTCGTGGTGTCTCGCTGGAAAAAATATAAAACGTACACGGAGGGCAGATATTGGCTCACGAAACGTGAAATCGGCTACAGGTGCGACCGCTGGAGGAAAGCGCAAAGCTTTATGCTTTGGGAAATTACTCTTTTCCACTGTCGGGGCCAGTGAACAGAAACACTTATATATTCATGGGATTAATTTCCTTTCCATCACGACAAAACTGAAAACGTATGGTGAAAAACGCATAACGCAATTATGAATTTAACATACGTATTGTATACTCCTTTTAAAAACTCAACTTGATTTCTGTTAATAATGTTATGTAATATGTATTGACCACTACAATAAATAAAAATATCAATGCCAATGACCATGCCTGGATTAATGCAACCTTTGGAGGCATCTAGGTGCTTGTATTATGAATTCTCGTCGAAGGTATTTCTTCTTATTCTATAAAAGTGAGGAAAAATGTTATTCCAAAATAATTCTAAAGGGAAAAATATAAAATGAATAATGAATGTTATATCGTAAGGGTACGTTATACACGATATATTTTTCATGATCATCAAGCTAACAGGCATTCTATAAACGAATATATTTGTATACATTGAATTATGTAGGACATATGAATTCATATTAATTATCACTGAATTCAAAATAAATGTGCGTATTTGAATAATTTATTGGGATAATGAGATATTGCCAATGATTACTGCTTCACTTAAGTCTAAAACTTTGGATAGAGTGTATTTTTCCCCTCTGGTTATATTAAATTTCCATTTCCGGTTAGAAAATGTCTTAAGTTGATTTGGTCAAATTCATAGTTACGCTCTGATGCATTGCTATAAAAATATAGCTCTTAAGTTAATAAATATGGCATTTTCTACGAACAAACCGTTAGATTAATAGCTATTTTGAGTTTATCTAAAGATAAATGACTTAATAACGGCTAAATCCGATGACCATTTGACAGATTTTCGTGCTTTTAGACTTTTCCACCAAGGTGATGGAAAAGCTCGATAGCGTTGAAATCCTATCGAGTGGTATAATAATGAGATTAGACGCAATCTGGAAAAGAATTGACTTCATAAATAACGAGTAGAACAGTTATTTTTCTTTAATGATTTATTACGGGGCTTTTTTTTCTTTAACGTGTTCCATGCAAAAACTCATATTCGTCGATCGAAATTAAGGGAACAAAGAGATTTTCTACGAGATGACATGAATTTAAATAGGAAATTATCATTCAAATTCAGAAAAATTTTGAAAATTTGATACAACGAACTCGGGCTCGGGCTTTGTCGTTGAGGAAATTTATGCATATTTAGAGTGTTTATTCGCCCGTATGAAAGGTTAACGCATGTACGAGAGTAAAGTGAGACTGAGGTGGCCGGTCTAGGATGAATTTAATAAGATTGATAATCTTAAAAAGAGTGATAGTCCAACATATAGTGGTATACTTTATGTAAGTACTGTTCTTGTAAATTTAAGTTACTTTCATAATTAAGCTTCTGTATATGTATGGGAAAATCATGAGAAATTCAGCTCACATATCGACCCTCATTCGTCAAAAATGATTATGAAAACAAAATTCTGGTGGAATGATAATATTTTTGAAGCGTAGTGTTTTCCTCGTGCAATTACCATCCACAGAAGAAAGCGAGGAAAGAGGGGGAACAATGCTTTGTATATGTCAAAGGCAGTATCATGTAGCAGTTTCAATCGACCCAGAGTCCCAAACTTGAAGATTTAATCAGTTAGACGTTTTCTAGGAGAGCTTAGGGTCATGCCACATAGTGTAATATTTTTCACTGAAAATAGTGCTGACATGGAAAATGTAGAGAAATGTGACAATTGGCAAATTTGGAAATGGAATTTGTTACAAGTGACGAATTTGGAAATATTGGTTGTTTGAGTAATTTTGTACCTGTTGAGAAGAGACATAGGAAAACCTCGGGGATTGAAAATTATAGACAAGCTGGACAGGGAGGCACAGGTGTATTTGGAGTGAAGCTGAAACGGATGTTAACGCGTTATTCAGGCAAGAAAAATCCGCGCAAATAGCGGTAAATGTATTGGATAAATAATGGAAAAAGGTATTTGATATTTAATATATATGCATGGAAGATGTTAAGAATATGTGAAGATATAGCTTTATTATTATATCACATACACAGTACCCTTAAAGCCTATGCAAGCGAGTATATTAGAGTGTAATTCAACACCAGGCGAGCCAAGTAAAACATTAAGTGTTGCTTTAATGCTAGTTACAAGCTCGTATTATAAGTTTTCATAAAACGTAAAGTTCACAGTACGAAATCAATTTAGGATAATAAGTTTTGGCACAAAATTACAAGCTCTACTATCTTTACGTTTAACTATACGCTCTACGATATTTGCTTCTCTATGAATAAAAAATCAGCTAATGGTACGTACGGCATTAAAATGAGATGAATTATTAAGGGTGAAATAGAAGGCTAGGTAACATAATTACCGCACTGACTACTTTATAAATACTAGCATTTATAAAAATGTTTAATTAGCACCATCGTGTGCAATTATTCTAATCCACTACCTTTCGCGGGAAAATTGGCACTTTCTATCGATTGATAGGGAATCCGATGGAAATAGCCATATTGATTAATAATCGATTCCTTCCTATCACCGTTTTCAAATAGAAGCGTTGAATGAGGATTTATTTCAGTATTTTCCAACTAATTGATCTTTAAGGGCTTTTTAAATGTAACTACTATATGTCCTCACATACATGCATATTAACTAGTATTTTATGGGATGTGGTGGATTCATTTAGTTTCAAAGTTTTCATCCAGTTTTTATTCCGCTGCATGAAATTTCCCCATTGGAGGAACCGATTGGATAGACTTAAGAAGTTAGTTTATTTTATTTTATGTATTTTTTGGGGCCGGATTGAGACTTTCTAGTCCATTTTTCCACCTCATCCCTGTACATTACAATGAAGCAAATTGCAAACACCCAAGCTCTAGGTGGAGGAAAACCCACTAAGGCAGGAATCGAACCCAGAAATGGAGACCGGGAAATAGTTCGGTGAGAACTTGACAAACACGTTTTTTATTGAGTTTTAATTGTCTCTTGGTTACTCTTTCGCCTCTATCTTTTATGAATGATTAACTGGAAGTTTTATGCTTGTCTTTTGCAGGTTTTTCGACCTCGGGGTACCTGGGTACCTTTCTCACCTGCGAACTTGGACGTCGCGGGTTCGATTCCCGCGTAGATGGGGTTTCCGCCACTTAGGGTTTAGGTGTTGGTAATTTTCTTCAACTGAACCTAGCAGATAGGACCAAAACTGCTTTTTATTGTCTTTATCAGCGATCAAGGCTATACCTAATAATCACCTGATTAACTAATATATGTTTCTTTTAAATTATTGGATCATTATTTAAAAGATTGTCTTGATTTTGATCATAGATATCTTATTATCGTATATAACCTAATTCCGCTCGTCGCTAGAGATGTCACTGTGTCTGTTTGTTCACTTGTTTTGAAGTCAATTATGAAGTCTTAAGAATTTCTTATAATCCATTTTTGCATAAAAGTTTCATTTCTATTTAATACAAGTAAATATGCCTATGTTTTTCCTTTTATTAGCCTTTCCACAATTCAGCGGAGAATTTTGCTTTCCACAAGCCTTTCCACCAGTGTTCTCCAGTTTTTTCGGGAGTTATCATTTTCCACCGGAAGATTTTGTGAGATCGGTTTAAGTTACTATTCCAAAAAAGGCAAAGACTTTGTCATGTGAGGATTACAGAACAATAAGTTTGATATCCCACGCAGCTAAAGTTATTCTCAGGATCATCAACAAAAGGATAGAGAGTAAGGCAAATAATTACTTAGGGGATGATCAGTTTGGGTTCAGGAAAAGAAGAGGTACGCGTGATGCCACTGCAGTAATGAGATCACTAGTCGAGAGGAATATAGAATACAATCAGGACGTTTTTGCCTGTTTTGTAGATTTCGAAAAAGCGTTTGATAGAGTGAATTGGGAAAAATTAATGCGTGTATTGCAGAAAATAGGAATGGATTGGAGGGACAGGAGACTGATCCGCAACCTGTACATGTCTCAGACTGCTCAGGTGCGAGTGGGGAACGGAGAGTCCGGATGGGCAGTGTTAGGATGAGGTGTAAGGCAGGGCTGCCCATTGTCACCGGTACTGTTCAACGTATATGTAGAGGAAATGATTAAAGAGGCATGGGAAGAACTGGAGGTAGGAATGAAAGTCGGAGGGGAATTCGTAAAATCGGTTAGGTTTGCTGATGACCAAGCATTAGTTGCTCAGTCAGCCAAGGGGTTGCAAGCATTGTTGAGTGAATTGGAGGTTCAGTGCGATAAATATGGGATGAGAATCAATATTAATAAAACAAAGATTATGCGATTTTCCAGAAAGAAAAAGGCTAAGCTAAATATTAAAATAGGCGGGGAAAAAATAGAGCAGGTAGAACAGTTTACATATCTCGGAAGTGTTTTGGACCAATACGGTCAAAGTGGTAGGGACGTAAGGAGAAGAATTGCGCTAGGCAAGGAGGCTTTCTCAAGGAGGAGGGAGTTGATGACGGGGACGCTGAGTAGAGATGTTAAGACAAGACTCGTAAAAACTCTGATATAGAGCGTAGCTATGTACGGCGCGGAAACGTGGTCGCTGAAGCAGGAGGATAGACGTAGATTGGAGGCTTTTGAAATGTGGGTGTGGAGAAGAATGGAGAAGGTGAAATGGACCGAAAGGAAAATAAATGAGGAAGTACTAGAAATGGTGGAGGTGGAGAGGGGTTTGTTGAGAGAAATCCTATGGAGGCAGGAAAAATGGATGAATGGCGTATTGAGCGGTAGTGGAATGTTGAAGAGGGTAATAGAGAGGAGAATGTTGGGCAAGCGAGGTAAGGGTAGGAACAGGATAGGGTAGTTGGACGGGATGAAGGGAGGAAAGAAGTACACCGAGATGAAGAGGGACCTGATATAGATTAGTTTGCTAGGTGGGGAGTCACAAATTGTTTATTTGATAGTTGTGTCCATCCAAAAACCTACCTTAACCGGTAGATTACCTAATAATAATCATTTTCCACATCCATGCCTTTGTCTTCATTATTAAGTCTAGTACTACACTAAGCGTTTTTCTAGATCTTTAAAATTTCCTTACTTTTAGTGTTGATCATCTTAAAAAGTGTTTGACCACCTTATATCTCGTCCATTCTTTGAATATGGCCATACCTTTGGAAAGCTTGTCCTTCGATGTCTGCAAAGCTGAGTTTTTAATCTCCATTTATCCTAAAATATACTCCAACTTGATTATTCTGATTTCTCTCCTTATTTCCCCCATCTCCATAACTTGCATTTTAATTTTGAGACATAAGTTCAAAGTCTAGCTCTCTACCCATAAGTCTGTGTGCATTTTTTATTATTGTTTGCAGGATTCTCTTTTTATTTTTAATATATAACTCTGTTCCATAGAACTTTATTTAATATTTTTACTGCTCTTTGAGTCAGACGCATTATATATGCTACACCACATTTATTCCTCAAAGACTCCGAAATAATGGCACCTTATGAACATGGACTGTTTTAAATTTCGTGGATTACTTGGGGCAGGTTAATATTTTTTCCATCTCCTCGTCCTACTCCTATTCCGCTTCCTTCATCTTTATTCGAAGTCCTACTTTAGTTCTTACAATAAATGTCTTATTTATAGCTTCGTACTGGTATTGATAAATCAACAACTGACAACTTTCCAAAATTAGACAGTATATTTTATATATAAATTATATGTAAACATGCTGGGTACGAATTTATTACTTTCTGTGCGCAAAATTTTGTTAAAATAAAAATCTTTTCCCTCAATAATTTGGTTTGGCTAAAATTACAAATTAACAAAAGAGAATTGCATTTAAAATCATAATAATTTCTTTTTAAACGAGCAACTTTTTCTTTTAGACAAAGCATTCCACGCAGGAAAAAAAGAGCGTTACTACTCTTAGTCACTATCTTTGACAGTATAATCAGGGCCCTTTTTACTGATTTTTTTATTAGTTATGACAGAATAAAATTTCCCGTAATTACTAAGGTGGCATATTGATACAAGGAGTTTAAAGCAAGATATCATGGCTACCAACTCCCGCTTCCAAACAATATGCTACAATAAACAGAGTGGACATTGAAATCTTTAGCGATTGAAATATGTCCTTCAGTGTTTTTAGATATGAAGCTTATGAACTGATGTCCTAATATTAAAATTGATTATACACTAGCCTTTTATATTTTTTGAACAATGTACTTAAAAGTTCTAATAAATCTAGAGCTTTTAATTTAACTTCAAGGATTTTCTAAACAATTATCTGCTTTTAAATCTTCTCTGATGGAGAGCATGCACGATGCGAGGAACTATCTGCCTGGTAGTTGGGTGATCTCAATTTGAAGGGGTTTCAAACAATTCTGCGGATAAACGAAGTTTCCTATCGTATCGTTAACCATAACCTATTCATGAATATTCCAGTCCTTGAATTTTACAAATGGCAGTAGGAATAAAAAATCAAATATAATTTTAGATACATCATCAAAAAAAGTTTTTGTAATCAATCCTACTTATCTATTTATTACGGTTATAAAAATTAAGTCACAGAAAAGTACCATAATCCACATTTTATTTTCTCTGCAGTGGCTGGGCATTTATTTTTCTTTTTCATCTGCAGTTTCCACAAATCTCTAGTGCATAGAAACTTATGTTCAAATCACACCATTGGGTTTGTGTGTTTTTCCTATGGAAATACCTGGACTTTGATCCCGTGATGCTCCAACCAGTAGGAAATTGTTCTTTTACTAAAATACTGAGTTCACGCTTCTAAAAAATATACATATATTGGATATTTATTCTCATAATCAGGGAAAAAATGTGATTTAATGTAGTCAGAATCCAGTTTGGAGAAAATAATTTACCAGCAAGTTCTTATGTTGTGCTAAAACCTATTTTTTTAATATATATATATATATAGATGATGCGGAAGTACTCACGAGAGCAATATAACTTTTGGACGGCACAATAGAACACAGAATAAAACAGATAACACGTAAAAAGACACACTGAAGATGATTTAAGCTTTCGGCCTACTCCGAGGCCTTCTTCAGGTCAGACTGAGTCACTATTGTGCCGTCCAAAAGTTATATATATATATATATATATATATATAAACACATACATAAAAATACAAAAACATGTATATAAATATATATGGATATATATATATATATATATATATATATATATATATATATATATATATATAAACCTATATATATATATATATATATTCTCTATATTTATAGTGTTTTTGACTTATGGATCCACTGAATGTTACGTCGGTATCTCTGGATTGGAACTTCGACTATCCTAAAATCTCTACTGTATTAATAAATAAATACATATATATATGTGTGTGCGTATGTACATATATATACCCACATTATATCAAAATAAATATAAATGCACGCACATCTAACATTGAACTACACACCATTGAGAGTAAAGGTAGAAGTAGAGTTATTCAGCAATTTTCGATTTGGAACAGAATGGGACCTTATCCCTGGAGAATGTTATCTCCACGGAAATCGTGGACTCGCTGCGTGACTTTGCTTCACCATGTCGCTCAGTTTCACGATCCGCTGACTGATTGGGCAAGGTGGATGAATGACCTTGAGTGTATACTAACCTTCACCCTTCTCCATCACCCTTCTGCTCGTTTTCTTCCTTCGCTAATACCTACGGAACTCAGTTTTTAACTCTCAGTTGGCCGATTGACTTTCAGGGACTAGGTACTACTCTCGCTACCCGTCGGCCATCGGCAGCAGGTTACCACAACCCGCTCTTCACTTTGGCCGAAACTGCCTCGAGTACAACAACATGTATATTACGATATGTTATTTTCCAAACTAATTATGCATCATGTTGTTCACAGATTTTATTGCTCTTTTCATTGTTTTTCCATTTATTTCTTTACCTATCCGAAGTTTTCCCTTTGTTTTGAGTGCGCTACTTTCTTCATGTACTATTAGCGTCACTACAATTATTAACCAAGAAGCGCCTTGTAGCATCCAAACCAACACAGTTACCTGAAAGTCTGCCCAAGAGCGTGTGTTTCGGGAGGTTTTAAGGTATCATTCATGATTGCAAAATTACTAGTTTATTAATACACTTGAATAGAAGTTATTCTATACACGTACGACTATCGTGCACACAAATACCTTGGTAAATCATGCAATTGCTGCTGTGTGTGACAAGTTCATCAAATAGTAATATTCAAACTGTTTTTGGGCGCTTTTGTTCGATTTTGTAATGATAGCTTATCGTGCGACGGAAGAGGAGCACTTTAATCTGTCTCCAACGCTTTTCTCTTATTTCGTTCCGGTAGTCGATTCTACCAATAAAATTTGGTGTCATGACTAATATCTCGGTGTTGAAAAAAACCGAGATACCCTGTACCTTTTAAAAACTCAATCTTGATTGCTCTTTTTGAGTACAGGAGGCTTCCAACCTAATCCTCCAGCATTGATATGACGCTTATATGTTTCTCTTAGCAATTTTTAACGAAGCTAGCAGATTTTCCCCGTGAGGTATGCCATCCTTTAATTAACGTTTTCTCAATAGTATTTTCTCTATACTAATACTTGCCGAGTATACTAAATTTAGCCTAACATAAGCGAAGGTACACCTCTATCCTACTTTTTCATTGGATTTTCCTGAAACAAAACTAATGAACTCTAGCTTCTTTAAGGATGACCAGTATATTCCAGTCTGCATTTATCCCTACTTTTCTGTAAATCACAGTGTCGCCATCAAATAATGTACGCAAGCTACAAGTGCATTTACATTTTGTTTGCACCGTGTCATTTCTATTCCTCAGTCCTAAATACCTCTTAAAAACTGTAAATTTAGGTGGTTTCTAATTAAATTGACAGTCTAACAAAGGTCGACCTATGATTCACTTATACAAGATTCGACACCTACTTATGCTAACTCAGCACATTAGTGTCCGGTCTTTGGCTTCTGTTGCAAAGCTCTTCCATCTATAGGCACGTAAGGACACGTCGCCGATTGATATCACATTTTTAGCTTTAAAATACTATGCTCGTCAAATTCAAAAGCCTTGAAGTGCAAAATTGGGCAACAAAAGTCGCCTTATCATGCGAAATACATGGACAAAAATTTATGAAGCACCACTAAGTACGTAAGAGTAGATAGAATCTATTTGCATTCTTGTTCCATTCTGATTTTGTATATTTGAAATACGTTCGGGAAAACCCAAATATTCTTCTCCTGTCAGCAATAACCATCGATATAAAACGAAACACATGGGCTTCAATTGTCTTTCTGTTATTATCCTTCTGGAATTACGGTTTTCTTAAATGGTCTTTCTATGACTACCCCTAAAATTACTTTCCAATAATCATTTATTTACAGTACAACTCATTGCTATTTTGCTGAGAATAGAATGTTATTTGCAGGACTGCTGACAAGTCTGTAAATATAGTGTGTATAAAAATTCATCAAAGGCTTAATAGACTATATTATTATACTAACTGCTGAATTAAATCAGGATACTAAAAAACTGTAGGGATATTGGTAAGGAAGTTTTAAGCCAATTCGCTTCAGATTAGGTATTAGAATCACAGAAACTATTTTTAAAACCACGCCATTCAACAATTGGTCCCTTGAAACCGTAAAATATATAATGTTAATAAAAAATGCATTCTTTCATGAATTTATCATCAAGTACTTATTGATAAAAAAGATTAAGTCGGCTTCACTGTGTTTCGATGAATAAAAATTTCCTGATACTTAATTTCTCAAAAATGTTCTAGCGAAAATAAAAAGTTTAGAATTTCAGGCAACTATTGCAGTGAGATTAAAAATTTTAACGTGTATGATATATGAGGACTGCTGCTTGCTTTGTTATCAGATGTTGCTCATTAGTAAGCAGAACAAACATCCTGTGTTTAGCTTCTACTTACCATTAGTCACTATAAAGTAATTGCGTACATACATCTGCACGATGCAAAAACTCTCAATATTTATGTGTGTTGTTGAAATTAATGAAAGATTTATTAGAAAACTGAGGCCTAATCCTTTGTATGTTCACTACGCTTGAAGCATGATGATTTTGAAACCTGCTACCATCGAAAAATATGAATTCTTCAGAAAGATCCTTTAAAAATAAACTGAAAACATTTCTGAACTACTATCACTTAGTCATTCGAAATATAGTCACTAATACCACAAGTCACTTAGGAAAAAAAGTGTTCAAAAAATAATAGAACTTTTTAAATTAATACTAAGTTTCACGTCGTTATTTGTGGGTGTAAGACATAATTGATTCAAACACAAGGAGTAGAAATTCTTTTTTTTAATGAGGAATATACCCTTGGACCCAGAGATCAGTCGGAAATACTAGTATTTTCGACTTCGCTGGCATTTACCCTCCTATTAAAAACTCTCTCTTTCCCAATTCTTCATCCCTAAGAAATTATTTCCCATTTTCACTTGTTTTTTTCACCTGATCTCCATACTCTTCTGGAGGTATTTTCCATTCCCAAGTCCACCTCTATTCCCCTTCACCTCTTCCGTCATCCCCTTCTCATTCCTCCGCTCCCTTCATCTCTCTCTCAGTCTCTCTCTCCCCAAGCCAGGAATAGCGTGTGTCGCAGCCACTGATCCTTCGTCGATAACAGTGGACACAAATGGTAGAAGGGGGGAGTGGAGGGGGTGAACAAAAAAAGTGTGCGCGCGGGGCCCCACCGTTTGAGAAACGAATGAGTGTGTCCGCTTCGGGGGCCTCCCGAGGAAGAAGTGTGGATTTGGAGCGACTCTTTGGGGGCCCCTCGCGGAGATAAAAAAATGAGTGTGGGACGTGGAGGAGGAGTGAGGGACCGCAGAATGAGACAGCGGGGATGAGGGGGGGGGAGAGTAAAGGTTAACCGTAGCGAGAAGTGGGTGGAGCATGAGGGGTGGGTTGCGGTGAAGGGATGGGGATGGGGTGGGGGAGTTGAGAGTAGCGACGAGAGATGGAGAACAGCTCCGTGCTTATCGAATTGCTTATGCAAGATACCCCCTAAAGTGCCCTTCGTGTTCCCGGGTCACTAATTTCGGGCTCATTTGTCTTCATTCATAGCCTCGCTCTAATCTTTTGTAGCTCCTTCTCCCTCCTTCCATTCTCCCTTGGCTTTCCTTTTTCTTTCAACTCGGGAACTAAATAAAAACTGGTTAAAAAAATCTCCTTCCCCACCACGTTGTAATATTATGTCACCACTTTGTGCACGGAGGAGGACGGAGAGTCAGGAATTTCGAAGTCTTGGTTTCGTGCAAAACTCAGGGTTGCAATGCCAGTGAACCTTTGTGCACCCCTTTTTCACACGAGGGAGACCGAACGACGGCCGCACGCAATACGGCTCTCAAGCGGTCGCGCAAGACCCTGCAGCACGATCAGTAAAAGGATGTTGTTTCCGGGTGATGGCTGAGCAATGAATGGCCAGTCACACCTGAATAACTTCGACTGGCCGTCGTAACTTTTTGATAATCAACGCAGTTTAACTTGCCCCCGAACACGACAAAGTACCAAGGTAAAAATTATCAATGCTCGATCAACAATCTGCCTTCAATGGATGAATCTCAGGTCGTTTCTAAGAGTTATGCACAATACGCATTCCTTTGAAATAGTGCAATGCTCCAGTATTTTATAATAGGCAATATAGATAGAACTCCCTATAACAGGTTACGAGGAAAAGGAAGAACGTCCAATTTGTAAGTATTTCTGATTTGCAAGAATTTGGGGTAAAACATCGCTTCAATACTGCATCCTTGACTAAATAGTTTCATGTGATTATAATGTCCATCCCTTGTTTTTTTCACTCAAAGTGATACTGTTTCCCAGCACTTAAATCTTAGTTAAAATAATTCCCATCAGGGATATGTGCACAAAATAATTCTCCAATGTACTATCAAAACTTAAATTAAAAATAATCAAAGCAAAAAGAGTCTCCGAGGAGGAAGGCATCCACGGGAACTTGGAGCCAATTCCCAAGTTTTTAAAGGCGGCTGTTCAAATACTAAACGTTCGACATCAAAAAAATGTGCCCTGTATTTTTTCAGTTTAGTTCCCGGCAGGGAGCCCGCTTACAAATTTCCCCCGAGTTCAATTACACGCTCCACGAGACATATTACGTCTCAGGCTCGATTTAGTTGCAATTATTCCGAGGGATGCATTAAATATCTCGACTCACACGTCCAAATGAAACTCAAACGACCGTCCGAGCGAACTTTCTTGTATTTCTAGTCAGGGAGGAACAGTTGGCAGTCCGAGGAAGAGGCAGGAAGGAATCAGGGGTGCCCGGAGAGGCGTGTAGCGAGTCGCGTGGCATTTGCTGCAGCCCCGGGACGGAAGGGGCGTGAAGGGCAAGAGAAGGAAGGGAGGGAGAGAGAGTCGAGAGGCCATTGCACCCATTGAGGCGGAAGACTTGACTGACGAAGGATTCGGAAAATACTCGGAGCGGACAAAGAAAATGCCTCCATGGAAGGGAATAAGAGGGCAAGGGGAAAGAGGGGGAGAGTGGAAAAAAAAGAGGTTATGAAAAAAAAAGAAAGCAAGAGAAATGAAACTTTGGAGCGAGAGGGGGGATTGGGGAGGGTAGGCACGCGGAAGAAATTCGCCAATTCGAGACGGGAAATAATAACGATAATAATAAAAAATGTGCGGAGGGGAGAAAAATATTGTCTGGAATGAATGTTGGACTGAGATGAGGAATTATTGAGCGTATGAGGGAAATACACATGGGAAAGTGTAGTGGGAGAGAGAGAGTGAGGGAGTTAGAGCAGAAGGAGGTTATATGCTGTATGCATGGGTGGACCTCAATGTCTATGCAAGAGAATGTGGATTTGAACCACGCGGGGAACGAAAAAAAACGTTTAACTCAATAATGCTCGAATGTGGGGTAAAAGTAAGCAAGTTTAAAAGAGGAGATGGATACATGTAAAATGTAAGTGAAGTGACACAAACATAATTTGAGCGGAAGGTCACAACATTTTCAAAGCATAGCTGGAAATTAGGTGCCACAACTTGGGAAATGCACTCAGATTACACGAATTGGTTCTTCAGCTAAAAATAAGAGAATATTTTCTAAGTTTTTGTATTATTTGCGTTGATTGCTACTAAAATTGCATTCATCTGGTGCTGGGATGGTTTTGGACCTTAGAACGAAACTAAAAAAAATCAAATAGTGGAATTTCGAAATCCAACTCCTATTTGTCGTGTTGGAGTTATTCAACTACTTTACTTAAATTGAATGAAAGCTTTTAAATATATTGTATTGCACGGGGGTTGCATTCCGACCAATCTTTCCAACACTTGTTTTAGAGAGTAAAGGTTATCTAAAGCGGAATGAGAAGTTTTCGAATACTTATCTTTCCCTGCCCTAAACCAAAAAAAACGGTGCAATTTGAAAAAGCGATAATTCCTTCTTCACAATTTCCTCATTGGTAGAAATAGGTTAATTCAATATCCAAAACTAAAACAATTTGTTATATTTTGGTATGCCGACTGCTTTAATATAAATGTCAAAAGAAAGATGATGGTAAAGCCATTAAAATGGGTGCGGAGATAAATCGGTCTGTGTTAATCAAGTAAGAAGCTATCAATGCCAGAAGGCAACATTTGTGTTTCTTCTATCGATTATTTTGGAAGAGAGTCTTAAATTACATAGAAACTGGGAAAAACACAAATAGGAAACTAGTCTATTCTATCCAGTCAGAGGGTCCTATGTCCTCCGTCCTAACGCTTTTTGCGAGTGCTCCTTATGGCTTCGATACCTTTGAAACATATAAGTATGTATTCACGGGATTTTGCCAAGAAAAAAATCATTTTCAAAGTATAGAAATGGACATACGTATATCAACACGCGCTACACCCAACAAACTTCAGCATACTGGGGATAATGTGGAACTAAAATTGCATTACTTTGTCCGTGGACATAAGAGTGGCATATACTTCATAATAAAATGACCAGTTAAGATAAAAAAAAAAGCCTTTAGCAACTTACTGATTTACTTGTGCTTTGTTAACGATTGTGCATTTTAGGACAGGTGATTCACTGTGACTTACCAATTCACAGATATGGTTTCCATCGACTTTCATTATCCTTCCTATTACTGCAGTACCTTTGGTCGTAGATCGTCGTTCGTCGTGGGAAACAGCGGACCTGTAACAGCAACCACAATATGTGTTAATGATTGAATATGAAAATAGATTTGCTCACAAACAAAAAAAACTGACGCATACTATATACATTATTATTATTAGGTAATCTACCGGTTAAGGTAGGTTTTTGGATGGACACAACTATCAAATAAATATTTTGTAACTCCAAACAAAACCCAATCCAGCAACTTTAACTACATCAAGTCACTCTTCATCTCTGTGTACTTTTTTCCTCCGTTCATCCCACCCAACATCCCTATCCTGTTCCTATCCTTTCCTCGCTTGCCCAACATTCTCCCCTCTATTGCCTTCTTCAACATTCCACTACCGCTCAATACGCCTTTCATCCATTTTTCCTGCCTCCATAGGATTTCTCTCAACAAACCCCTCTCCTCACCCACCATCTCCAGTACTTCCTCATTTGTTTTCCTTTCGGTCCATTTCACCTTCTCCATTCTTCTCCACACCCACATTTCAAAAGCCTCCAATCTACGTCTATCCTTCTGCTTCAGCGACCACGTTTCCGCGCCGTACATAGCTACGCTCCATATCAGAGTTTTTACGAGTCTTGTCTTAACATCCCTACTCAACGTCCCCGTCATCAACTCCCTCCTCCTTGAGAAAGCCTCCTTGCCTAGCGCAAGTCTCCTCCTTACGTCCCTACCACTTTGACCGTATTGGCCCAAAACACTTCCGAGATATGTAAACTGTTCTACCTGCTCTATTTTTTCCCCGCCTATTTTAATATATTAGCTTAGCCTTTTTCTTTCTGGAAAATCGCATAACCTTTGTTTTACTAATATTGATTCTCATCCCATATTTATCGCACTGAACCTCCAATTCACTCAACAATGCTTGCAACCCCTTGGCTGACTGAGCAACTAATGCTTGGTCATCAGCAAACCTAACCGATTTTACGAATTCCCCTCCGACTTTCATTCCTACCTCCAGTTCTTCCCATGCCTCTTTAATCATTTCCTCTACATATACGTTGAACAGTACCGGTGACAATGGGCAACCCTGCCTTACACCTCTTCCTAACACTGCCCATCCGGACTCTCCGTTCCCCACTCGCACCTGAGCAGTCTGAGACATGTACAGGTTGCGGATCAGTCTCCTGTCCCTCCAATCCATTCCTATTTTCTGCAATACTCGCATTAATTTTTCCCAATTCACTCTATCAAATGCTTTTTCGAAATCTACAAAACAGGCATAAACGTCCTGGTTGTATTCTATATTCCTCTCGATTAGTGATCTGATTACCGCACTGGCATCACGCGTACCTCTTCCTCTTTTAAATATATCTGCCTATATAAACCCTGAAATAATTGGTAGATTTGATGCCATAATTAAATTATTGCTTTAAAATCAAAGTACTCGAGTGCTTTTGCTCGATTTTGTTATGACTCTGTATCGTCAGCGGTAATAGCGAGTACTTGAATCTGTGAATGATGGCGCCTATCATTCTAATTTTATGCAGGTAGTCGACTTAAATTTTTAAAATTTTGTGACCTGAAAACCTACATCTTTCTGAAGAAAAATCTAGCCAAACCTAAGCATTAAAATTCATGAAACTAGATCATTTTCGGAATGTTTTTAAAACTTTTTTCTTTCTAAGCTAAAAGTCGCATTGCTTGGGCATATCACTTAGAAAAAATATGGCAGAAATAAAAGAGAATAACTTAGAATTTCAGTTTCCCTTCTTTTATTTTCATTTTTTGGTATCTCTTCTTTGGTACCTCCAACATTAGCCAGTTTTTGGAAAGACAATTTCACAAATATCTTATCGAACTCCTTCATATATTTACCAGCTAGAATGCCTCCCAAACCGTCAGTTCTTTTTCTATCCAGAATATTTTAGTTCAAATAATGATTGAATGATTGTAATACTTAATCATTTAGAAATGTAAACAAAAAAATACCGAGTTTGTAAAATTGATTGGCAGGCACTAAGTGATAAGATGAAGAAAAAAAAGGTAAAAAAATTACAAGTATTTTGGCTTTTGTGTGTGATTGGGGTATACGTGGGTCACTGTTTCTCAAACACACCCAAGTGATCTAGTGTATATTCCCTATTTCTCCCCTTACTTGTAATTCTTTTAAAACTTATTTTCTTCTTTTTCTTTTTTCTTATCACTTAGTGCCAATAAAGTTTATGGTCTCGGCATTTTTTGTTTACATTGATTCACGACCGTAGCTACTACGTTCCTTGTATATTTAAATTTAGCAATGTAACAAAAAGTTTTGATATTCTAATTCACTTATTTTTAGGTACGGTATTAAAAAGAAAAAAACATCCATGATAGGTAGATATTTACGAAATAAGTTGCGAAAAGATTACCATGCATTTATTTCAACCCTGTCCACGTCTGATTTGTTACACGGACAATTATCTGGTGAATATTCAAAGTTACTACCACTGAATGCACTAAATAATCAAATTTTAAAAATAGGAGAGATTGGACTTCGTGATCAAAATCTTCATCAAAAAATAGCAGACTTGAATACATTACACTCACCCTCCCCCTTCACATATCCCATCCTTGTGCAACGATTTTCATGCAGAAAGAGGAAGAGGCTTAGAAGATGAATCGGGAAAACGAGTGCTCGCTCGGCCCGGGAAAGGACGGTCTCGGAAAAGGTATAAGCGTGAAGGGTTGCGGAGTAAAGAAGGACGAAGAGGGCAAAGATTTTTGGAGAGTGGGAGAAATTTATGAATTTATGATCAAGAGCTAAGCATTGGCGAGGAGAGCACGGCGGGGTGGAGGAAGTGGATGCGGCGGCTACGAGAGAAGCCGAGAGTCGGGATGGACGAGGGAGGGGTGTGGGCATGGGCATGGCATAAGGGAAGCAGGCGATGAGCCAGGAAGGGAAAGGTTTTGGAGTGGGATTGGGGTGACGCGGGCTGGTAGGAAAGATGACGGAGGAACGAGAGAGTGCGGGAAGTGAGAGGAGATGTGGACGAAAGTGGAGGCCGAGGGAAGGGTTTGCGGGAAAGGTTTGATGGAATGGGAGGAAGAGAGCGGGCAGGCGCATTGTTTTAGCGGGGCACAATGGCGAAACGGATGGAATATGAGGGTGGGGCAAAGGTTTTTGGGGGAGGACGGGGCCCCTGGTGTGAGATACAAGGGCCTCCATGGCCTCGTTAATGACTTCGTCCTGGATGGGAACACCTGCTTCGGGGAGGAGGCGCAAAAATGGGGAAGGTGAAAAGGGGTTTCGGAGAGGGAGGGGAGGGGCGGGAGTGTGAAATAGGGCGAGTTGGGGGATGAAAGATATGTGGACACGTGGAAGGAGATGGGGAACGGAAGGAGGGAAAGGGAGAACCGAAAGGGAGAGAGAGTGAGGGGTGAATTAAAGGTGAACGGGCAAAAAGCCAAAATGTATGGTGGGGTGGGACAGTGGGACGAGGGAGGAGTCGGGGGAACGAAACGGGAGTGTCCACTCCTGCCTTACTGCCATTGATGTCCGACCCCACTAGCCTAATTCGCCCAAAGCGGTCGAGGGACTACATCCACAAAGAGTCGAGCAGAAATGGCTGCTCTACGCGGGTCCTGCCAATATATAATACATTTGAGCAGTTTATATTATGTTTCTTTGTGGAACTCTTTAAAGGAGTTCATTTGAAGAAAGGTTCCACATTCAGGTACCGGTGGGAAAGTAAAACAATCAGCATTGATGCTGTCACACTTACTCATTGGGAAATTGATAACCATTGAGATAGCTCCTGCGACAACACAAATATCAGGGGCATTAGGAAAAAAAATAAAATTCTTCGAAAAGGAAATTTATTCTCGCCTGTTTATTGGGTTTTGAGAGTATCACAAAACCCAATAAACAAGCAAGAATTTTAGTTAGTGTTAAATGTTTTCAGTTTTTCCGAACCGTACGATCCGTACTGATCACCTGCGCCTCTAAAGATATATAGCATGTTAGCTCTCGTGTAACTTCTGCCTCTTTTTTACATTGGGGGACGTTCACTCTTTTCATTCACGTTGTCTTCCGTTTTCATCTCTCCGTCACTTTTTGAATGGTAGTCAAGATATTGGTGCTCATGATGTGTCTTTGTTACAATTCAATGTTAAGGATATTAACAATGATAATACGAATTTCCTGCAACCAAATATTCAACATAATGTTGTCGTTCGGTGAATCCCCACGCTATTCTTTTTAATAAAATGAATCCGTTTAGATTCAAATGCAGGCTACAACGGGAGCATATAATATGGGTAGTTTGATTAGATCATCAAATGTTGGGGAAATTTATATTAACAAGCGTTGATATCGCTTTAGTTTCGGGGGATTCAACTGATCGTACAAGGCATATCATACATGAACATTGAAGGTGGGAACAAATATCATGAAAATAATCACTCTGAACATATTTATTTCCAATTTTTCACATAACTCGTCTGAAAAATCAGTTTGTTAAATGGATTTCCACAAATTTTGTTCCCTAATTGGTTTCCATGATAATGACTCGTCCTAATGTGACATGCTTCACTGTCTGCTTGTGCTTACCCCTCTGAGTATATTGGTAAAAGGGTGTATGCAATGTACGCTTTTCCAAAAAGTAAGTAACTGGGCACATTTTAGTAGAGACATAACCTGAAATATTTCTCTCTATATTAATTATATCAATTGGGTATCATTGAATATTTTTCATACAGTTTGATTGATTTGATATTTAAGCAAATGATCTAACGTTGCCGATTACTTTAAAATAAATGTAGGAGTTGTAAATGTGAAAAAGAAGGGAATCAACTCATACCAAATCAAGTAAAAATTAATTTTTGATTTTACATGAATGGTGTTCTATCACCCCTAGTGCCACAATTGCAACAATCCCTAATGGTTATTGATGTACACCCTTTAAAATTTAGAATGATTCAACGCAAAAAGTCACGGTATCGACAAAAACTCATTCAATAATATTTTTTGAAGGACAATAACGAGTCATGTCCTATCAGATAGGTATCTGTAGCATTTACAGTAAATTCAAATTTTTTTAAAAAGTAAATTTAAAGGTATACATAGTAGCATAATAAAAGCGTGAGCTGTCAACAGATTTTGTCAACAACTGAAAAAAAGTGAGAATAAATTCATTTGAAAATGAGTTCTAGATATGGAAATTCATAAAGTAAAATATCAACAATGCTCTTCCTGCACCGCAGTAAAAGAGGGTGATCTGGAAAGGCAGCTGTTTCACGTGGAGAAGATGATAAACCTGAGTAATCAACCCGAAGGCTGGTTTGATAGTTGAAGTTAGAGCCTACCTCATACTAAGCCCTACGGCATGTGAACTTCACACATCAGGGCTGTGGTGCCAGCTCCTTTCACTGAGCCAGCTGCGGTTTCCCAGGAAGATCTGGTACCCGGAAAATCACACAGCTAGAGTTTGAGCTGGGGGCGTCCAAATCACCGACAATCCGGTGAATGAACCCGGGGCTTCCGGGAACACAATCGCACAGCCTATCGCTCTACCCACAAGGTGTATACCCCTTTCCATATGTTTGTATTTTAGTACGTATTTTGTAGTAAAGTCTATTATTGCCTAAACAGATCATTCCATGAACATTTATGCATTCATTATTTCATACAATATTTATTTTAAAATCTTGAAAACAAGACATTATCACGGGCTGCTGAATTTTACTATGATAATTCCGACTTTTTTTCTTATAAATTATACAATAAAAAAATATTTACTTGTTATTTTTTATTGGCATTGCTTTCTGAACTTTTTCTTTCAACCAGCTCATAATGCGAATATATTCGTAATTAATGATAAACTCTCGTTCACTAAGAATCAATCCAAGTGAAGTGTTTCTCTAAAAAATAGAGGTTAAGAGTAAAAATGTTTTTAATGGTATCAATAGTTTTCAAACAATTAATAATATAAGTTATACTTCTGCTCCTACAGGGTACTCGGTCAACCATCGCTAGGGTGTAGAGAAAGGTCAGATCACTCAGGTATGAATCTTCAAAGTTGAAATTTTCTAAGTTGGTAGTTACTTAATAAATCTCCAAACTATTTCAAAGAATGGAAGTAACTTTAGTCACGGCTGCAATGTCTAAGCTCAATATACTTTTGCACGAATGCGACAGGAGCTACAAGTAACACGATTTTTTGTCATGCAGTCAAATATTTAAGGTATAAAATTTAAAATTAAATTAAATAATTTAAATAAAGAAATCATAGTATGATATTTGAAAGACTGTAAAAGTTTAAAAAGGTATTAATCATTTGATATTTATAAAATACATTTTGACACCAATAATTAGGGTCCCTGAATACGATACTGACATTTAGTTTCAATTATGTGCCCTTCAAATGCAAAGTATACCATATAAACTAGGTCAATCCCTCTGCATCAGTGGTTAGCCGCTCATATACATCTAATTTAAAACCATGGATAAATATACGGGGCGAGTTAAATTTGACATGAAATTGACTTTTTTATGTTACGGATTAGTGTGACAAATATGAGATGCAATAATTAAAAACACAACAGTAATTTCGATCACAATTTTTTGGTGTATTGATCCTTGATTCTTGGTTTACGTACAGCATGTGACGAAAGAAAGTGCATTTCAAATTTTCAAAGACTAAAATTGCTAACTTATGTCATCTAATTTATCAGTTCCATCTACATTCTGCACATCTACAGGTCCCTCTGCCATAGGGCAGCAACGAAACCAATAATAATGATAAAATCACTTAAATTGAAAATTTTAGAAATATTACAGCTCGCTTTGAAACTTATTATAAATGCAGACATTATTTTACAATATATTTGTTCATCCGCCATGAAAAACCTTTCAACATTAATTGCAAAATGAAACTATTTGAGCTGAAGTAAAGCGATGTGAAAATGTGTCCGCGCTTTTGCTAAAATCGTTCCGTTCATCAAAAATCTTGTTGGCCAAGGCCCTTTAACCGAAATTCCTTCATCCTGCGAGAGCCTTCCACGTATTCGAACTCCAGGCTTTTCGTACGCCCTACTATCGCTCGTAAATGCTACACTCTCCCGATTATCCATCCCGCCCCCCATCCCTTGCGAAATAACCCAATATCCCGCGAGATGCAGAACTGGATCACCCGGTGAAATTCCTATGTAAACCTGGGAGAAACAGACGCGACGGATTATTAATGAAATTGCCGTCGACGGTGAGCAAATAAATATCGAAGCCGCTTTCCAGCGGGGCATCATTCGACGAAACCCGCACCCGGGAAATGGAGCCGCCAAACGAAGGTTATCCTCCATCAGAGTACGCTTATATTTTGTTGACACAGATAGAGCCTTCCCTTTGAAAGCGCGGTAAATTACAACCGAGCACACGGGCGCGCAGGTTTAAAGAACCGCGAAAGACGAGTCTACTGTGGTTAAAATATATCCGAGAATATTTTCTAAATCCTTTTCCTCTTTTTTGCTGTATTTTGAAAAACCAAATGCGGCTGAACCCGAATGCAGGCGACTAAAAAAGTCTCCACACCAGAATTGGTAAGGAATTCCAAAAACGAAAGCGTTTCTATTTCCTAGATTTGAGATACAGTATCATATTGCCTTCTTGCAAGGTTACTAGTAAATGTTTGTGCCTACTCAGGCGAGAATATTTGAATTTTAGACGTATTAGCTGGAGTGAAGTCACACGGTCTACTAATACAAATTAGATGTCAACAAATTAAAGTAGCACAAATCAATATCTGAGTCCATGAGTAGAGGGTATTATTCTTTAGCGGAGGTGTCGGAAGCTGAGGTGAATTTTCCATGTGGACTAGATGTGTAATTTGGTAGAGATAGCATTATCAGGCAATGGGCACAATGATTGGAGGGAAACACAACGTCGAAATCAGCCGAAAGACCTAAAGGGGTCCCGCAGTTTACCTGCCAATATGATGAACGGGGTTATCCATTCCAAGTTTTCTCCACAGAGTCCCACAGGCAGACTTTGGGATACGACAGACAAAATTTGCGTCCATCGGGATTCAAATCCCTGTCTTACGGTTTTCCTCGATCGTAGCTTGAACTTTCGGCTTACCGGGTCTAGTCTCTAGCAATTAATATATCGAGAGAACAAAATTACCACGTATATTTGTGGGAGGTTTATTAAACCAAGGACCCCGATTCATTGGCCAAGAGATGACACACGGGAGCAGCTTCACCTACCACAAATAAGTATTTATTGGATCTCTTTTTGTACGAAACAAATAAAAAGGTCAACATAGTAAATTAACAGTTAACATTTCAAACTTTGGAATGCTATTTACAAGTTAAACGCTGGTAAAATGTGCCTCCAATAGAAAATCCTGCGAGTTTTCCGTGCATGTGTGTGTACATACGACACGTATGTGTGTGTATATATATATATAGATGTGGCCACTCAAGCTCTCGTCGGTTGATACACTCATAATCCGTTCCAGTGTGTTCGTAAGAAATATAGTAGGTTCAATGTGTATTTTCTACGAGTGGGCATGCGTACTGCTTAATGGAGGGAGTTTTTTGGAACCAATTTTAATAAAGAATTCAATTTAACGCTATTGCAGTCGCAATCGATTCCAGAGAGGTTAGCAATCACCACCCGTTATGTTGAAGCTGTTATTATTTTTGGGTGTAAATTTGAATATTTGGCCATTGAGAGTATGAAGTGTGTTCAAATTTGAGTCTGGAAGTCTATAGAAAGAACTTAAGTTAATGTTGGGTTGATTAGATCGCAGTAAGGTGCACCACCACCAAAACTTTCAATGCTATTATTTTCAAATACAAATTGTCTGCTTTCAAAATTACTTTTCACTGCCATGAAAACTCTTCCTCTGGGTCTTGTACCTATATCGTGTCGGTAAATCGTGAAATCCATTGGGAAAATTTCTTAGTCTCATATATAATTACACAGCCAATTCTCTTTACTATTAGCGGAATAGCTTTGAATTATGTGCTCGAGATCCGCTATTTTATTTTTGAGGAATCTGCAATTTATTACAAAGACTGAGTATTTCTTTTCCGAATAACGCCTTTATTTATATCTGACTGTAATTTAGGATGCGTTTCAAATGTCTTTGTACATAAATGACAGTGTTGTCGGTTACTTGTATCTGTTATTTAATGATATTATCTACACTAGCCCCAGTTATTACAACCCACTAAATGACTTTAGCTTTGACCAGAAGTCGAACCCATATCCCTCGAGGTCCGGCCGAACGCTTTAGTAAGTTAGTCTACTGAGGTGTCTGGTTAGAGCATCGGTACGGCAAGTCGAAAGATCCGGTGTTCAAATTCCGGTCTGGAAATATTTTTTCCCTTGTGATCTACTCATTTCCGCCTTCTCCACCTCTCCTGTATTCGTACTTTGTGTGTTCGTATCCCTTTTTCTTATATCTAATTCCTTGTGAATGAATTTTATTTGCCGTATGGCGGGATTTCGTGTTTTAAGGTGTATATATATCTCAGTGTAAATTAGTTTTCCTTATTAGCTTAATTGGTAGAGCATCGACCCGGCAAGTCGAAAGATCCGGTGTTCAAAATCCGGTCAGGAAATATTTTTACATTTGTGATCTGCTCAAATTCGCCTTCTCCACCTTTCCTGTGTTTGTCTTTTATGTGTTTTCCCATCCCCTTTCCTTTCTCTATCTCTATGTGTGAAGTTATATATATATATATAAACCATAAACACAGTAATCAACCCGAAGGTCGGTTTTTAGTAGGTGATGGTAGAGCTCACCCATGTACCAAGCCCTATACGGCGTGTGAATATTCACACATCAGGGTAGGGGGGCCAGTTCCTTTCCCTGTGCCGGTTATGGTTTCCCAGGAAGATCTGGTACCCGAAAAATCAACTAGCTTGGGTGGAGCTGCAGGTGCCCAGAGTGCCTTGCCCGGGAATCGAACCCGGGACCCTCCGGTCAGCAGTCCAACGCTCTACCCGCTAGACCACCGCGACCCGCATATATATATATATATATATATATATATATATATATATATATATATATATATATATATATATATATATATATATATATATATATATATCGTTTAAGAAAACAACACAGCTTATTAGATTTAGGAATTCAAAGATTAAACATCATTAATTACAATCTTCCCGTAAGAAAATAGGTATTCACACTAACCGCAAGCTCAATAATGTTGATGGTATACGTAACGTGAGAAATTAAAAAGGGAGACCAAAGGGCGGCGGTGGGGAGATACTGAACGCTTCAGATTGAATAAAAAAAGACTCCGAGGTCTAAGAGAGTTACTTTTTCGACCGATGGAAATTAAGGGGGTGAGGGAATTAAAAAGTCGAACTTCGCCGACATAACCCAACCAACTTCAAATCAAACAGCCGACCGGCAAATTGTTTAGTCATCGCGGGAGCCTTTCTCTGCCGGGTGAAACAGAGGATTAGAGGACGGTGGGGATAAGGCTCAACGGGGATGGGGCGGGGCTTGAATAGGAAAAGAGAGAGGGAGAGTGGTTGGGAGGAGTTTTCGGGTGGGGAAGGTGAGGATAGAGGAAGGAGGACTCTGGAAACGGAGTGGTATAGGTGAATCGCCTTGGTCCAGAAAAGGGGCGGTAGGGTGAAGAGGACCGAGAGGGATGGGCAAAGGGGACGGTTTCGGCTATTTAAAGAGACGACTGGGAGGGGAGGAGAAAGGAAGCCGCGTGTACGCTGCAGGGCCGGCTCGGAACGGCATCGGGTCGGAACGTGGAAGAAGGAAAAACACATGTGTGTGTGCATATATATGTATATACATTTTAAATCTTTTATTTCCTTCCTTTTCTCTTTTAGCCAGGGGAAAGTGGAGAATCAGGGAAAAAGTGGGTGGGTGAGGGAAGTGGAGTGGGAGTGGGGGGAATCCGATGCCCAAGCGTGGATTGGGGTGGGGGGGTATTGAAACCACAGTCGTCCCAAATGGGAACAAAGGAACTTCTGGCGCAACGGTTGGAGTTGAAGGGAATTAGGGGTGGACATTTCGGCCCTTCTCCCTATGCCTCCAACTCCCTCCCCCTACCTTCCCAAACCTCCGCATCCGGTGTCGCTACAATCCGGAACAAAACTCCAAAGGGATTAAAAACAAAACACAAAATGAGATAGGTTTGAAGTGAAAGAGAAGTAAAATAAAGGGAAAATTGGGGAGGGGAAAAATTCCAAAAGTTTGCATTTCGTTTTAAAATCACTCTTGCCAACTCCTCCCTGTGTTACTATTGTATCCCCTTCCGATCCGACCAGCCAATATTCTCCACCCTCTACTCCAGTCTCCCATACATACATGTAATAATCCCGTGGAATACCAAGAGGCAAATCATAGATACGGCTGCCATAGAGCGGTGATCACTGGGAGTAGTTTGAAGGTAGTAGGCGGGGGTCATAATCAAGTGTCCCCGAAACGTGGCCTCCCTGTAGTGGTTTACTGGCGAGTTATGGCGATGAACAAGTTTTTTTCTCGCCGCGAGGTACACCGCTTTCGCTCCCTCGTTCTCATCGGTCGAAAATTTGGAATGTCTAAATTCAGAATGCGGGAAACTTTTTATTTAACCAAAGACCTTATTGAGGATAGAGAAAAAAATTTTTAACTTCAAAATACCGGGGTTGATTTACTCAATTTACTCCCACTTAATCTGTACAATATGGCTTCTCTCGCGTTACCACCGCGCTCGTCGACTTGTGTATGTAACTGTTTCGTCATCGTTTCACGAAGAGTTATTCAATCGCTATATAAATGTATACACACACACATATGTAATATATATATGTATACATATAACCATAAATATAACCATACATATAACCATACATATACCAAAACCATACATATAACCATATTCGTAAATGAATTAACGAGGAAGGAGTATCAGGAGGTTGTAGAGAAAATGATGGATGACGGTAAAGAACTGAGTACTATCGAAGAAAAATGGGAATGTATCAAGAAAGGGATATTAAAAGCCGCTAAAGACACTATAGGAACCGTTAACGGGAAAAGGATAAGGAAACCATGGGTAACGGATGAGATGATTGTAAGGATGGATGAGAGAAGAAGATGGAAAAATGTAAACACAGAGTTAGGCAAAATGAAGTACAAAGAGTTAAACAATAAATTGAGAAGGGCCACAAATAAAGCAAAAGAAGAATGGTGGAAAACGCAATGCGAGGATATGGAAAGTTTACAGAAGAAGGGTGAAATTGGTGCTCTATACAGCAAGGCTAAGTTATTATCGGGAAGTAAGAAGGCAAGATCTGTGCTAACAGTTAAAGATAAATGGGGTAAGATCATAGTTGAACCAGGAAAAATCCAAGAGAGATGGAAGGAATATATAGAACCACTGTATGGTAAAGAACTTAGGCCGACAAGGTTAGACATAGAAAAGGAACATGATGTAGAAGAAGATAGCTTAGGTCCAGGCATACTCGACGATGAAATAGAAAGGGCTTTAAAGGAGATGAAAGCAAATAAGGCTGTGGGGGTGGACAATATTCCTGTAGAAATGTTGAAATGGTTAGGGAAAGGTGAGAAGAAGGCCATATATGGACTGATTCGTAGTATCTATGAGGAAGGAATCTGGCCGCAAGATTTTTTGAGATCGGTGTTAGTTCCTATTCCAAAAAAGGCAAAGGCTTCGTCATGTGAGGATTACAGAACAATAAGTTTGATATCCCACGCAGCTAAAGTTATTCTCAGGATCATCAACAAAAGGATAGAGAGTAAGGCAAATGATTACTTAGGGGATGATCAGTTTGGGTTCAGGAAAGGAAGAGGTACGCGTGATGCCATTGCAGTAATGAGATCACTAGTCGAGAGGAATATAGAATACAACCAGGACGTTTTTGCCTGTTTTGTAGATTTCGAAAAAGCGTTTGATAGAGTGAATTGGGAAATATTAATGCGAGTATTGCAGAAAATAGGAATGGATTGGAGGGACAGGAGACTGATCCGCAACCTGTACATGTCTCAGACTGCTCAGGTGCGAGTGGGGAACGGAGAGTCCGGATGGGCAGTGTTAGGAAGAGGTGTAAGGCAGGGTTGCCCATTGTCACCGGTACTGTTCAACGTATATGTAGAGGAAATGATTAAAGAGGCATGGGAAGAACTGGAGGTAGGAATGAAAGTCGGAGGGGAATTCGTAAAATCGGTTAGGTTTGCTGATGACCAAGCATTAGTTGCTCAGTCAGCCAAGGGGTTGCAAGCATTGTTGAGTGAATTGGAGGTTCAGTGCGATAAATATGGGATGAGAATCAATATTAGTAAAACAAAGGTTATGCGATTTTCCAGAAAGAAAAAGGCTAAGCTAAATATTAAAATAGGCGGGGAAAAAATAGAGCAGGTAGAACAGTTTACATATCTCGGAAGTGTTTTGGGCCAATACGGTCAAAGTGGTAGGGACGTAAGGAGGAGACTTGCGCTAGGCAAGGAGGCTTTCTCAAGGAGGAGGGAGTTGATGACGGGGACGTTGAGTAGGGATGTTAAGACAAGACTCGTAAAAACTCTGATATGGAGCGTAGCTATGTACGGCGCGGAAACGTGGTCGCTGAAGCAGAAGGATAGACGTAGATTGGAGGCTTTTGAAATGTGGGTGTGGAGAAGAATGGAGAAGGTGAAATGGACCGAAAGGAAAACAAATGAGGAAGTACTGGAGATGGTGGGTGAGGAGAGGGGTTTGTTGAGAGAAATCCTATGGAGGCAGGAAAAATGGATGAAAGGCGTATTGAGCGGTAGTGGAATGTTGAAGAGGGCAATAGAGGGGAGAATGTTGGGCAAGCGAGGTAAGGGTAGGAACAGGATAGGGATGTTGGACGGGATGAAAGGAGGAAAGAAGTACACCGAGATGAAGAGGGACCTGATATAGATTAGTTTGCTAGGTGGGGAGTCACAAAATGTTTATTTGATAGTGTTGTCCATCCAAAAACCTACCTTAACCGGTAGATTACCTAAAAAAATAACCATAAACCAAGTATTCAACCCGAAGGTCGGTTGGGTAAGTGATGGTAGAGTTCAAAAGTCCGACGGTTCCTTTTCCTGTGCTGGTTATGGTTTCCCATGAAGACCTAGACCCATCACCTAGTTGGGTGGAGCATAGGTCCATCACTTAGCACAGGTGGAGCTACAGGTGCCCAGAGTGCCTTGCTCGGGAATCGAACCCGGGACCATCCGGTCAGTAGTCCAACGCTGGACTACCGCGACCCACACACACACCACTTGTATGCATATTTATTTACATACATATTTATATTTATATTATTATTAGGTAATCTACCGGTTAAGGTAGGTTTTTGGATGGACACAACTATCAAATAAACATTTTGTGACTCCCCACCTAGCAAGCTTATCTATATCAGGTCCCTCTTCATCTCGGTGTACTTCTTTCCTCCTTTCATCCCGTCCAACATCCCTATCCTGTTTCTGCCCTTTCCTCGTTTGCCCAACATTCTCCCCTCTATTACACTCTTCAACATTCCACTACCGCTCAATACGCCTTTCATCCATTTTTCCTGCCTCCATAGGATTTCTCTCAACAAACCCCTCTCCTCCCCCACCATTTGTATTACTTCCTCATTTGGTTTCCTTTCGGTCCATTTCACCTTCTCCATTCTTCTCCACACCCACATTTCAAAAGCCTCCAATCTACGTCTATCCTCCTGCTTCAGCGACGACGTTTCCGCGCCGCACATAGCTACGCTCCATATCAGAGTTTTTACGAGTCTTGTCTTAACCTCCCTACTCAAAGCCCCCGTCATCAACTCCCTCCTCCTTGAGAAAGCCTCCTTGCCTAGCGCAATTCTTCTCCTTACGTCCCTACCACTTTGACCGTATTGGTCCAAAACACTTCCGAGATATGTAAACTGTTCTACCTGCTCTATTTTTTCCCCACCTATTTTAATATTTAGCTTAGCCTTTTTCTTTCTGGAAAATCGCATAACCTTTGTTTTATTAATATTGATTCTCATCCCATATTTATCGCACTGAACCTCCAATTATATTTATATATACACAATAAAATATATTACATATGTATATACATATATGCACAATAAATAAATAAATATAAATATATATATATATATATATATATATATATATATATATATATACATATATATATCCAGTTCGCTCTGTTACATAACAGCAAATATTTTTACAACAAACCTAGAGGAGATATTCAATACAAAAGAGTCTGAATGCTTGAACGAACATCTAATCAATACGAACCTTAATGCGTAAATTTTGTTGCTAATACGGCATATGTGGACCAATTATGTTAGAAATATAGTCAACCATTTGGGTTATGATAATTGAAACATTCGGCGAACGGTCCTACGATAAAAGTAGCATATTTATTTTTCAATATTTTCTTAAGATGGAGAGACATCTATTTGAATACCTGAAAGAAGCATTGTAAATTTTAAATTTAACTTAAATAAGAATATTTTTTGTTTTTAAAACTTTTAACATCTATTAATCTGTTTTCAATACTATACAACTCTTACATTGAAATCATCTTTCAAAAGGAAGAGAAAGACAAAACTGTTATAGAGGGGTGCTCTGTCCTCTTCCATGAAAAAGGTGACATGGACCACCGAAAATTCGAAATATTGTGATTTTCCTTTCTTATTTTTTTTCGTGTTTTCGTCCTTGTCCACTGGTGCTAATTTCATATACATTACTTTTCGCGTACTATTAGACTTTCACAAAAGTATTATAAATACATATATAAATAAATATATGTATATTTATATAATGTAAATTCACTAAATAGTCATAGCAAACACAGAAACTAAAACATAGAAAAGAGGGACTCACTGGTTCTCGAATTTCGGTGGTGCAACCACCTTTCTCAAGAGGAATATAGAACAGAACTCTCTCTCTCTATCTCTCTCTCTCTCTCTCTCTATATATATATATATATATATATATATATATATATATATATATGTATGTAAACGTCTTCCTTGGAGGATTAATTAGGAATGTCCTAGCTAATCTTCCAAGGAAGACGGAGCTCGATTCAGTCGAATTTATCAAGAAATAACGTGTGAGTATTCCTTTTGTGTGTTCTCATGTTGTGTGTTGCAAAGTTTTTTTTATTTAAAACTTCCGTGTTACTTCGAAGATATCATCTATAAATGTGTATATATATATAATAAAAATATATCATATATATATAATGTATATATATATAATATAACACCTTTGTGAAAGTCTCAAGGACGTGAAAAATAATGTGAAAGAATATTTTCAATATTTCATTGTACTTAACCAGGTAAACTTTTGTTATAGTAAAGTTCCAAACCAGGGAAAAAATAAGTTGATACACAAAGTATGAGATATAAATAATTTCATCTAAAACAGCAGTACTTCTGCTTTCTAGATTCAATTTACCCTGGCGTGTTTTAGAAGAAATTTTTCTCACAAATATAGTTTTCTACAGCTTTCTAAAAATTTTGCTCTCAGCATTGTACATTGTATATCTCAAGTCTTTACAATCGTCAACTGCTCCGGGTGTTAGTGGGTCATAAATCTCTAGAAGGCATTGGATCGGTGAGTTTGCTGTTCGGATATATTTCACGGTGCACATGTCGTGCTGACGGCAACAGATATTGACCTGGTACAGAAAAATTAATCTCATTGGACTCGTCATGAGCGAGAGTTAGATATACAGGCATCTCAAATGGCAAAAAGTACTTATGGATACAGTCCATGCAGATGCCCTAGAGTTGCAACTTAAATTTAAAAAAATATTTAATGGAATTCTACCTCACGAGGAGAAAGGCCCATTGGATATCTGAGGGGATTACAAAAAGAGTCATTATGAAAAAAGAGAGAGATATGGAATGATATACATAATAAAATACTTGGAGAGATCTAAAAGGAGGGTAGTAAATGTAGAAATTACAAAAAGGGTAATTTTCATAACAGAGAGAGATACGGAATAATATAAATAATATCATACTTGTACAAATATTTAAGGAATAAAGTAAATCGCTGTAATTTATCCATGGCAAATTTGAACAAAATCAAATAAAAATGAGAAGAACTCATTCACAATCACTCGAAACTCGCCACACTCCAATTAGACCAGAAGTGCATCCTTGTAGACGAGTGATGGACGTTGGATCAGTCCTGAGTGGGCTACTAATAGCTGTGGGCATCAAAATCTGCTCTGGTCCTTGTCCATGCCATTCTTCATCAAATGGAATTGGACAACTAACCAGTTTGATAGAGATGTGAACGCGGCAGCCATTAAAGGAGTCACCGTCCCATCGGAAGAGTGCAAAACGAAAGAGCTCCACTCGAGTAACCGAGGAATACGAGAACCAAATCATGGCCATCTCTTAATATAAATAAGTGCATTTGTCACATCGTTGACATATTCTTTTATATGGTTTGAAAATTCAACAGGAAATCATTCAATCCGAAATACTTTTCAGTAATTTTTATCGGCTCTAGGTAATTTTTATGTAGTGTGTGATTTTATTCGGCATAGATACATGATCATTAAAGGAAGATGATAAGCGTATATTGTGGGCTTTTGAAATTTGGGTTTGGAGAATGATGGAAGAGGAAAAATGGACGGAAAAGAAAAATAAACGAAGAAATACTTTTTATTGTGGGGGACGAAAGAGGAGTGTTGACAGAAATCCAAATGGTGCAGAAAAAGGGAATGCCGAGCATTTTGATTGATGATAAAATGTTAAGGAATATGGTTGAGCAGAGAATGCAGAAGGCAAGAAAGAAATGTGTATGGATATAATAGGCATATTGGACCGATTGAAAGAGGGAAAGATGTCTATTGAATTGAAGAAGGGTTTATAGTAATTTTGGGCGTTCGGCTGTATTTTCCTGGAGGAGTAATGATTGAATCTCTGGATAGCCTGTGTTTATCCAAAACCTACTTAAATGGGAGAATACCTGTTATATATATATACCATAAACACAGTAATCAACCCGAACGTCGGTTTAGTAGGTGATAGTAGAGCTCACCCATGTACTAGGCCCGACGGCTTAGGTCAGGTTAGGGGGGCCAGTTTCTTTCCCTGTGCCGGTTATGGTTTCCCAGGAAGATCTGGTACCCGAAAAATCAACTAGCTTGGGTGGAGCTGCAGGTGCTCAAAGTGCCTTGCCCGGGAATCGAACCCGGGACCCTCCGGTCAGCAGTCCAACGCTCTACCCACTAGACCACCGCGACCCGCATATATATATTATTATTAGGTAATCTACCGGTTAAGGTAGGTTTTTGGATGGACACAACAATCAAATAAACATTTTGTAACTCCAAACAAAACCCAATCCAGCAACCTAATCTACATCAGGTCCCTCTTCATCTCTGTGTACTTCTTTCCTCCCTTCATCCCATCCAACATCCCTATCCTGTACCTGCCCTTTCCTCGCTTGCCCAACATTCTCCCCTCTATTACCTTCTTCAACATTCCACTACCGCTCAATACGCCTTTCATCCATTTTTCCTGCCTCCATAGGATTTCTCTCAACAAACCCCTCTCCTCACCCACCATCTCCAGTACTTCCTCATTTGTTATCCTTTCGGTCCATTTCACCTTCTCCATTCTTCTCCACACCCACATTTCAAAAGCCTCCAATCTACGTCTATCCTCCTGCTTCAGCGACCACGTTTCCGCGCCGTACATAGCTACGCTCCATATCAGAGTTTTTACGAGTCTTGTCTTAACATCCCTACTCAACGTCCCCGTCATCAACTCCCTCCTCCTTGAGAAAGCCTCCTTGCCTAGCGCAATTCTTCTCCTTACGTCCCTACCACTTTGACCGTATTGGTCCAAAACACTTCCGAGATATGTAAACTGTTCTACCTGCTCTATTTTTTCCCCACCTATTTTAATATTTAGCTTAGCCTTTTTCTTTCTGGAAAATCGCATAACCTTTGTTTTATTAATATTTATTCTCATCCCATATTTATCGTACTGAACCTCCAATTCACTCAACAATGCTTGCAACCCCTTGGCTGACTGAGCAACTAATGCTTGGTCATCAGCAAACCTAACCGATTTTACGAATTCCCCTCCGACTTTCATTCCTACCTCCAGTTCTTCCCATGCCTCTTTAATCATTTCCTCTACATATACGTTGAACAGTACCGGTGACAATGGGCAACCCTGCCTTACACCTCTTCCTAACACTGCCCATCCGGACTCTCCGTTCCCCACTCGCACCTGAGCAGTCTGAGACATGTACAGGTTGCGGATCAGTCTCCTGTCCCTCCAATCCATTCCTATTTTCTGCAATACACGCATTAATTTTTCCCAATTCACTCTATCAAACGCTTTTTCGAAATCCACAAAACAGGCAAAAACGTCCTGATTGTATTCTATATTCCTCTCGACTAGTGATCTCATTACTGCAATGGCATCACGCGTACCTCTTCCTTTCCTGAACCCAAACTGATCATCCCCTAAGTAATCATTTGCCTTACTCTCTATCCTTTTGTTGATGATCCTGAGAATAACTTTAGCTGCGTGGGATATCAAACTTATTGTTCTGTAATCCTCACATGACGAAGCCTTTGCCTTTTTTGGAATAGGAACTAACACCGATCTCACAAAATCTTCCGGCCAGATTCCTTCCTCATAGATACTACGAATCAGTCCATATATGGCCTTCTTCCCACCTTTCCCTAACCATTTCAACATTTCTACAGGAATATTGTCCACCCCCACAGCCTTATTTGCTTTCATCTCCTTTAATGCCCTTTCTATTTCATCGTCGAGTATGCCTGGACCTAAGCTATCTTCTTCTACGTCATGTTCCTTTTCTATGTCTAACCTTGTCGGCCTAAGTTCTTTACCATACAGTGTTTCTATATATTCCTTCCATCTCTCTTGGATTTTTCCTGGTTCAACTATTATCTTACCCCATTTATCTTTAACTGTTAGCACACATCTTGCCTTCTTACTTCCCGATAATAACTTAACCTTGCTGTATAGAGCACCAATTTCACCCTTCTTCTGTAAACTTTCCATATCCTCGCATTGCGTTTTCCACCATTCTTCTTTTGCTTTATTTGTGGCCCTTCTCAATTTATTGTTTAACTCTTTGTACTTCATTTTGCCTAACTCTGTGTTTACATTTTTCCATCTTCTTCTCTCATCCATCTTTGCAATCATCTCATCCGTTACCCATGGTTTCCTTATCCTTTTCCCGTTAACGGTTCCTATAGTGTCTTTAGCGGCTTCCAATATCAATTTCTTGATACATTCCCATTTTTCTTCGATAGTACTCAGTTCTTTACCGTCATCCATCATTTTCTCTACAGCCTCCTGATACTCCTTCCTCGTTAATTCATTTACTGCTTCTAAATTCCAATTTTTAGCCCGCCGCCCTTGCCTTATCTTCTTGAAACGAACATTACATTTCATAACAACTAAATTGTTGTCAGAGTCCGCATCCGCTCCTGGGAAACTGTGCGAATTTATCACACTGTTCCTAAACCTGTGCCTAACCATAATATAATCTAACTGATACCTTTCTGAGTCATCTGGCATTTTCCATGTATACCTACGCCTTTTGTGGTGTCTAAACCATGTGTTAGTGATGACTAACCCCTGTCTCCTGCAGAATGCAATTGCTTTCTCCCCGCGTTCATTCCTCGTGCCTAACCCATAGTCCCCCACCTCACCACCATCTCTTCCTTCGCCTACCGTCGCATTCCAATCCCCCATCACTATCAAATGTTTCCCTGCAGGAACACTCGCGATGATATCCTCTAACTCATCATACATCCTATCGACTTCTTCCTCCTTGTGGTTGCTCGGTGGCATGTATACCTGAATAATGACCAAGTTCGTCGGCTCTGCTTTAATCTCTACGAGTAAAATTCTATCTGTCGCTTGCTCTATGTTGACTACGCTTCTTCCTACCCCTTTATTTAAAATTACGGCAACCCCTCGTTGGCTCTCGTCCCCGCCGCTGTATATTACTCTATAATTGTCACTCCAGTAATCCCCGCTATCCTTCCATCTCACCTCGCAGAGGCCTAAAACATCTATGTTACCTCTTTCCATCTCTCGCTTAATATTCTCTAAATATATATATATATATATTTTATTTATAAATAAATAAATATGTACATGCAGTATATGCATGCAATATGCAATCGGTGTTCTCCAATGTTTCTATATACTAGTATTATATATATATATATATATATATATATATATATATATATATATATATATCGATAATGCGGAAGTACTCACGAGAGCAATATAACTTTTGGACGGCACAATAGAGTCTGACCTGAAGAAGGCCTCGGAGTAGGCCGAAAGCTTAAATCATCTACAGTGTGAGTGTCCTTTTACGTGTTATCTGTTTTATTCTGTGTTCTATTGTGCCGTCCAAAAGTTATATATATATATATATATATATATATATATATATATACATATATATATATATATATATATATATATGGGTCGCGGTGGTCTAGCGGGTAGAGCGTTGGACTGCTGACCGGAGGGTCCCGGGTTCGATTCCCGGGCAAGGCACTTTGAGCACCTGCAGCTCCACCCAAGCTAGTTGATTTTTCGGGTACCAGATCTTCCTGGGAAACCATAACCGGCACAGGGAAAGGAACTGGCCCCCCTACCCTGATGTGTGAATATTCACACGCCGTCGGGCTTTGTACATGGGTGAGCTCTACCATCACCTACTAAACCGACCTTCGGGTTGATTACTGTGTTTATGATTTTATATATATATATATATGTGTGTGTGTATGTATATTCATTCACATAGTAATAGAGATAAGGAAATGGGAAAATGGGAAAGGAACACACATAAAGGACGAACACAAGGTGATGATGGCGATATATATATATATATATATATATATATGGGAGTCACTATATGTATTTTCATGTGGGTCGCGGTAGTTCAGGGGATAGAGCGTTGGACTACTGACCGGAGGGTCGATTCCCGGGCAAGACACTCTGGGCACCTGCAGTTCCACCCAAGCTAGTTGATTTTTCGGGTACCAGATCTTCCTGGGAAACCATAACCGGCACAGGGAAAGAAACTGGACTCCCTACCCTGATGTGTCAATAATCACGTGCCGTCGGGCTTAGTACATGGGTGAGCTCTACCATCACCTACTAAATCGACCTTCGGGTAGATTACTGTGTTTATGGTATAGATATATGTATATATATATATATATATATATATATATATATATATATATATATATATATATATATATATATATATATATAAATATATATATAAGTCTAATATACGAGGGTAGGTAGAAAGCTAATGCACACATGCTTGTAGAGCGCGAACAAAAACAAATGGGAAACTTGAGCGCAAAGTACATTTAAATACAATTATTAAGTTTTAAAATAAAATATATTTATTTTTAAACATCGGTCCAACACCTTCAAAGATGACGGGCAACACCTTCAAAGCTAACATATTTCTCCCAACGTGTCACAAGTTTCATTCATTCCGTCACTGAAAAATTCTTCAGACTCTTCTCGAATCTAGGACTTGACAGCTGTCATCACCTCATTGTCTCAGGTGTAACGATTACCCTTGAGGTGTCTCTTAAGTTGAAGAAAAAAATAAAAATCGCAAGGCGCAAGATCGGGGGAATACGGAGGTTGTGGATTCGACCACTCGACATCGGTCGTGTTTTAGAGTCTGTATTTTCTGAGAAGAATTTACCGTTGCTTCTCGTTCCAGAAAATCGGACACATAAACTCGGTGAGCATCCCAAAACAGAGTCACAAGAAGTTTCGTCAACAATTATGGCTTTTCCAGGATCACAACCACGAAGTTTTACTACATATTTATTGACAGTAGACTTATCATCAGCTTTGTCACCATAAACAGCCTTTAAACGACGACGAATCTCTGTAGGAGTCAAATATTAAGCAGCGAAAAATTCAACAACAGCACGCTTTTTAACTTGCGTTCATATAGCACTAGAACACGTCTCCATACTTCCGCTTCCCAAAATTCACTGAATGAATGAAACGACCTCAAACCTTCGCATGCATATTTAAGGAGAATGTTACTTCCACGTTCCACCAAGAGTGCTTCGGAAGGTTATTTTGTTTCTGGTCTACAAATATGTGTGAATTAGTTTTCAGCCTACTCTCGCACTAATTAAAGAAATTTTTTGTTCGTAACTGCTCCCGTTTTGGTTTCACTCGTATAGATATTAATGAAACGCCCCTCGAAAGAAGAATCATGTTTCTTTTGTCCTTAACTATGAGGTTAGACATGGTGGTATGAGTACATCAATGGAAGTAAGGAAAACTATATCCTTGCGTGAAGGGATATGTATGAGACTCTAACGAGGGTTTTGGCAGGGCGGGAGATGTCAGCCAACCTAAAGTTTAAGGAGGCGGGTGATAAAGCCAAGGATACGGATTGATGACGCTTCAAGTTGTAAGGTGAGCAAAGGTGTCTGGACGAGGCAAGGGAAGATATCCGCGCGGGGAATCAGGGCAACAAATCAGCTAGGAACGGTATAAAGAGCAAACACACGTCTATCATAAATATTTTTAGCGTAACAAAAATTATTCATGGAATAGCTGTCACCCTTCACGCTATGCCAATTCTTGGTATGGCAAACGAGAAAAAAAAACAAACTCATCTACCTCTTATAGAAAATTTTATGTATACATTAACAACTTAAGGGCAACTTAGTTAGGCAACTTAAGCATTATATAATTAAATGAACCTTCTCTGACGTTACTTGATGGAATCACTGCAAATACAAGAAGTGGTGAAATCATTCAATTTCTACCTATTTAATCCTAAGAATTATTGAAAATATGGACACTATTTGATATTAAATGGATGATTATACTATTTAAAACTATTTTTTCACGAATTATTACCAAAATTTCATTCACTGTAACGCTTTAGGTAATACATTAAATGTCTCTGTTATCCAAATTCATCAGTAGTAATCATGATAACCATACCCTATATTGAAAATATGTCTTTCTAGATTTGCCTTTATATCTATTGATACTCCATATTCGTTTTGGTAGTTTTAGTTTTCAAGGGAAATAAAGTAATATGCAGACTTCTGGTGTCGTAAATCAAAGAGCGCCAAGTTTCTTAAACATAAGAATCCCGATTATATCTTGGTACGAGCGTTAAGCAAGGAAATATCCTTTTAAGTACTATCCATTTAAAAAAAAGACCTGGCTATATCTGAATATATTTTTTCATTTTTATATTCCGATTTACTCGGAAAATAATGTCATAATGCTTAAGTTACACTTAGCAGCAATGGAATAAATGAAAGGATTTCCTTCCTGTAGGTACCCTTTTTGACACTTGGATATTTATTTGTTTACTTATTTAAAAAAAATAAGCCTTTATGTTGCCATAGGTACAGCTTTTTCAGCTACAGAATTTTAGCCATAAGTTATAACATATACACAACTCATGGCTAAAAATTTCATGATATTTTAATTGAAATGCTAAATTAAATTTTACAATATAGAAATTATAACTCTGATTAATATTAACTATGATACTGTTCTTGAAAGGTATTTTAATATGACCGCTTTTTCTTTAATGTTATTAATCCAATCTTGACTCTGGGGAATTTCAACATTATGTCAGCTTTAAGGTAAATGCACCAATAGTAACTTGCGTATCGTAAATCCATATGTAGTGAATATTTAAAATAATTCTTATTAATTTACATGCATGAATTTTGTCGATTTTTTGAGAAAACAAAGCACTTATCAATATTATCCTGGTTTACATCTAAAAACGAGATCTCGAAATCATAGTTGTGGAATTTCTACTGAAACGCTGACTTGTTGTTACATATTCAACTTCCTAATCAATCCGTCAAGACAACAGTTACAGCTCATGTAGCCACAAGCTCACTGAAGCCATTAATTCAGTTTCAATTCGAGATAACCCAAAGGGCGGCATTTGCTTGCGCAAGCATACTGAGTGCCTCATTTCACACAACCCCTCACGTGAATTCGGAGGGCACTGAAGCTGTAAAGCCGTGATCAGATCGTTTCCCACATAAGCAGTCCTAAGACAAAATATGCACATTGTTCATTTGATGATTCTTCCAAAAATACTCATTTCTTGCCACAGTAGTATTTGTCTGTCACGATTTCGTTATGGATGTAGGTACAGCTTAATCAAGAACGGAGAAAATTTTAAGCTAGTCGGTAAAAGTTGTGGTGATTGCCCAAGTTACAATTCAAGAAATGTTTGCGAAAAAAGTATGATTAATTATTAAAACTTTCCGTATATTAGAATTTTGGTGAAGCACTACAAAAATTCCGCGTTACTCCTAACAAAATAAGAATAATAGTCCACAGATTTAGGGAAGATGTAGTGAAAGTTTGTCATTATGATATAAACAAAATTTGCACTTTTCCACACATTTGCTTGTAACGTACAACGCGTTTCAGTTCATCGAACCATCTTCAGGTACAAGAGTTGTACCTGAAGAAGACTTATAAAAGTCTTGTACCTGAAGATGATGATTTGATGAACTGAAACACGTTGTACGTTACAAATAAATCTGTAGAATAGTGCATTTTTTTATTTATAAGGATAATATTATAGGGTTTTAAAAAGTTCCTAGAGGTCAGTGTAATAGCTGGCGAAATTACAGACCACGGAGCTCGCTCTAGCTCGAATTGCTATCCAAATATATTACAATGTAATATGATTTTCTTCGCCTATCATACTATGGTAGTAGATATCGTTCTCGCTGCCGTTTGCAAACTTAGCATGCATTCAGACTACTTTTCTATCTTTTTTAATATTGATTTTTTTAGCCGTTATTCAATGACTAAAATATCGAATATCGCAATCATAAAAAACTGATTACGCAGAAATCTATACGGAACTAGAAATAACTTGTCATGGGATGGGAATATTAGATGAAAAGATGATGGCAACAGGATTAAAAATATTCCGATATGTGAGTTCAGCTTGTACGATACCAATTTCCGAGTTATGTAACCCCATAACTTTTGAAAATCCTTTATTAATTGACGGTTTAAAATAATAATTCTCCATAAATAATTTGGATTATACACCAGGTTATAGATAAAACAAAACAAGATGATTAAAAATAATAATTTAACTACTCGGTTATCCCAGGAAGGTACCATTAGAGAAAAGGGTTTAGCTAAATATCTCAACTAAAGTCAATTTTTACTTCAAATAATGATTGAAAAAGCGAGTACACAAATTCCTCGGCATGCTACTTGAGTGATGGGTTATGATGCTCTGCGCTCTAATTGTCCTTACGGGCATTGATCACCCACTCAGGAACAAACCATTCTGCCCAAAAAAAAACACGAACTCACGTGGACATAACTGTCATCCTCGGGCTATAAATTTCCCCTCAATCGAGGATCAAACCACGGGCACTAGGAAGGAAACCCTTAACCTTTCCTAACCTTGCGGAACCAAGTAGATCCACGAGTGTACCTCGAGTGCTGCCGGCCCTACCTTCTCGCTGCAGGGCAGGGAACGAGAGAGGTCAGAGGGAGGGTGAAAGTACGCCGGAGATAGCGGCGGAGGCGAAAGGAATACGGGGGTGGTGCTAACCAGGAGTTCGGGACACGAAAAGTAAGGTGAGCGGGGTGTGGGGGGGTTGGAAGAGAGAGAGATATAGGCAGATGTTAGTGGGAGTGCCCATTAATAACACGGGTGAGTGTTCCCGGTTAATGACTGATGAGAGATCTCGCACCCAAACGGATGTTTGCCCATTGTGGTGACGAGAGGCGCGCGCGAGAGGGTTTGCGAGGAGACGGGTCCGGAGGGGGCTGGGGGTAGAGGCGCAGGAATGGGGTGGGGGGTCCTGCTGCGAAAATGGTGGTGAAGGAGGGTTGGAAGGAGAGAGGAAGGTGGTGACTGGGGACGAAGGTGGGGTTTCGCGGGGAAGGGAGGCGAGAGGATATTCGGGGACTGTAGGGGGGTTTTGGAGGGTCACGCCCTGTGGGCTAGAACGGAGAGCCGCAAGGGCCCGGGGGTCCCTGCTAGTATGCCACGTCGCTGAATTATCGCAAAGTGAACAATACGAGGGCCTCAGTCTTAACCGATCATGCACAGGAATTCTCTTGGTCTCTCCTGTGCAATGCCCCTCTCGCCCATTCGCCCCATCGAACGTGTGTATCTCCACTCCCGCCCTATGCTTGACTTTCTCCCTCTCGCCCCCAAAACAGACCTCCCATCCATCTCTTACCGTCCTATTGCTCTGCCCGTAATCCCTCGCGGTACTCCCTTCTCTCGAAATCACCTCGACTTTAATGCTATAGCAATCATCTCCGCACACTATGATAAATTGAATCACCACTCCAAAGAAGCATCAGTGGTAAGGGTAATAATATCATGCGCTTACCTAGTATGCATTGAGAAAAGGAAAAACCCATCTTCTCAACCTGTGTGATGGTCTTTCACCCTACTGCGTCTACTCCCTACCTGGTGATATTTTTAGAAGGCACAAATGTGTCTCTTGATGCAACCCTTGATATTTTGAAATTACGATTTCAATAAACCTTTACGATAAATCAAAGGTTTTTATTGCGAGATGTTGAAAAAATGTGTAATAAAATTAATTAGAATACATAACTAATATCTATTTATTTATATTACCAAACAATACGCGTATTTCAGGTCGAAGACGTCCTAATCAGGCGCAGAAGTTAAAAGAAATTTTGAGAGCATTTATGTTTCACTTATTTTCATCCGTTATCGTATCCTAGAGCAAAACTGTTATAGGATTTGAAGGATTAAGAATATTATGTAGAATGTGTAGATGAAAGTAATTCATACATTTAATTGCCAAGACTTTTCAAAGAGGGACTTCAATCTTTAAGAAAATAATGCTTGGCGATTACCTTATTCAACTTCGAGAATGAGCATCGCTTTTCATCTGTCAAGTGTGTGAAGTCAGTTTTTATGAATGCGTTCAGTTGTGCATAGTAAATTTTTCTTTTTTAGCTCCCCCATCTCTTCTTTCTTCCCCTCCTCTAGTTCTTTTTAGCATTTCTTCAAATTGATTTTCATCCTACTTTCCCTTTTAGACTAGAAAGCTTTCTTTATATATGTCCTTTAAATGTATAACCAATACGAGTCAATCGTGTGTTTTAGGTCATTTAAGTTATGCACTGAATTACAAGTTCCTTGAAATTTCCATTTAGAATATCAGGGATTGGTATACACGACGGTTGAACTTCTATCCCCAAAGTCAGACTTGTAGTGAGCTACGAATATGATGAATTGGGTATGAAAAAAATACGATGGCTGACCGGAAAGTAGGCCTAGCTTGGTGGTGGGTAAGGTTTGAACCACAATCTTGCTGCCTATACGTCCCTACACTTAGTGTGCATCCTGCTGTGGTAGTGTGCAGACTGTAGTCCTTCTACTTTGCTCACTGTGAGCTGTTAAAATGTGCACTGAGCTTTCTGAAGTGTACAGAGACGGAATAATGAGTGATAGCGGAATGAGACAGAGACGTATTTACGTAGTTTTAAAATGATCGAAGAAATTTTCACGACGAGGACCAAAGTGGTCGGCCTAGCCTTGTGACAGATGATGTGACGGTGAATTTTAACGAAAAAATTCGTGAAGAGCGTCGATTTACGATTACGCATCTCATGCTAGATTTGGCTTGTAACATAGCGCTTTGACAGTGATGGAGAATTGCATGCTGGTGTAAACAAGTGATAAACAAGTAAGATTTCTTCGGAGAGTGAGTTGAAAAGCTTATTTATTGCTATGACAATGTCTCAATTTGATTAGCAACTACGTATTAAAATAATTTAAGAATATGCCTTTTAAATGAATATAATAAAACCTTGCCTTATTACTTTTTTAATATTTTATTTCAAAACGAAAGTTACTTTTTAGTCGAATTTTGCTGACAATTCGCGGGATTTTCTATTGTAGCGCACATTTTTATAGTTCACTGAGAGCAACATAGACTCTCAGTCTGCACACTACTACTGTAGGATGCGTACTAAGTGTAGGGACGTTTAGACACCAAGATGGTGGCTTTAGACTTACCACCCACCACCACTCTACGCCAAAACGTAAGTTACTTTTTGACAGCCCTTGTACAAGGGTTAAATCCATATTGTAGTTCAAATTAGCCTTAACGGTGGCGGATGGAAGGAAATCAATTGGAACTGGACCCACACGAGTATTCTTTAGAGCATTATTAGTGATTCATTAAAGAAAGTACTGAGATATTATAGAAACAATGTTCTATCCTTAAAATATAGTCAATAGATTCAGGCGAGATGAAGTGGAAGTTCGTCATTTTAAGAAAAACAAAATTTCCAGATTTAAATCTATGCAAATGTGCAAATTTTGTTTTTCTCATAATATCCTTAAAATTTTATCAATTACTTACTTTATTTCTATTTTTGGACCTCCTGAATTCGTTAAGTTTTGAGTAGTCGAGTGGAGTTGTATTCGAATGTAATGTAGAGAAATATTTGAATACCAGGCCTCCAATATATAATATAAAACTGTTGTCTCTGACGTACAATCTCGCTATTTTTATTGACACTTTTCTCCTTCTCTATTTAGGCGGAAAATAACGCTGAAAAAGTGGAACCTGAACAATTTCTGTGACTCTTATTCATTACACCTCTCTCAGTTGTTCATTTCTTTCCGTTTGACGATGCTATCATCTAGTTGTAATTACACTTGAAAGGACAAAATAATTCATAACTTTGCAATGCAGAGGGATGCTTTTTAAGTTTTGAATCGAAATGTTGATAACTTTCTTCATTCAGCAGATTGATTTCAATGTCTATTTGAAGAATTCTTTGTCATCAGACAACAAAAACTAAGATTGTCAATCAAATGTTCTCATAAGAGGATATATTTACGATTTCCAACATTTATATACTTCACTATTTTCTGCTGTGTTCTCATGGAGATACACGAGTGTTTCTAGCGTTTTGAAGCTCCACACTTTCATTTTCACTTAAATTCATAGTTACTCTTAAACTCGCATAAACTTTTTATGCCTTCATTCCGTCCTTTGTGCTGGGTAATACCCAATAGTGCACAGTAGAGCAGCATGGCGCTCCGTGTTAACATACGTTTCTGTCTTTTATGACTTTTTTTTATTTCACAAACCCCACTCAGGAAGAGGGCTTTGCCATTCTCTCTCTCTCTCTCTTATCCTTGGTTCTAAATTTTCGTGGTTTATTCCTCTCGGTCTTGTCATACATATTTTGAGCATTTAATCTCCCCAGACCACTAAATACTGTTTTAATGCTAGAGATATTTTAACGTTCCACTTTCCCTGTTAGGCAATTTTTCAGCGCGCAAAAATGTAAAATTTTAGCATTACAGGAGTCTCTGATTCATGTAGATAAGGTATTTTGGCGGGCAACGCAGCTCGTTCTCTTGTTGTCTTGTCAAAATACATGTACTACGACCGGCAAAATTTCCAAACTCTAATACAAATGCATCGTGAAATGAGTTATTTATGCCATTTTATTGCCTCCCTGATCGTAGTTATGCGGGAGCCGGTTGGAGGACTCACGCGGAAAACAGGGAGAAAAATGAGTGAAAAAGATGGAAGAAAAGGGTTTCGGGGCATGTAACTTCCCAGTCTCTCCAATCCGCTGTGCTCCACAGACAGCTGTCCGCCTTCCTAGCACTGCGGACCTATTTTGCATGCCTCCCATACCTCTATTTATTTCAGCCCCAGCCCAGCGAACCTTCCGCCTCCCTTACCAGAACCGAAGACTCCCAACCTTCTAAGCAGTCGCTCTTCAGGCTTTTCATCTCCCATTCGATCCCCTACCGCCTTTAGCCCTTCTTCTCCCGCCGTCCCTCCCCTCTCACGATAACATTAACCCTCCTCCCCATCAGAAACCCTCCCGATCCCTATCTGAACCTTCTATTCACCTCATCTGTAATCTCCCAACCTCCCCCTCGTGTTCGGTACCGTTTTCTCTGTTTCCCTACCCATAATTCCTTCTCCACCCGACGCTATGTATCTTCTTCCATCTTCCAAGGTTCCCGCTCACATTTTGCCGCAGAAGTTATTTTTCAACAGCACGAATGCTTGGTAGTAGAGAAATGCGTAGATCAAGGAATAGAGTAGCTAAAGGCGAGGTTCAGCAAAGAAGTTGAGTGGGAGCAGAGGAACGAGAGACATCTTTAATAATGTCATGTAATATCATTAACATATCATAACTAAAATGTGTGACACTTTAAGAAGTGTAAAGAAAGGAGAAAGATAAGAATAAAAGATAAATACCAAGAAAGAAATGTTGGGAAGTTAGAAATAAGATGAGCATAAAAGTGACTGGGAAATGAATGAATGATCTCCTCGGGAATGATGCGCATGGATGTGTCGGAGTTAGAATAGGATTTTTGAGAATGAACATAAGTTCTTTACCAAACTAAGCTCTGTATTGTAAATCGGCCATAATTATGGCGTTGGTGGACTAGTGGTAATTGAAGAACGTACGCTGATATCAATATCACCGTGCATCATTGATGATCATCATAAAGAGGCGGGGAACCCGAATTTTATAGGGAGAAATGACCACAATTTTAAGGTAAAATGCCGGGCACAAAGAACGAATAAAAAGAAATTTTCTTTTCTAAATAAAACAATTGTTGATTGGAATAGTTTACCTGCAAAAATTTTTAAGCCCTTTCCTAACAGAGTCCAAACTTTTAAGAAAAGATGTAAACAACTTCTGTAATCATTTGATTGATGTGTTGTATAAAATTAAATGTAATAGCTTAATTTTTTTTCTTGTTGATTGGGAAACAAATGTTAATGAAATGGGGATTTTTTTTTATGTACTACTGATTGGTGTTTGGAAATTTCCTTAGTGTATTTTTTTTTCTTTTTTCAGACTTATTTTATTTATTATCTTTTGTGATGTTGATTGTATTTCAGAAACCATGTTATTTTTCCAAGGCAAGTTTATTGTAACACTTGGGACTTGTGTGCCACCTGACATTTGTCTATTTGCACATGTAAATTTTAATAATAATAACAAATGGCAGCACCGTGGAAACGAATTGGGTTTAAGCAGAAATACGTTATTTTTCATCATAATTACAATCTTTCCCAATATTGGCACCGTAAAATTCAAACTACGCAATAAGAATGAGTAAATAGGTAATAAAAAGGGTATTTTCCCTCTTTATAAGTAAGCTAACGTTTTCTCTGGCAAAATAAGAGTCAAATATTGTCTGTATAAAAATGTTGCAATAATAATTCATGAGTGTTAGCAAAGAAGTAGGTCCTCGAACATATATTTATATGAATCTGGTTTCGAAATGGAATTTTAATCACTGTCGCTAACCGATTTAAGCATTCATTATAACCTCTCCATGTTAGATTCTTAATTAGAGCGTCTCATTCTTTTCGATATCTTATCACGGAATCCACATTTAGAAAATCCCTTAAAATTAATAACCATACCATCTACGGAAGATGGCCTAAGAATGAGCAGGAGAAATATTTAATGGAAGATCAGAAAATCGTCTCCACTATAATTATTTATTCACGATTCTCTTTTTCCAGCTGAGTGGTGTATCTAAGGAACGCATTAAAAGGTCTTATGATGAAGCCCCTTGGCTTCTATATGGAATAGTGTAAAATTTTTGAGCACCAAGTTCTCATTTAGGATATTCCGAGAAAAGCGTTTCAAGTATTTCGGTGAACGATACGATTACGCCAAACGTCTCAAAACTAAGTCCACTTGAGACACTCCAAGTTTGCGGTAGACCAACGCTAGCACCGGGTTTCTCTCTGCATCCCCTTCCTTCATACTTCTCTCTAATTAACTTCCTATCTCTAAGTGCTCTCAGCTGCTTAGGTGCTCCAGGCAACGGTTGCTATAATTCCGTAAATTCCAATCCCGCCCACCACTCTGACCCATTGGATTCCTCTGCATATTGTTCTGCGTCACAAATCCTAAGAATTTTTCAACCCGTACATTTTTAGCTCGTTTTTCTCCTAGTTCTTTCTTCGTGTTCCTTTCCAGGAACTCTGAATTACATATTAGATTTCTTTTGTGTTATACTATTCGAAAAAAAGAGAATAACTAGTAGCTGAGGAATAGGGGAAATCGCCGGGTTGAATCAGAAGTCAAGGAAAAGGTGGATGTAAGATATAATGAGAAATTCTCAAAGTGGAAATAGAAGGCAGACCCTTAGATGAGCGGGGAAAGGGGAAGAACAGATTCGTTTCCATGGACGACATGTATGGAGAGGGAAATATAATGAGATGATACAGAAATTGTAAAGGTTGCAAAATTTATGAAATGAATTATTTCTTAGAATGTTTGTGAAAAATTAATGACAGTTTTTCGTAAAAGGACGCTATCTGCACATATCATACTAAAAAAATGAACAGATTTGAATAATTTAATATTAATCAAAATCTGATCGGTTCGTGAACACTCTGCAAGGAAAGTTGTTCCTTCATTTTGTTCAGTGAGTATAGCCTTCGATCATTTCTCCATAACTGTTCTTCTTTATGAGCAAATCTCCACAATTTCCGATTACTGTCCCTTCCGCTGTGTATTACAATGTTTTAAGAACTCAAAATATACCAAACCGATAAATAGTTTATAGATATTTGTATCGAAGAGCCATAATATCACTGAGAATCTCTCAGCACCCATTCTTTGTCAAGTCCTTTCTCCTGTTCTTTCTCTACGTCTTCGTTTCCCTCGACCCTCCCTTCGTATCGATCTCCTGAAAACACACACTATCTCCCTCTTTCACTCTCTCATCTATAAATCATTCACCAAGGTTCCTCCCCATCCCCTTTCACCCACCTCCATCTCTTACCTCTTCATTCATATTCCTCTCTTCTCTATTTACTCTTCACCTGCATAATTCCCTCATAACTCTCCCCCTTACCATATTTCTCGGGGTGTTTTTTTAAACATATTTTTTATACTTTTCGCCTTTAAACGCTTTCCTGCGCATCTACTCGAATATCTCCTCTGATATATTTCTTTCCGTTTGTTCCAAATTAGTTGAAAAATCTAGGATGATTCTTTTATTTATCACATGTGCACACGAATGACGTTGAATTAGTGCGATTCCCTAAACGAAAAAAAAACTATATTTGTGCCACAATAATTGAAATTTGTCAAGGAAAATAGAGAATTATTAAACATTAAAAAAACTTAGCAAGAGGATCTTATATCTAAACGATGCAAAAGATCAATTAAAAATTATTTAACAACTGGCAATAATTGCCGTAGATTTTGGAGAACAAGGTTTAAGCGAGAATTGAAATAATCCTCAACGCATTTTACTTTTTCCAATTATATTTGATTCGTGAAAAACAACGGAGAACTTCATTGTAAAATAAAAGTCTACAAAATTAATAATTCCGTCAAAGAGATGAAAAATTCAAATACCAGAGTGATTAACAGACAAGCAGCCTATACGCTTCCATTTACGATATTTCTTTAAATAATTCGCTGAAATATATATCCATAATATCTTATATTATAATAATATCATATTACCGTCTTTTACCGCATAATACCATGATATGTGTTCAATAAAGAGGGATCATAAACTTTTATTCGTATAATTTAATGTGCAAAATTTGATTGCAAGTTTTGTTGTTAACTTGATATATAATTTTTAGTGATAGAAGATTCATTGATCTAACTTCAGCAATGCGTCAGCGGCGATAGCCGTTGCAAGAAGAAACGTGTTTATTTTCCCTCTACCCGCTTCTAACGATGAAAAACGAAATCCACGAAGGCGTTTCTTCACACTAGAGAACAGGAGAAAGTAATATGGGACCTAACCTGGGAGGATGAGGAAGTCACTTCAGATTGGTATTCGCGAGGCGATTACAATTTCGCATGGGTTTCGGTTTGCCCATTTCACATAAATACGTCACATGTGCAATTTTTCTGTCACCGAAGTGTGGGTGGCACTTTTCATTTCAAGAGAACTTTTCAAATTTTCCTATGGTCATCTTGACTTTTATGTTTATTTTCCTAATACCCGTGCCCTATGCTAATCGTTCACCATTCTATGAACATGATATTCTCAATGTGTCAAAATATAATCTCTGCTGGGTAGCTCTGTAAAATAGACCTTCCGCATGCCTCCTGTAGCATTAAACAGATCTCGACTTTTCCTGATTTACTCAGGCGAAAGCAAAACTTTAATGCAAAGTCTCACGTGTTATCTCCGTTAATGCTACAGGCAAACCAAACATGTTTCAAACCAACCGAATTTTTTATACGAACTGTGGTGAAAAACTAATAAAATCTCAACCAAATATAAAGCACACTTCAGTCTAAAAAAAGACAATGAAATTAAATTCTTAAATGCACAATATTTAGTGCAAGATTTTTTAGTGTTTGACTCCTATTTATTGAAAAGTTGACTAAGTAATAGGACAATTAAACTCACAATAGGACACTTTCTACGATAAATATTAAAGAAATAATTTAATGGCGATTTTCTTCGAGCTGTCAATATGAAAGAAAGTCTATCATTTCCATTAAATCTTATGTAAGTTGGCGTGGAATAGGCAATCAAAACAATAGGATTTGAATTCATTGTCGTATGATTAAAACACCCTCAGGACGAGCGGAGAGCTAATGAGGGGTGAGTGTGGGGAGGCTGATATACGAGAGAATGATATTCCATGGATAGCAGTCGGTGAGCTGCCATTTGTAGTTCGTGTAGAGCACATTATCACTTGCAAAAGCACTTCGCCACATCGCGGACTCAACAAGGTTGACGCACTCCAACCTCTCCCTCGAGTGCTTGGAGTACGCGGGTGATGCTGCACGCGATCCAAGTGGACATCGCGCGCCCGGAAAACGCTCCATTCACCCATCTACCAGCCAACAGACCCACCCACCAAGACCTCCTCTCTCCCCTCCCTCCCCCGTCCACTCCAAGACCCCTCTGGGGGAAGGGGTGGAGAGGCGTGTGAGGATTCCCCCTTCCTTCCTTCTCTACACCCCTATCCTCCCACCCCGCCCCTTTTCCCTAACAACCTAACTACACACACACACTCGGTTTCCCCAGCCACCCATCCTCCTTTCCCAACCTCGACGCCGCCCTCTTCCCCCCAGCACTCGAGCCCCTCGAGGCACGGGGTGGATCCCGCCGCCCCCTCCCCACCCATCTCTCTCCCTCAACTTGCACTAGAGTCCATCCAAGAGAGGCGATGCGGACGTCGGAGCAAAATTCGGATCGCCTCAGCAATGGCAAGAGCTCGCAATGGTTAACCGACGCACTTACTTTGATTGAATTACGACCGTTTAGCTTTCTAAGGTTTTTTTGTCATTGCGCCTGGCGAGCACCCTTGAGGACGAATTGACATGGAACCAACCGAGGGTGTGTGGGATGGAGAAGCAGGACGCCAACTGCGGTGTGTGTGTATAGCCAATCCGAATACGGTTCAGATTTTGTTACCCGAGGAAAAAATAGCGTTGGCTTAAAATGCGCTGGGTCGTTAATAGTTCTCAAAGAGCAGACAAATATGACCCGATGGTGGAGTAAAAGAGTACGTCAACGCGTTCACCCTTACATATATGCTTTTCTTGGATTTTTGCTATCATAAGAACTCCTTTTGAGAGTCCAAGAATACACTTCTGCTCATTAAATAAAAATTTCTCGTTCATGAACTACTTTGTACAGAGAAAACCTTTAAGGGCGTAATCAGACTGTTATATCCTGCGCGAAAAACTGTTTTACACTTTAACATTTTCGTACGTGAGGATAAATGAAATAAGGTGAATTTTAAAAATATATTACATTTTGCTGGGAATGAAAAAAGCTTATAATAAGAAAATTTGGAAGACATTGGCATTACAACTTCATAAACCATGCCATTTTTTATTCGAATTTTATACGAGAGAATTAGTAAAATTAAAAATTAAGCATCCTTTCTGGTATTATTTTATGATGGGGATTGGTCTCAATCATGTCTAAACATAGTACCTCGTCTCACCTCACGAAAATTTCACAAAACATTAAAAAAGTTAAATACTTATTCTGGAAAGGAGAATTATGCACTTATATATCAACAACTTTAATAAATGACGAGTATTGTGATACCCTTTTCGTAGTTTACACATGCTTAATTAATTACAGTTTTGATAAAATTTGTCAAAACTAATTGCATAAGCTTCTTAAAATTGTAATTATGGCCTCCAACAGACTGTAAATATATTACTAATAATGCAAGAAATGTTAAATTGATTGGCCTCAGATATATATATATATATATATATATATATATATATATATATATATATATATATATATATATATATATATATATATATATATATATATATATATCATTTATCTTAATTGCGGAAAACAATTCTATACACATGACGCAAAAAATTGAATATGCGTTCCTCCCTGGTCTAATTAGTATGAGATTATACAATTTTTTACAGTAAGATTAACGTTTTATGTGTATTTTTTCAGTTTTCAATCATTAATATGTTTTTGTAATAAGATATTTTATTACTTAATGTAGAAAAACTTGAAGCTACGTAGTGCCTAACGATCAATCTTTTTCATTCAATTCTGACCATAATTGTTAATTTTTATTTGAGGAACAAATCATAAATTCCATATCATCAATGGTAAATACGGGTTTTTACAAGTACCAATACATTTTACCGAAACAATCGATACAGGGAATAACTTCAAATCAAGTGTCACCACAAAGAAGTCTAAACTGTCATACGAATTGATCCAAACTTCAGCGCCTAATGTAAACATTAACCGACTAATTCTCTTTGGAAAACATAAATTTATTTCTGTCTGTGACTTAATTGCTACTCCAAATCTAACAAGTACAAAGAAACTTAAGGAACACTGAAATTAAAGAGTATTACACCACTGAGTTTCATCTCCTACAGAAAAACTATTTTCACGTGATACTAACGTAATAAAGGCTCAATCCATCCTTATTTACGTACAGTGGCAACAAAACTTTTAATTGGCATCGAAAATGAGTTTGTGCCTTCCTCCGTGCAAACAAAAAACCGGGACTCTGCTCGAATTTCGAGGGAACCGAACTACAACCCGCTCTCAGACTTCTCCTTTTCGTTCAAACGAGACCGTAGGCGTCGGGATGAGGGGAATTCTAGGTGAAAATAAATGAGCAGAGGAGGGGAGCACAAAGGCCGACATATAATCGTCTTCAATAAAGTTCTCGGGTTGACTTTCCTGTCGCGAGAACGTCTTCAAAATCTTCAGGTAAAAGACATGGTAAAACAATACGAGTGAGAAAATAAAGAGTTACATAATTGCTTTAATTTGTCACAAGAAATGACTGTGGTATTTTATCACGAGGTAAAACGTTTTTTTAATTAGTCATATTTAATCAAATTAAGTTATTTACTTAATCAATTTAAATTATTTTTCTGTCCTTGGGGAATAGGGTAACTGGAAAGCTTGAGATAGTCATTATCTCATGATGATTATCCAGAAGCAAATAAAAATATTTGTTGAATATTGTTTTTATTCCCAGTGAAAAGGTTCCTAGAACTTCGGGTTTGCCTCCTGGTGTTGATCGATTTTTCGGTAACATGCCGATCTTTCCTCTTCTTCGCTACCTCGTGGAAATTATATCTCCATCCATAAAATTGACTTGTTTGTTTGTATCGTTTTGTTTATAAGATAAGGATTGGAAGTTTACATATTCATCGTAGTAAGGATGGTTAGTCACTATTTTTGTGCCACCATTCTTTTTATCACTATTACGAAATTCTATAGGCCCGAAATTCTTCACCGGTTGGACTTCATATGCGGGTCACCTAAGTCTTCACTCTGAATTCAGACCTGAAACAATTTGGTCACTAGTCGTGTTCTCTAACTACTGGGATTCTAAGGATGAGATGAGTCTTTAAATCTATTATTTTTTATTGCTCACATCTGAGTATCGATTAAATAACTTTAGTCTATGTGTACTATGATGAAATAATGGCATAGGCCTATTAATGAACAAATCGTAAAAGTCCATACTATTTGCATGAAAAGAATATTAGAAAAACTAGAAATTTGATATAAATCGATTTTAAATACCTTATTATTATTACATTTTGCATACCTTAATTAATTGATTTTTTCCATTCCAATTCAGTATTTTTATACGTCATGCATCAGTAAAATAATTATTCTGCTGCTAAGTATGAAAATGGGAATTTTTTGGAACTAATAGGAGTAAAATATTGTGGTGGACACTTCCATCAATACCCTGGAGATTAATATATGGACAAATTTCATATTATTTTTGTTAAATTTTAGCATTTGACATTATCAAGTCAATTACGAACGGGACACTTTCGTGTTATTGAAATACTATTAATGATCAATGATATTTAGAGTCGTTTCGGCGGTAAGACGGTAAGTTTTGGTTTTAAATAAGTGAAAAAATGTGCTTTTATATTTTTAATAAATAGTTGAACTCAAAATTCCTTCCATTTCCGTAATAAATTACTGTTACTTCAATTGTAATGTGAGCATCGATTGTTTTCCTCTCATTTTTATTTGGTGTTCTGAATGTAAGAAGTGTTAACTGTAAATTCTACCTTGCAAATATTATAAGTGTAAGCGAAAACTCAAGACTGAACGTTTTTGTCCCAGCAAAAGACTTGGGCTATATCTGGTTTGTCATTCCCTTCCATCCTGACCACGAAAGACTATTGAAATAATCTTTGGATAACCTAAATTTAAGAATATTCTTCAGGCTATTTAAAGGGCAGGAGAGAAATAATTTACCTTAAAATAAAGGGATGGATTTCTATTTAATATTATGATATAAATCGAATTTAGGCAAAGAAAATCTTAATATAAAAGAAAGGCAAACTAGGTCATTGATGCAGGACACTGAAACTTCCGAAAACAGCTGAAGTCCTATCAAATGAAAGTTTATTGAAGAACTAGATATAATGTACGCGTATCATTAATTGAAATGTTGGAGCAAAACGGGGAGTGGCTATAAGTCCTACCTTCAACTGGAAGAACTTTGCCACTACGATACTGTGTCCCTTATCCCTGCAGAGAGAAGGGAATGACACATGAAATATGGAATAAGTAGTTTTTGCGTGCAATTGTTTCGGGACAAAGCGTTGAAGCGTTAAGGAGGTGATGATGCAAGAACCGGAGTGGAGAAACGAGTTATTGAGCCGCCGAGGGAATGTGCTTACCAAGCGTCAGAAGGAGCGGAGTGGCTGAGGAGGGTACAGCAGGCAGGCGGGAAAAACAATGTAGAGTGAGTCATCGGAGGGGCGAGCTGAAATGATAAAAAGAAGAAGTTAAAAAAGTAAAAGAGGAGGAGGGTGCTCCAGAAGCGACGAATATTTTCCTGGAGTGCCAGGAGGGTCAAAGGGCGATGGACGGAGGAGGCAAGTAATGTAATGCCTTCTGGAAAAGAAGTGAACGAGTAGCTTTGACCTTTCCTCCCGTTCTCCTGCGTCTCCTCGAGGAATAAAAGGATAAAAAATATCTCATCGTTCACTTCGAGCAGGAAAAGATATTCCGAGCTCTTCGGAATGCGATAAAAGTCGTCTAGCCCTCACCCACTTGGTGCGCTTACTCTTTCGTACCAATTTTAGTACGTTCATTGATTCAATCTATTGAAAGTGTTCTTTTTGACTCTATTACTGTAAGCCTCCCTCGGGCAGTAACAAAAGTATTATTACATTGAAGTTGTTTGCCTAATGTCTGCAAAGAGAAGCACTTATTCAATTTGGCGAAGAAGTTACTCGGCAGAAAGTGAATAGAGACAAAATACAATAGCCACGTACACAATTATTAGTATGATATATCTGCTCAGAATTATATATTCATAGAATCTTAAACCAGATATAATATGGAAGTTTCATACCAAAAATGCGGGTCACACATCCTGATTTAACTTTGCCTTCTCATGTCCAGTACAAATTCTGGTTCGAATCCTACGCATGGAAATTATTCGGAAGAAATTGAACTTGAAAAGACGAAGATTAGGTGAAACGAAAACTCTTTTCTGTTTTCATAATCGTTGTCATTTAGACCTGAGGAAAACCAATGCGTAGTTTTAATTTTTACTTATTCACGTTAATTACTACCTTCATATATCTCTGTAATAATTTTCTTTCAAAATATATAATGTAATGCATTAATCTTCTTGGTCAATGGTGACGGCTTAAAAACTATGCATAAAAGGCATAATATAGCATAACCCATTCCTACTACAATTCTGAAGCTCTCCGCCACTTAAGTCACTTGTTTTAGTCAAATAGGTAAACATTAAAGTTTACAAAAGTATGCAATTTCAGTGCATGCATTAGATACATGCAACTTAAAAGTTATGCATAATTATCAGAAGGTGACAGAGTGATTTTTTTCTTTTATTTCGTGAATATGAGAATTTAGATCACTAAATTTCGTATTCTTTTATTCCTAATTCACTGGCTTCACATCCGTCCATTTGAAAATTTACTAATTGGAAATGAGAGTCCATTCTTACATATAAAACCTAATTATATTTCCTACCTTCATCTCATTCTATCTTTCTCTCAAGGCATTTGAAGCATTACCAGAAAATGTATTCCAGTCCAGATCAAATCAGTTAATGAAGTCAATTCAGGCGTGAAAATCTTGAAAATACTTCAGAGGGGAAAAAATAATCCTCTGGAAGATAACCGTGGAATCAGTTGAGTTCATTTTTTTCCGGAAAGCAATCTCCGAAAAAACGATGTGAATGATTTAATACTTATCCTTTCTACTTCTGCGCTGCTTGAATTACGACTGGAAAATTTAAAAGGAAGAAAGGGTCGACTAGGTAACTGCGGGACGGAAGGGGATGGGATTCCAGCAGGGACTGAAGGCATTACGAGGATCAAGCTATTAAACATGGCACCAGAATACATATATTTGCGTCATTTTTTTTGCAAGGTACTCACTTTCCTTCGCAACTTTGAAAAATCAAATGCTGAGTGTGTATTTTTCCTTTGCCTGCCTTCCACTATAACCTAACCCAACGAAATTAATGATACAAAAATCTTATTACTCGAGAGTAATTTACGCAGGAAAATTTTCATCATGGAAATTTCTCTCCAAGTCGTTAAAGTGGAAAAGGTGATACCATTTACTCTGGATGAATTGGCTAAGTAAAAGTACTCATTCATGCTTATGTAAAAGGAAAGATTTTCTTCTTCATATTTTTCGTCTGGAATAAAGTCATTTTTATATGGACTGCTAACGGCTAGTCTTATATTCAGTGAGTACAAATCAGCTAACTGTCACTGGGAACTCTTCTACAGATTTCTTTTTTCAGTCTATTAAAGGTTGTGTTTGGAATTATATAAATTATACAGTTGGTGGCTTTAAATGGACTCATTAAATTTTTAATGGTTCTTAATACAATTAAAGATAAATAGCATTTTCGATGATATCCAAAAATATTTGTGCTTGAATTCGTTTTTTATCTGCAAATTATCGGGATTATAAGAATTGTATCACGATGAAAAACGAATTAAAATGACGAGTTATAGTCAGAGGTGTTACGCATAAAGTTCAGGCGTAGAAAATAGCAGCAAAGGTGCACTTTCTTTTTTTTTCAGAAAACCCAAAGATATAAGAATGAAATGAATCGATTTATAATAGGCATATGTATGTCATTGTGCTAATTCGGGGAGATAACCACATGCGACGGTGAAATCGAGTGCAGGTATTGCTATTCCCTGTTAAAAATAATTTTGGTTGAGATGGAGTAACTCTTTTGGGATAGTAAGGCGACTTGATTATCCGCATTAAATCCGGCGGCGTTCTACCCCCTCCTCAATCTTTCGCCCTTGTCCTCCCACCCTCTTGTCCTCCCACACCGACCCCAACCCTCATTCCCCATTGAAAACACCTCACCCACTCCCCATCATCAACTCCTCCCTTCCTCCCAGCTCCCATCCTCCGCGGTCTTCTAACCCACACCCCAATCCCACCGACCTCGCGCATCCGAAACCCCTGCTCATTAATTTCCCAACCAAAACCACTTTGTGGCGCAGAAAAAGTGATTTGCGAGCCGCAACTTAATTTTTCCCCGGGAGTGAATTCTTTCACCCTTAAGCCACTTCCACCCTCCACCTCCTGCCCTAAAAGTCGTCCCATCACCCCCTCTCTCCACCCTCATCTCGTTCCCTTAGACACCCGGCGAAGCCCATCCCACTTGCTCCTTCACCCTCGTCCCCTTAAACGCCCAAGGAACCTCTCCTTCTCATTCTTCCTCTCCCCCGCCGCCACTCTCCATCTCCGGGAGGGCCCCAAACCACGGAGGGCAACAACTTCCCCTTCCGTTCCCGTCCAGCCCTCCCCTTCAAGCTTCCTATCCCCACGAAACCCCACTCAACATCCGCCAGTTCCGACCCTCTCGGAGTACGGCAAGACTCGCGCCACCTCCCGGAGTCCCAGAGCGGTAAACTCGAGACCCCCTTTCCGTCAGTTCATTCTCCCCGATTCATCTCGACCGACTCCCTCCTTTTTTTTTCCTCCTCCCTCCCGTTTCTCCCATCCAGCATCCACCCGCCATTTCCTCGTGCTTCAGAGTCCTCGAATGCCATGAGGGTCCTTTTCCGCCGGCCACTTAACTCGTGGAGGGCAGGACGCAGAGAAATTCAGCTTTTTTTTATCTCCACGGCCCCGCCCATCTAATCCGCTTTGAGCCTAGAAGGCGTTGAGAATAATGCACAAAATTAGGTGGGCCATAAAGGGTTGAATGCGATTTACTGCGGACTGGCTCGGTCACCGATTGCCAGGAGGCAAATATCAAAGCGGAAAATTTTTCAGGAGAAAGAAATCACTCAAAAAAAAACAAATCCTAGAGGGCGGTGTACTTAATTCCTCCCCAGGAGTAATTTCACGAATAAACAATGAATAATGCGAACGAGGGGCGACAATCTTCACGAAGTCAAACGATACCAATGTTCACAAGGTTTTCCTTTCCTCATTTTGAAGAATCAGCTTGTCGACTGAATCATTGTATTGGTTAATTCCGGTATTTCCAAATCACCCATTTTTTATTCGTGTCCAAGTGCAGCTTAGTTTTAGTTCTGCAGACAGCTAATCGTCAAGGCAATTTATTTATAATTTAAAACAACTTGTTAAAACGTTATCATTAGATGTATTATAAATAATCACTTTCAACGGTGTATTATTTGAGCTTATTGTGATAAATAAAAATATATAAAATAACGAACTTTGAGGAAAAGAAGTTTTTTTTTCCTAATGTTAATTATCTCCGCAAAGTGACGGGCGCGTCTCAAATTGCGTCAATAAAACTGAGTTTGATCGATGAAAACTGCAGTATTTTTCTGAGAAAGTGGTCATTTGTTCTTACAATAATTTCATCAAAAGTACCTTATATAACCGATATTTTGTACCCAACGATTAAACGTCAAAATTTATTCATACCCGGGCAGAGAATTTTTATCCAAAAGTTTTGCAGTCGCCACAGATTACGTGTACGTATTATGTCGTTGTGATTCATTTTTTTCTTAAATGTGGATTTTCCCCGTCCCTCTGTGTAATTTGCCATTTATCATACTTTTAAAATATCCCTCTACAACATTTGGCAAGGGGAAACTTTTCCAGTCCTGTCCCGAAAACTTCCGTCTTCTAGCATAAGTTTTCACGCCCGGGCTTTCACCACATCGGTTCCAAATTACTACAAACAAGGTTCGCAGCACTACTGAATCAACTTCATAAACGCGCCATTCAGAGAGCTGTTTCCTAAATGGCATATCTTCTCGGTTTTCAGCATAATAAATTCGCGAGAATTTTGTCAGGGTGGGAAGAAGAAATGATGGGTGGAGGCGAGCCAGGAGGACTGTGTATATGGGAGGGAGTGAAAAAATAATTTGAGAAACTCTTTTAGCGAAATGAGCGGATGTGCCGGCAACAAAAATCCCCAAATTGGCAGGCCTGAAAAACCCACAGGCGCCCCCAACGCTTCTTCACCTTTCCTCTAGCATCTTTTACTCGTTCATCCCCCCTCACACCCCACTCATTTCATCGTCCTGCATCCCTCTCTCCTCTCCTGCCCCTTTTGGTCCACTCCCCCATGGATTCCAAAAAAAGGCACTCTTCCCCCCCATACCTACTTCGTGGAACCCACAATTCCTCCTCCCACTTCGACCACCTCGCTTTCCGTAATGCCACCCGCAAATTCTACCCACTCCTACTTCCTCACTCACCTTCTTCCTCTGGACCGTTTTCATTTTTTTTTTGAAAAATTCACTTTATGGGCTTACTCCTATTTTTCGTTCCCCTCCCATGTAAAAATTATCCCTTTCCCTATTTTGCCTACTGGGTCTCGCTCTTCATACGCACAGTCGACCCTTCCCCTTCCACCCACTCACTCTACCTTTCATTACCTATAACCCATCTTTTCATTAACTCCTTCTCATTTTTTGGCATTCTAGACTTCTTCTCACATCGCTCATTCAATTTCTCCCTCTCTATCCCTCTATCAAATTATTCAAATGGGAGGTTTCAGATAGTATATTTAGTTATTTAACCCAGATTAAAGTTAAACCAATATGGACGATGAAAATTTAATTCCATCACATGAAATATATGCATCTAAATAAACTAACATGCCATTAATAAAATTCATTTAGCCTTCATAAGTGTGGCTGAGCAGGAGTGAGATGGTTATTAGGATTAGGCATCGAACAAGGAATCGACAAAAGTGTCAATTATAGCTCGAAATAATTCAATATTGGTGGTTATACTGTGGTAAAATGTTTGAAGGCACCTCTTATAGCATTTGCCATTTTTATCATAGCATATGAAATAAGCTAAATAATTACATAATGGCATACGATTAAAAGAAAGACAATAACTGTATTCTGCAAAGACGGTTTGTGCGTTGCAAAAACGAGTTTCTTTTTTTCAAATGTCTTTTTCCTTTTCAAAGTAAGACAATAATACTATATCTAGGCGTAAGATGGTAAGTAATATCTCTTAAATGTACCGTCATGATGATAAAAAATCTTAAAAAAGAAGTTAAATATACGATAACGGTAGGAGAATTTCCATGGACTTGTCTTTCTAAGGGAGGGATATGACCGGAACAAATAATTCAATCACAAACTTAAGGGCGGCAAACTGTTAGCTCAGGTTATTTGCTAACTCTACAATAAAGTGAGCTGTTGGTACAAGATTGTCCATTTTGATTCAATGTCAAAAGAGTAAGATTGTTCAAATCTGGACTTGGAGATTTTTTTTCCGTGTGTGATCTCAGTCTTAATAGGACGTGAAAGCTTCTATTTGTACACCAATTACCTAAAACAACTAATCTAAAACGAAAGAAGATTCAAATTCGAGCTGTAAATGCTAATTAGTAAGCACATAGCCTTCGCATGAGTATGTGACCATATGGATACGCGAGGTGTGGGAATTGTATTTTCTCGGATGTACTCAAGGTGGGGCCCAGTATAAATTTTTATTTTGTCTATATGCTATGCATACCCGTATGTGTACTAAGATTCTCAACGAGGAACTCATGGGTTCCTGAAAACTTGTTGCGTTCCTAATTGATAATCTTTCGTTTCAGGGGCACCAAATCAATCCAATAATATCACCACTCGTATGTTGTAATACGGTAGGTTAAATAAACGTTCAGGTTGTATACCAAAAGTTGGTTGATAACATTTCAAATGTTGACAAAACGCCTTGCATAAGTAAAATAACGTACAGTTTAAAACCAGGAGGAATGAAATCCAGTTATGGTTTTCCGCCAGCTTTATGCATGATTGACATTCCATGGATTTCTGCATAACTGCTTTAATGTTATAAGTGCCAATTTATTCGCGGATTCCCAAAAATGCTAATTTGATTTTACCATTATTATTCTACCCATCAGAAATTATTTCTTCGGTCCTGTGAATTATAATCTAATGGATTCGGTACCTTTTGGACGTAAGCTCCCCAAATGTACTCCACAGCTGTGAAACCAAGTAAGTAACTCCCTTCCATTCCCCGGCCGAAGAAAAACCTTCCCATCCCCCACCGCAATCCTTCCCTCGACTTCCAAGAGGAGGAAATAGAAAGAAAAGTTGCCTCATTTGCTTCATTTCGGATTCTCCGTCCCAAATGGGTTCTTCAGTCCCCTTTCCTCTCCGTACTTCCTCTAGAAGGCGCAATGGAGCCATTCTCCTTCCTCCCCCAAATCCATCCCTCAACCTCACCATCCACGGAACCTTCACCCCCTCATTTGACACTCCCGCTCTCATTCAAGTTCCTTCGCCCCCTATTCGACTCCCAATCATACCCTCTTCCACATCTCTCATTTTCCTCCTCGACTTCCACGTGTACCTACCTTTACTCCCCCCCTCTCTCTCTTGGACGCGTAGCCCGGCGGCAGCGAACCTTTCCCAAATGTGATGGATGGGAAAAAAGGGAGCAAGGCGTGTATTAAGGTCGTTAAGTTAATTTCCCAAAAAAGTAAACTCTGCGGAGTGAAATTTTTCACCCTCTCTCCAGTATTCAACATCTCTCATCTTCTCCTCTTTCTCACAAAATCAACCTCCAACCCTTACCCCTCACCTAGTCACCCCACCCGTCATTTTGCTTCTATTACCTACCCCCTTCTCCCAACTCTCCGGCGTACATACACAGCCTTACACTTTATTTCACTCACCCGGCTCCTATTTGTTCTTTTATTTAACCCCTCCATCATTGTATCCTCTCTTTTCCTTCATTTTAAACCCTACCACACCCATGAGAATCAGTATTCTCTTCTCTTTCTCCTTGCCACGTACTGTCTCCATAATATTTGACGATATCATTCTAATCATTCTAATTGTATTTAAATTAATAGATCCTACCAGAGAGAGAGAGAGTGTCAAATGTTTTTTGCTGTAAAAATTCTACTTTCTAAATGTTGAAGATATCGATTCCAGAAAAATAAATTCTAAGAAAATAATTTTAAAGGTCGTCTATTACCATCCGTGACAAATCGTACTGATGCAATTCCACAAAAACCTTTTATTTTGATATTTGGGAGAGAATGGCATCCTACACGAGTAGAATTCCACTGTAGAACAATAGTACCATTCTACCGCTAAACAAATGTCCGTTTGCTTAAGATGAGAATTATATGATGGCGTAGTAACATAAGTTGCGTGTTCAAGGCATCAGCTGAGATCGTATCAATCCGGAAAACATGCAACATTAATGCAATTTTTTCACGTAACAACATAAACACTCAAAGAGAGATTTGAAATGCATACAGTCACACTACTGCGCGCGCAGCGTACTTTGAGATCGCATTACTCGCCAGTTCGGGCAGGTATAAATTAGAAGCTAAGAAAATAATATTATGATTCACGCAGAACTAAAAGACGAAAGCTGCATGACATGCTGATTGGAAGCTAATTCTACTGCAGGGAAATCATATTAATTATGAGTAAAATGTATATTAATGCGATTAGGAATATTTTTTATATTTTCAATGAACCGTTCCATAAACATATGTATTGTTATCGTTTTTAATCAACATTTGTCTACATCTACACAAAAAAGAGCCATGAAGAACCTTTGAATTTCAGTTAAAGCGTAATATACGCAATGTAACTATTCCAATGAAAGGATGAAGTTTTTTTCCAGGGAGAGCGCCTACCATCTAATTTCTAAGCCTTTTATTAGTCGACTTCATTTTCCCTTTATTTCACTCCATTCCTCAGATAATTTTTCATCAAAGTGGTTTCCTTTCTCTCCTCATTTTCCACTCATATCTTTTCCCCTCATCCAGTAATCTTTTCCCTGGCCCTTCCATTCCTGGCCTACCCCCTCGCTTCCCTTCATCCTTCACTGCATACTTTTCCCCAGATCTCCCTGCTCTAATTCACTCGTACACCACACATTCAACACCTCCCACACAAAAATCCACTTACTCTTGATGGAAATACGGCTTGAGTTTTACGTCCTCTGGTTAAATTATGTTAATAGACACAGTGAAAATCCATTAATAGCCTCTCAAATGTTCTTTACATTCCGATTTTCGCTGAGTTTGTCCTAACTCGATTCTGATTCCTCATCATTTACTTTTGACTGCGTACTAGATAAAAAAGATAAATTTTTACTAATACTATTATATTCTCACTTTATCTAACAATGTTTGCCTTTTGACTACGAAACTAAAATTTGGAATTCATTGGTGAACAGCTTAATTTTCTCAAAATTATTTCCTGTTTAAGTTTCCATCAGGAGTTCGTAAATTTTTAGATTGAACTATTAACTTAAAGCCAACAAATTGAAGAAATGGGAATCGGGGGTTTGTATATTTCATGAGTTTCCCACAAAGGTAAAACAGTCAACTACCAGAACTATTCAATAAGTAGTGGTCTTTATATACCATTCTTCCTCATGGGATAAATTCCATTGATTTATCCTGCAAACATTTAGTATTTTATGTTTCTAATAAAATTCTTAAAGCAAATTTCGCACAAGTTTCATTTATTCGCCTCGGAGGCAGCAAGTGGAAACATCCTCATTTCGCCGATGGCAGCAATACATGTAACATTTGCCACATTGAAATTTAGCTTTCAAAAGAACAAATCTTTAGTCTGGTTTAACATTTTTTTATCAATGGCTTATGAAGAATTTTTCTCTTCAGTCGTTTTAATGTTAAAATATGTTTTAATTTTTTTCTTCGGAAGGGGACAACGCAAACTATTTCCAAAGAAGTTAAACCTGGAAGTAGTAATTGAAGAAGTGAAACTTGATTTGACAGAAATACTACCTTGAACAAAAAGTTCCCGGAATAACCACCGTGTGGCGCTCCCATCGTTCCGATTTGAGTTCTATTCTTTTTGTTAAATTGGTACATCTGTTGTTGATATTCCCTTTAAATCTTAGTGTCATCACTTGACATTTGCAAAAGTTACGTAGCCAAGAGTACATCTATCTCTGTGTGTGTTGGCAATTTTTTACAATTGCAGAAATGGATTTAAATTTGCAACAACAAACTTGTATTAAATTTTGCGTAAAAAACGGATTTAGTGGCGCACGGACGTTGGAAATGTTGGAAAAGTGTTTCGGCAACGATTCTCTAAAAAAAACGGTCGTTTACCAGTGGCACGAGCGGTTCAGAAGTGGTCGTGAGTCAATCGAAGATGATGAACGCAGTGGCAGACCATCGACATCGAAAGTCGGTGAAAAAATTGATAAAGTAAAAGAAATGTTGGTCAATAACCGCAAATTAACCATCAGAGAAATAGCGGAGGACTTGAACATTGCCTATGGATCCGCCCAAGACATTGTGGTTAATGATTTGGGTTTTCGTCGTGTAGCAGCAAAGTTGGTGCCAAAAGACCTCAATTTCATGCAGAAAAGAGACCGTGTTGACGTCGCAAAAGACATGATTTGCGAGGCTGAATCCGATCCCACATTCATCAAAAGGATCATTACTGGAGACGAGACGTGGGTTTATGAGTACGACACGCAATCCAGACATCAGGCAAGTGAATGGCGTTCACCAAATGAGCCGAGACCAAAAAAACCACGTCGTTTTCAGTCAAAAAAGAAGGCAATGCTGACGGTTTTCATGGATTACAACGGTGTAGTACATCATGAATTTTTGCCAGAAGGCCAGACAGTAAACAAAGAGTATTATTTGGGCGTTATGAGACGTTTGCGTGAAGCAATTCGCCGAAAGAGACCAGAAATCGTCGCACAGTGCTATCATTATTCGTAATTTTTTGACGAAAAATGCAACAAATACCATCCAACAGCCACCGAATTCACCTGATTTGGCTCCCTGTGACTTCTTTCTGTTCAATCGAGTTAAAAAACCATTACGAGGAACGCGTTTTAGCAGCCGAGAGTAAGTAATGGAAAAATCGCAGGAAGCACTGATGGACATACCGAAAACCGAATATAAAAAATGTTTCGAGGATTGGATCAAGCGCTGGCATAAGTGTGTTGCAGTCGATGGGGATTACTTTGAAGGGGAAAATATAGATTTAGATGAATAAACTTGTATTTTTAATTTTCTGGATAAATTCCGGGAACTTTTTGATCAAGGTAGTAAACATTTAATGCGTCTTGCGTCTGGTTTATGGAAAAATATTACCAAATTATGTTAAGAGCAAAATTAATAATATCACAATTTAATTAGGTGCTACTTGCACGATGTCAATAGGAAAATTTCACTCGAGACGTATTTGTGCACAGTGACTTCCAAACCATCCGAGCAACAGGACGTTCGCGTTTATGTCTGTTTGCAAATTAAATTTGATGTCAAAGATGAATTTTTCCCAAAGGCTATACCTGTAGGAAAGGCTTTACTACATATCGTTTTACTATAGAGGATACGACTCGTACATCAAATCTCTCCGTGGAATCTTTGGCATTATTAAAATTGAAAAAAAAGCGAAAATGATGACTCCCGCTGTGAAAGTTGTGATCATGTCATATTTCTATTTACATCAAATGATGTACGAGGTGTATTCTAAAAATAAGTACCGTTTGCTTATATTTAAATGTTAGCGCTTCAGAACACAGTTTTGCTCCTGCAGCGCCATCTACTGATTCATTGAGAAGCTGTAGCAGCATTTGTTTTGTTTCAGAAGTTGTTTGCTTGTCCGTGCATGCAAACAACAATGTCCCCGACAATCGTTGATCCCGCCAGCTGTGAAGTGCGTTCTGTCATACGATTCTTGTATGCAAAAGGATTGTCGGCTGCTGAAATTCATCGGGAATTATGCCTAGTTTATAAACCTACAGTTATGAATAATGGAAAGGTTAGACAATGGTGCTGTGATTTTAAAAATGGACGAACAAATGTCCATGACGAAGGGCGAAGTGGTAGGCCCAGTATTCTGACCGATGAAATTGTTTCGCAAGTGGAACAAAAACTGCGATGTGATCGTCGATTAACAATTAATGGCCTGGCTGAACAATGTCCTCAACTTGGACGCACTACTGTCTACAATATTGTTACGGAAAACCTCGGATACCACACATTGCGTGCAACGTGGGTACCGAAAATGCTCACCGACCACCACAAAGAGCAAAGAATGTCCAGTGGACGAGAGTTTTTGGGTCGTTGGGAACCCTTTAAACCACCCAACGTACAGTCCTGACCTTACACCCAGCGACTACTTCCTCTTCTTGCACTTGAAACAGTGGTTCGGTGGACAACGTTTCGAAACCGAAGAGGAACTCTAGAATGGCGTTGTCGATTGGTTCAACCCTCAGGAGGCGAGTTTCTATGCAGAGGGGTTAAAGAAGCTGGTGCAGCGGTACGAAAAATGCTTAGAAGTTAACGGCGATTATGTAGATAAGTGAAGTAGGTTTGTAGCTAACTAAAAGTGCCAATAAAATGTGTTTCATATGAGTATATTTTTTCCTGTGACCAAACGGGCCTTACTTTATGAACACGCCTCGTATCGCAATATTCTACCAGAACTTACATACAATTAACTATACAGAAAATGAAATGGGAATGTACTGAAAATTCTTCAATGCCACATTTCAAAGCAACCTGGGTGCTGCATCGTGATAACGCAGGGTCTCACAAATAAAATATTGTAGGGGAATATCTTGCATTAATGAAGGTGAAGTGTGCACCTCATCCATCCTCGTCCATATTTCTGTTCCCCAATACAAATATTATCTTTATGAACAGGATATTTTACTAACATTATACCCAAAATATGTGTGGGACCAATAATTAATTTATGAATTAGAATATTTGCAATGAAGATAAAACAGCACCTACCAGACTGTTCAAGAATAAACGATAATTAAATTTTATTCGCATATATAATTGAAGAAACAGTTAGCATTTGGTTTTTCTGTTGGCTGAATATGTGATGTATATGTAGTACACATTTCATTTACTCGCCTTAACGACAGCCGTTGAAAGTTGAAACACAGTTCGCAAATCGAGTGACCCAGCGGTTAATGCACTACACTGAAATTGCACTTTCGAATAAAGAAAGCATCAGAATTACCCAGTACTTTGCTCAAAATAGAAAATGGAGCAACTTTCATAATTATGAAGGGTAAAAAGGCGATGTGAAGGAGCCATCCTAAAATTTATCCTATCATTTCTTTTTTAAATGAGAGGGAAGGTTCACCTAATACGTTGGAACAACAAAGGACAACTTTGAGAGGATTCATCAAACATTGGAAGAGGAATATTCACTTTTTTCATGATGTTGAAAAATATGATCAATGTTATTGAAAATAACATTAATCATATTTTTAATCCACAATCATTCTTAAGTGAACTTCTCTCTTACACTTTTACGAATATTATCCAGTACTAGGATATACTTTTAGGATATTACACTTGCAATTTAATAGTGTAGTCTTTGCACTAACGTTGGGAAATGTCATTCATTGAAATTTGTGGCCTTAATGGTTGTCAAAATTTCTCTTTTCCAATTATTGTAGATATATGTGGTGTTTCATTAAACGCATAAAATAAAAGAGTAGCTTTTGATTTTATGCTATTCATTTACTTTAGCTAGACGAAAAAACTCCATCTGTTGTTTGTTACCCTTCCTCAGAAATACTCATTCAGAAATATTACAATAAATGACAGACATTAACCACAGAACTAGATAATACAATTCATTTCATCAGTTTGAACTTGAAAATCTATAACAAAAACAAATCCGAGAACCTATATAACATTAATGAATAGGAAATTATAGTTGACCGGATTCTTTGGTATACGCTTTGCCTTCAAATGTTCTGGTTCTTCATCCTGCTGAATGAATTTTAAGGTACAAGTTAAAATCATGCGGATTCATTCCTCTAGATTCAAAAACCGGTGAATTACAAGCGTGTCTTTAACTAAAAAAATAAAATGTTTATCGGAAAAGAAAATACTTTGCTCTTCAACGCACATTTTATTATTCACAACCCAGGTTTCGACTTACAAAGTCATCATTAGGTGTAAGGGGACATCGTAAGTCGAAACCTGGGTCGCGAATAATAAAATATATGTGGCAGAACAAGTTATTTTCTTTTCCGGTATGAATTGCTTCCACAAAGTGACGCCTCAAACCATTCCAAAGTATATATATATTTGAAGGTATTAACCAAAACCCACATAACCTCTCAACCTAATGACATTTTAACATAGATGAAGTGTAATTTCGAGAAGGATGCGATCTCATAGATTTTCCTGGTTTTCATAGCGTAGCATTCGATGACGAATTGTTAAAGGGTAAACGAATTCCACCCTAAAGGAGATTGGAACCTCTTAGCTAGGCACGAAGATTAGTCACGGAGGAATTACTCAATCGCATCACTTATGAATGGGTCTTATTTTTAAGCGATTCTCGTTTAATTCGTCTAAGGGTAGGGGAGGCGCTTTGACGCGAAGGAGCTTAGGAGCGACGGAGAGACTGGAAAACGAAAGCCCCCACCACCTCTCGCTCAGCCCTTCTCTCCAAAAGGGAGCTCTCATCTTACCTTCCCGATATTCCTTTTACACCTTTATTACGAGGGTTTGGTAGCCGCGTAAAAGGATCGCGGCCTCTGGAAGTCGTGTAGGAGGCGGGGGAGGGTTGTCAAGAATGGTGGGAGGGAAGAGTAAGAGCGGTTGAGAGAAGGAAAAGAAGAGATAGGGAAAAGGGATTAGTGGCGAATCGCCTTTAAAAACGGACGATAATCGGAAAGAAAGCGTTGGAAACATCTCACGAAATTAGAGGCTTGGGAGACAATTAAAACTGCTCACCCAAAAATACACGCGTAAGCGAAGGAGGGAGAAAGAGTTTCGAGTGTAGGTACAGTGGGAAGGAAAGACGGGGATCCTAGTCGATGGGGGGTAAGAAGTAAATGGGATGGGGGTGGTCGAAGGGGTTTAGGGGGGAATAATTTGTTTTGAGCATAAATTAGATCCAATTAAAGGGCTTCCTTGCCCGTGCCGCTCCTTCGTACACTAGAGAAAGGCTCCCGTAGCTTTAATTACCGCCTTCTGCCACCTCCTTCTACCTCCCTCCCGTCCCCTCCTTTTCCTCGTTCTCTCTACTTCTTCCCCCCCCCTCCACCTCCGCTAAATCTCATCCCCTACTCTGCATCCCCCCTTCCAAACCCTCTACAGGGTCCCACTCACCCCATCTACTGGTGGCAATAAATCCGATTTCGATTTACGGTCGGAGAGGGGGAAAAATGCTGCTAAGACAAAAAGGAAATGAGGGAGGAGTGGGTTGACGTGGGAAGGGAGGAAGGTTGGGCGAATGGGAAGGAAAGGAGCGAGTCGCATTATGAAAATGGAGGGTGGATAGAAGAACACTCCTTTTACTATCGCCTTGCCAGTGTTACCAATTTGGCAAATTCGTCACAGAATTAGTGAATAATCTTAGAACCAAGGGGAGAAGGTTTTTCGTACTCCTTACCCGCGAATCACTAAGGGCTGTTCACGACGGAACTGTCGTTTGAAAATCTTCAAGTTGTATTTTGTTTACGTAAAAAAACTACTACTACGTCATTTTGAAAATACGCTATTGGTTTTGGGCACTGATGAAAAAAATAAGATCTTTAGTAATGGGATTATGCTTTCCTAATATTTGGACTGCTAATGTTCCAGTTATTTCTTGGCACGCAATGGCAAAAATTAGGTTTTAGCTTTTGAGTTGTATTTGTGACGTGATTTGAGGCTGAATTTTCAAAAAGTAAAAATAATTCTCCTTTTACACTTTGAAAATTCTGTATTTTAATGCATATTAGCGGATGACTGCGTTAAAACTTACTGTCGCCGCATCTTCCGCAGTTATTAGATTTTAGTAATTTGAGGCGTTGTAAAATACCGGAACAAGAGGAAAAAGAATTGTATTAAACATGTTAGATCTACGTTTAGAAAGCAGCTAATCAAATTATTCAATTTATTTAAGACCTATTTTCAGCAAGGAAATTAAATTATGTTGTTACACTGCAATAAAAAACTAATCATTGGTTAATGTTTGCTTTACCAGAAAATTATACATAGGTAAAAATAGTACTTCAACATAGAGTGAAAAATTAGTAGCAAAATGGATACAGAGTTTAAAAAAGTGTCCTTTTAACAGTCTTCTATATTTCCTTTCCTGGTTTGTTAAATGCTAGTAATTCCTCAAATGGTATACCATCAGGTGTACAGGCAGGTTTACCACCAGGTGTTAAGTCATTTACATTGAAAATTCTCGGATAACCTATTTTGGTTAATAATTTTTGGATGATTTTGTCATAGTAAGCGCCCATTAGTTTTTATTTTTTTCGTTGTTACGCTTTTCTTCAGAGGTATTGTGTCCTTTCACGACCTTTTCTAACTTATTAGATATACATGCAGCATCATAAAATATAAAATATTTTGAAAAAACCGTAATTCACCAGAGGTTTTTTTCCGTTATTAATATATTTATGGCATTTATCAGTAGAATATTGCTGTTAAATACCTATATCCTAGTTTAGACGTAAATTCAGCATAGGCATACGTTTTTACCTGTTTGAAAAGTTCAGAGATTGAAGCATATCAAGGAGCAGAATGAGGAAGAATATTAAAATGACAGTTTATAGAAAGTATTCACACGGATGAATTTAAAAGGACATAAAAATAATTTTTCGCAAAGGCCGAATATAATTCTTTCTCCGGAGCTCTATGAAGTGAGGTAAGAGTCACGTTTTTTTTAACGAATAGTGGAATATCATTGAAGGTTACCAATTATTTCTCATTTATCATCGATGAGGCAGGTTTCAAAATAAACAATTAAATCAAAGGGTACGTATAGGATTCCATTCAATGATGAAGCTACAACTTGCCATGTTTCAGAATAAACCGAATCTCTCGTCTTTTATCTCCTTCCGGAATGAGCAAATCTTCCAAGGCACCGATAATACGATTTCGGCGTGCATTCAGTTCGTTAGAAGAGGCAATTTAAGATTTGCTCAAATAAATCAAACCAGTCAAGTCAGTTAACGCCATCCATTCTCAGGTCCCCGGAACACCTCTCCAAACGGAAGTCAGGTCGTCATTTTCTTCTGCTCCACGTTGGAACCATTTCCCTTTTTTATTCATCTTCCAACCCTAAGTAATCAAATGGCTCCTCCTTAATTATCGCGACAAATCGCATTTTTCCCATTCATCGGGACTCACCACCAGCCAAGCTCTTCATTAAAACTATATCAATGAGTCGCCTCCCAAGAAGCGTCATTTTCCGGGCTCCACGACCTCCAATCTTCACGTGCTTTCGGCAGTTTCCCGCAACTGGATCTTTTTCCATTTCTTCTCCCTTATCATTCCGGTTATGAATAAAAAAAAATTTCCAAGCAATTACTTCTCTCCTCAGGAGTCTGGGTACGTTCCAACTTGAGTAATTTAAAAGGAACCGTCACATGAGCTGTCTTCCACTCCATAGCACGTGGATCATCCTAGAGTGAATATCAGGCGAGGCCTTTGTCGGTCTTGCCTCAAGTTCACTGTCGAAACCCAACAGTATGAAATTCTTACTCATCACTTAAAAAAGCTTATGCATATTTTACCTCATCTGTTATTTACTTTTCAAAAACAAAACAATGTAGATGTAAAATAGACAAAGTAATCCCATAAAAAATTGAGGAAAATGATTTGAACTGTTTTACCATAAATTGGAATATTTTCGGCCATCATATAGCACTAACTCATTACAATTATACACGTTTTGAAATGACTGTAAAATTAGTGGAAATAAAAAAATTTTAATATATGCATACATGTTATACGTCACACTTGAATTTTATATTATTTAGAATTGAATCATGAGCATCAAAGTAAAAATTACATGTAAAATATTATAATTTCATAGCAAAAGTAGCCAAATCATTTTATAGTTATTTAAATTTTTTTAAATAAAAAATAGTGCAATTACTTCTCAACTACCTGATCAACTACCAAAATAACTTAGCCCAGATCCAAAACCTTAACTTATAAGCGTCACAGGTCAAATCCGGAGCCATTTACTAGCTTTCCTAGGCAAACACATTTTTTATATCCAATGGATATATTGCCCACTAACAAGAACGAGGTTCATCATAATTCAATAATTAAGTTTTCTTTATTGTCTTAGGACAAAAATAAACTAATTGACGCTGGCCAAAGTATACGCATAAAGAAACAAAAGAAACATTCCTGAGAAGTGTGCGAGAATTTATCAACTCATATTATTTTACGGACCAGATGTTAAATATATTTCATTGGCCAGAAGATTGCGTTAAGTAGGTGTTTAACCCACCAAAGAAGAAAAAGACAATGACAGGAAGAAAGAACAGTAGAGAAAGAAATCATACTGAGTCATTCTGTTTTCTCCCTAATGTCAGATGAATCTGTCATTCTCCCTATTGATTCTCATCCCATATAAATTGCACTGAATTTCCATTTCACTCATCAATGCTTGTATTCCCTTGGCTTGCTGTCAAACTAGAATTTAGTCATCATTAACATAACAATTTTACGAATTCCCGGCCGGCTTTCATTCATATCTCCAGTTCATCCAGTGATTATTTAATTATTTCCTCTTCATATACGTTAAAAAAACACCGGTTATAATGGACGTCCCTGCCTTACACCTCTTCCTAACACTTTCCATTTGGACTCTCCGTTCCATTCTCGAACCTGAATAGTCTGTGATATGAGCAGGATGCGGATTTAGAAGGCATAAAAGAACACAAAAATACAGATAAAACGTGTAAAAGAAAATTCATAGTTCAGTAAGCTAAAGTTTTCGGTCTTAGGCCTTCTTCTCCCCAAAAATGCTTCAGATAAGGCAGAAAGGTTAATACTACACATACGATATATGTATATATATATATATATATATATATATATATATATATATATTATTATTAGGAAAACTACCGGTTAAGGTAGGTTTTTGGATGGACAACACTATCAAATAAACATTTTGTGACTCCCCACCTAGCAAACTAATCTATATCAGGTCCCTCTTCATCTCGGTGTACTTCTTTCCTCCTTTCATCCCGTCCAACATCCCTATCCTGTTCCTACCCTTACCTCGCTTGCCCAACATTCTCCCCTCTATTGCCCTCTTCAACATTCCACTACCGCTCAATACGCCCTTCATCCATTTTTCCTGCCTCCATAGGATTTCTCTCAACAAACCCCTCTCCTCCCCCACCATTTCTAGTACTTCCTCATTTGTTTTCCTTTCGGTCCATTTCACCTTCTCCATTCTTCTCCACACCCACATTTCAAAAGCCTCCAATCTACGTCTATCCTCCTGCTTCAGCGACCACGTTTCCGCGCAGTACATAGCTACGCTCCACATCAGAGTTTTTACGAGTCTTGTCTTAACATCCCTACTCAACGTCCCCGTCATCAACTCCCTCCTCCTTGAGAAACCCTCCTTGCCTAGCGCAATTCTTCTCCTTACGTCCCTACCACTTTGACCGTGTTGGTCCAAAACACTTCCGAGATATGTAAACTGTTCTACCTGCTCTATTCTTTCCCCGCCTATTTTAATATTTAGCTTAGCCTTTTTCTTTCTGGAAAATCGCATAACCTTTGTTTTATTAATATTGATTCTCATCCCATATTTATCGCACTGAACCTCCAATTCACTCAACAATGCTTGCAACCCCTTGGCTGACTGAGCAACTAATGCTTGGTCATCAGCAAACCTAACCGATTTTACGAATTCCCCTCCGACTTTCATTCCTACCTCCAGTTCTTCCCATGCTTCTTTAATCATTTCCTCTACATATACGTTGAACAGTACCGGTGACAATGGGCAACCCTGCCTTACACCTCTTCCTAACACTGCCCATCCGGACTCTCCGTTCCCCACTCGCACCTGAGCAGTCTGAGACATGTACAGGTTGCGGATCAGTCTCCTGTCCCTCCAATCCATTCCTATTTTCTGCAATACTCGCATTAATTTTTCCCAATTCACTCTATAAAACGCTTTTTCGAAATCTACAAAACAGGCAAATACGTCCTGATTGTATTCTATATTCCTTTCGATTAGTGATCTCATTAATGCAATGGCATCACGCGTACCTCTTCCTTTCCTAAACCCAAACTGATCATCCCCTAAGTAATCATTTGCCTTACATTCTATCCTTTTGTTGATGATCCTGAGAATAACTTTAGCTGCGTGGGATATCAAACTTATTGTTCTGTAATCCTCACATGACGAAGCCTTTGCCTTTTTTGGAATAGGAACAAACACCGATCTCACAAAATCTTCCGGCCAGATTCCTTCCTCATAGATAATACGAATCAGTCCATATATGGCCTTCTTCCCACTTTTCCCTAACCATTTCAACATTTCTACAGGAATATGCATATACTTATTTGCTTTCATCTCCTTTAATGCCCTTTCTATTTCATCGTCGAGTATGCCTGGACCTAAGCTATCTTCTTCTACGTCATGTTCCTTTTCTATGTCTAACCTTGTCGGCCAAAGTTCTTTACCATACAGCGTTTCTATATATTACTTCCATCTCTCTTGGATTTTTCCTGGTTCAACTATTGACTTACCCCATTTATCTTTAACTATTAGCACAGATCTTGCCTTCTTACTTCCCGATAATAACTTAACCTTGCTGTATAGAGCACCAATTTCACCCTTCTTCTGTAAACTTTCCATATCCTCGCATTGCGTTTTCCACCATTCTTCTTTTGCTTTATTTGTGGCCCTTCTCAATTTATTGTTTAACTCTTTGTACTTCATTTTGCCTAACTCTGTGTTTACATTTTTCCATCTTCTTCCCTCATCCATCTTTGCAATCATCTCATCCGTTACCCATGGTTTCCTTATCCTTTTCCCGTTAACGGTTCCTATAGTGTCTTTAGCGGCTTCCAATATCCTTTTCTTGATACATTCCCATTTTTCTTCGATAGTACTCAGTTCTTTACCGTCATCCATCATTTTCTCTACAGCCTGCTGATACTCATTCCTCGTTATTCCATTTACTGCTTCTAAATTCCATTTCCTAACCCGCCGCCCTTGCCTTATCTTCTTGAAACAAACATTACATTTCATAACAACTAAATTATGGTCAGAGTCCGCATCCGCTCCTGGGAAACTGTGCGAATTTATCACACTGTTCCTAAACCTGTGCCTAACCATAATATAATCTAACTGATACATTTCTGAGTCACCTGGCATTTTCCATGTATACCTACGCCTTTTGTGGTGTCTAAACCATGTGTTAGTGATGACTAACCCCTGTCTCCTGCAGAATTCAATTGCTTTCTCCCCACGTTCATTCCTCGTGCCTAATCCATAGTCCCCCACCTCACCACCAACTCTTCCTTCGCCTACCGTCGCATTCCAATCCCCCATCACTATCAAATGTTTCCCTGCAGGAACACGCGCGATTATATCCTCTAACTCATCCTACATCCTATCGACTTCTTCCTCCTTGTGGTTGCTCGGTGGCATGTATACCTGAACAATGACCAAGTTCGTCGGCTCTGCTTTAATCTCTACGAGTAAAATTCTATCTGTCGCTTGCTCTATGTTGACTACGCTTCTTCCTACCCCTTGATTTAATATTATGGCAACCCCTCGTTGGCTCTCGCCCACGCCGCTGTAAATCACTCTATAATTGTCACTCCAGTAATCCCCGCTATCCTTCCATCTCACCTCGCAGAGACCTAAAACATCTATATTGCCTCTTTCCATCTCTCGCTTAATATTTTCTAATTTTCCTGTCCTCAACATTGTCCTGACCTTCCATGTTCCTATTCTAACTACTTTCGTCTTCTTCTGCGTCTTCTGTCCTGCTGCTGTTCTTTCTTCCCTGCAAGGGTTTCGTGGGATGACGACCGCGGAAGCCTTGCCTCCCCCGCTGCCGGGCACGACACACGGCCCGGCAGCCCCTAGCCCCTCGGGCCGAGTCCCGCAGTTGCCAGGACATAATTTCTGTTTTGCGTCCATCATTATTTTCTTGGGAATGAAAATTGAGGTGATTTCCCGTTGCCTTCCTCAATAGTGTTTTTAACGTGACACCATCCTTTAATGGCCGCCTCACTGAGGAACAGACGCTGCGGTGACTACCTTTTGTCTGGCTCCTAACCTTCGACTTATCTGGCATGGGTGACCCTTCCAGGGGTAATTATTATTACTCCCGCCAGCACAGCTGAAAGAGTCATTGGAACACACAAGCTCTTCCACCACGACAAGGTTGTAGTCCATGGGAGGGATATATATATATATATATATATATATATATATATATATATATATATATATATATATAGATGATTTCTTCGAAGTAACACGGAAGTGTTGAATAAAAAACTTAGACAGTAACACACAGAACGAGGACACATAAAAAGAACACTCACAATAATATCTTGATAATTTCGACGGACTCGAGCTCCGTCTTCTTCGGAAGATGAGATATGACTGAGGAAAAGGGTACGTGGTGCAGAGAGAGTAGGGGACTAGGGAGAGGGGAAAAACAGGTAGTGGGGGAGGGGTGAAGGAGGGGAATGTGGAGGGGGAGAAAGCGGAGCGGAGAACAGGTGGTGGGAAAGGGGTGAAGGAGGAGGTTATGGAGGGGGAAAGGGAGGCCAGAGGGGAGCGGAGATGGAATAAGGAGGATGCGGAAATAGTAATAAGTGACACAGAACACTAACAATTCATCCACAGATACCACAACACCCATGACCAAGGCATCAACTCACCAAGTCATCATAAGGGCTTGACAAGTCAAAACCCAGGACAAGGATGACAAAATGTATGCGGATGAATAAATTGTCCCACCACCTCACAAGAAACAAATCCACCTCCATCCACCCCAGCCCACCCCCATTTAGTGAACGTCATTGAGACCCGGATGTTGTTAGGCTTTACACAGCCATATAAATGCCAATTCCATTGTTTTTTATTTTATAGGGTTATCGGATGGGGGAAGGGATGCTATCACGGAAACATTGTAACAGTGGTTGAAGGGGGTGTTGTGGTGGGAGGCATGTTTTCGGATGGGTCCGCGGGTCTTCCCATCCCAGCTCCCTAGCTAGCATCCCTTCCCCCATCCGATAACCCTATAAAATTAAAAACAATGGAATTGGCATTTATATGGCTGTGTAAACCCTGATATAGATTAGTTTGCTAGGTGGGGAGTCACAAAATGTTTATTTGATAGTTGTGTCCATCCAAAAAAATCCACCTTAACCGATCGATTACCTAATAATAATAATAATATACCTTCAAACAGTTCATGTCCCGGTCGAGGAAATATTTTTACATTCGTGGTCCGCTTGATTGATTGTCCGCGTGATCCCCCCCTCTCCTGTGTTCGTCTTTCATGTGTGTTCCTATCGCCGTCCGTTACATCAATTTATATGTGAATGAATATATATATATATATATATATATATATATATATATATATTCATTAAAAATTGATATTTACAAATTGAATGATTGAAATTTCAGGTAGTTGAAGAAGGTTACAAAATTTTTATCAGAGTAGGAAGAAAACATTATTTTACGTAGACTTTTAATGAAATCCACAATCGGTCATAATTAAACACTGAGAAATGTAAATTAAAATATATTTTCTACGAGTTATTTGAACAGGTGCTGGACATAATTAGAAATGTTGAAAAAGCAAAATTTTATATTAACATCTTTCATTTTCGTATCCCACATTTAACATAATCCAAATTTTTAAAACAAACATTTCCATGCGTTAATTAAAAAATAGTTGTTTTTCCATTAAGCAGGTTCATTCTTTAACAATCACTTACGAAGTGACACTTTAAGTAGGGTCTGTTTAAAGAATTTAAAGCTTCATAATGATCATTAAAAGCGAAACACTTTAAAATTCAATGCCTATCAGGTGGCACTAGGCGTCCCGAGATGAAAATTTAAATTTTAAATTGCTTGAGGTTATTCTTTCAAATATAAAATATGAATTTTTATTTTAATAAAGATATCCATAGAATGTTCAATAGCTAAGGAAATTACACCGTTATCTAATATATTAGCATAGAAGTATTTGAATCTATTGTCCATTTATGGCATTTTGAAAAAATAATAGGTTCTGTTTTTTTTAAGTACTAGAAATTAAAATTAACCAACGGTCATCGGGTTCTAATTGGATGGAAAAGATTAACTTAATAAAAATATTTGACGTACATCCCGTACTGGAACTAATGATTGGGTATCCCTTTTCTCTTGTTTAATTCGTCCAAAAAGAAATTGTCTCTTACGTCTTGAAATTGTAAGACTTTCAATCTCAGAAATCACCACGGTCTTCCCTTCATGCTCGACTACATCCCCTTTCTTTATGTCCCAAAAAAAGCGTTCAGAACAACCCTAGATGACCTATATTTTCTAACATCAACTCCCTTTTACGATCGTAACTCCGCGCTAATTGTTCATTATCTGGAACCAATTTCCAAGTCCCTCTCCTTCATCAAAGATCCCTATTAGTCTTTCAGCTTCGTAGTTCCTGTCCCAAAACGCAAATCTTACAAAATTTTAAGTTGCCATTTTCTATGTTGCTTGCCTCTATTCCGTCATTTCGTATTAATAAGACCTAGAAAATCTTCGATTTTAACTCACCCAACGCCCCACACAATAAATTCCCTCTACCAACTTTTTCACTTTCCTGGCAGAATTAGTACTGACAAAAATACCTTCATCATCACCGAATCATTCTTCTTTCAGATAACAGTCACGATCCTGAGTAGCATTACAGCCTCTTTTTATGACAACCTCTTCAGGGACTACCTCAAAAATACTTTCATATAAGACAAAAATGTCAAAGAAATTTTCTTTTTCCCGTTCCATTGATCATTGGATGATTATCCTATTCCTTCTTTGGTCCCACGGACAAGAAATTCGTTAAATTTTATTTTAATCTAAACTCTTAATTTTCTAAAATTTTTATTGTTCGATTCACTCTGCAACGTTCATAGACACAAACATCCAAAAGCACTTAGTAAAACACATGTAATGCTTTCACCGTTTCTGTACACAAAAAGCCATGAGTAAAACCTCCACTTTCGTAATGGTTACCAATTCTACAGTAAGGCCATACCAATTTCCATCTCCGTTCAATGTTATACATACGTAATAACCCTTCCTCCAAATGAAAATTTACTGATAGCTTTAATCATTCCCGTAGCAAGTGCAGGTGTCTAGACAAATTAATCAATAGCAAAATCATACTCCCCCTGCTGATATATTCCTCGAACAAACGCACACCCCTCTGATAGTCTGATGCTTATCGCCACTTACTTTCCGGACTTCCCCAAAATCCTTCAGATTCTTTAAGTAACCTCCTACATCCCTTTTTCTTTCAATATTCCTTCCTATCTCCATCAGACTTTCTGTAAAGTTACGCGACTCATCAAAGCCAACAAGTTGACATTTTACCCCTTCGGTCCCTATTTTACATTGGCCACTCTGAAAACCGTCCAAAGGGCGAATGCCACCTCTTTTTACACTCTAAATTTACCCTTCCAAACAAACCTCATAGGCTACTTGCGGTCTCTAAAATTATAATGAAAGGGCTCTATTGCTACTTTGAACTTTCTTATTACAAAAGTGAATGCACCACCACTCTCTATATCCGTATCTGCAATCACAACTACTCCAAAAAATCTCCGTCGCTCCTCAATCACCTCATTCCTAAGCATAACGCTTTCCACAAACTATCCTTTGATAGCCGCTTCACAGTAACAATGAATAAAGTCCCGTCAGAATCAGCAATGAAGTGAGGACCTGAAAGTTGGCACACATTCATCAACAAATAGGTTGGTTTTAAATCATCATCATCATCTTGGGTAGTCCTATTACATGCAGGTTTCTCATGGTTGAAATCCTGGCTGAATGTCTGTCTGAGGCTGTGTGTTGGTTTTTTCATACTTTCTTTCAATACTGACTATGCCCTACATCGTATACCTCTTTCTCCTCCGTCTCCTCTTCATTTATATCATTCTCTCTACCTGAATGCAGTAACCACTCAATCCCCATACAATGTCTTAGCCAAATCAACTTTCTTTTCGAGCTTTTGGGCTTCTGAAAACCCCAGTAAAATCCAAGTGGGCTAATAATCATTAGTCACCATTCTCCATCCACCACCTACAAGATATCCGTCTTTCTCCTTGTAACGGTCCCATCCAAAACCGATATCCTCTCACCTTCTAGTCGAAGACGTCTCTTCTCCCTCGTTTGAAGGCAATGGCCTTCAAACGCCTAGAGTTTACATGCCTGCGTATCAAAATATATCTAAATCGTACCCAACATCCCACAAGACTACAATAAATTTTATAATTTTACATTTTATGTGTTTTCATTTACAAGTAATTAATACTGATTCGCACTGTTATTCCTGACAATATTTTTTCAAAATCTCTCTTTCCTATGTTTTTAGTTCAGCCTTATATATTATTAAATGTTAGCGGTAGTAATATATCCTGTTGTATTTTTATTTGACTTTTAAAATCTTAAGTAAGTAGTAAATTTAACATTTTTTCACTTTACATTCCAATTTACACTTTTTAGAATCTTTACTTTTAGGTTTTACACCGTGATTATACCTTACTAACTTATCAATAGGACAGATGCTTAAATTAAAAGCCTCTTCCAAGATTCTATCAATTTTTTTTTATGTGTGGCTTATCATGTTGATGGTTATTTCTCGAATGGATTAATTCCTTCAGAATTTGCTGAGTCCGAGACTGTGACACAATGTCTGAGGATACTCTCCACCATGATACATAAAATCATCGTTAATCACAAAAATAACTATTAATTTCGTTTTTCTGACACAGAATATTTTTTATTTAGACTTTATTTTCAAGATATGTTCCCCGAAGAATAATTTTGATCGTTTTATGCAACAAAAAAGCTTGTGATGATAATTTATCACAAGAAGAGGACAATTACATTTTAGGAATGTTCGATATAAACATTGTGTAAATGATTGTAAAAATCCAATGATTGTAACTGTAAGAATTCATCATCTTCTTCATAATTTTTGCAAGACGAATTCCGCAAATCATCAAAACCGTTAGCAAAGCATTTGTCAGCAGGGTCACCCTACATGAATGAATGCTATGCCTAATATTCACTTTACATAGGCCACTTATTAGGTTACATATTCACTTGATTCGAACAATATATGTCTCTATGTATTTATTTAAAAATAAAAAAGCGGTGCTACGTATTTAGTGATTTCTAATAGGTAAAAGTAAAGACGTTAAGAGTTATTCTCGTTTAATAGATTACTTACAAACCTAATAAACAGTTTTTATGAACGCCATTATCATACAATAAGTTATAAAAGATGAATGTAAATATTTCCAAGAAAGGCTGGTATTTACGCTAATAACTATTGAAACTTTTTTTCCCAGTTCCCATTGTAATGTTGCTCCTTTCTCTGTCTAACAGCTCTTTTATCCCAAGCAAGGCGATTCAATACGCAGTATTAGTATATATATTTTATTCTATTATAAATATCATATGCTTAAGTATAATTGGGACGTTCGCACCCATTTTTAACCACTAGCTATCTAGTTAGCAGTACGAATATGTATTACCTAAATTATAAATGTATGAAATACGAATAATTTTAATAATATATTTACTTCGTCCTACTTTTGAATATTTTATAGGTAATGAAATATTGCCAGTTTCTGACTAGTTTTGCGTTATGCAATAACCTATGACTTCAACAAAGTCTTATGTTTGATCCAAAACCTTATTATCCCTGTAATGGGAAGAGTTGACCCCAGCCGTACTCTTATAAGTGGGCAGTGGATAGGAAGGAACGTTAGAAAGGTTATAAGTTTGCGCAATAATTATAAATTAAAAAATAAAAATAAAAACATAAATAAATAAATAAAAAAATACAAACATTAAATTGTACTTACTACTGAAGGAAAGATTCACCCACTCTCTAGTTTGGATGTGCTATGCAGCCTTGATCCTTACTAGCCGCAATACTATACTTATTATCCCTCATGATCTTTTTCCAATCAATGCAGCATACAGATACAGAGCATGAGAATTATTATTTTAATAAGGTGTTATATCTAATTTATTTAGGACACTGCCCAAAGGACTGCCAAAATTCTTCTATAACAAAGGTAACGGTGACCCAGCAGATGACTATTGCATGAATACTTTACTTTCCAATTCAATGCCTCTTGCAGGGAAACCTAATCAAATTTGTCATTAAAAACAAATCCGCATGAAGCCTCCCAAACTCCATACTCTCTGGTGAAATGTTTCTGGCACCTGAGCATGGGATACACACTTCACTTGATCAAAATCTTGAGGCCGTTTTTCAAAAGAAAGTATTCAAGAGTTATGAATATATGTTGAATTTTTCAAGGGTAAACAAGGTCGCGTTCGTCTAGTGTTTTATTTCGATGCATATCGGTTACTATTAGAATAGCGTAGTACATCTTTTAGTTGCATAGGGAAGCAGGGCACGACCCAAGGACTGGAATCAGATTCATGAATTCTACTCCCATACCTCAATAGAATTTTGATAGAATTTTCCACCTTCTGCTCATGGAGTGTATCCCGTGCCAACTCAACTCCAGCTGCAATGCTGACCAAAACCCAATCACAAATCCATAAAACATACTCTCACACACATGCGTAAACATTCACTCATCAAAATTTTATAACTGGGATGCGGTTCAAAACATATTCATGACACCACGAAACATTTATTTAAGTTTAGATCGAAGTAATGTGTTTTTCAATGGCCACAATAATATTCCCGGAATTAATCATATTGAGAGAGGAAATTTTGAAACGAAAATTAGATGTTTAATGATTTTTACTTAAATGGAAGCTATCTAAATTACTATTCATTAAACAACATGGTAACGATCATTGGTAATCTATTGGTTTGGGTTTGCTTTTGTTGGACACAGCCAACGGTACAGTATTTACTTGTCTCTCCTCTACTTTTCTTACTTTTATTCACCAGATGGCGTGATATACCGATCTTGGCTTCAAAAAATAAACTCAGTATCCCAGTATCATTCACAGGTAAAGTTCGATTCAAGAAAGTAAAAATAATCAGAAGGAACTACTCAGTGGAAGAGTAAGTTTCTTTCTCTTCTAATGGCATAAATATTTTATTTAGAGAGGTTCAGCCGTATTTCAAATTGGCCATTACTGTATCATTCAATAATTATTCTTAAAAAAACGAGGATGGTAATTTTATTCTCCGATACCGATATTATATACTATATCTTTCGAATAGAGGTTTCAATTGAAAACATCTAGAAAAGTACACCTTTTTGTGATTTTAGTTCCTATTACAGTAATAATGTTGCAAGTTTTCGCCTATGGGAAAATTCGTACATTTCCAGTCGGGACAGAAGGACCTTAGTATTTTCAGAAAGAGTATCGTCGTACGCTTTATTCAGAAAAAAATAGCCGGCTACGCATGGATTGAGATTTCATACCATTCATTGTGTCATTTGTATTTTAATATCACACTTAATTTTATCGCGTCATCTTCCCTAGACCGTCGAGACGCTGATGCAAAAGATTTGCTTCTTTTTACCTACCCATATTCAGCTGCCGTATAATTCCTTGCGAAATAATTGCCCGTCACAATTCTGCGTTCTTCTTCCCTCTTGCTTCCGCCGCCGTCATTTTATTTTGCGTGCGTCAGCGCCCTTTTCCGGAAAGTTCGCCCCCACTCTCCAACCCATCCTGACCCATCCACCCACCCCTGCCTCAAATCCCTCGGAATCACAATCCCTGTCACCCCCATGATTCTCTCTTCCCCTCCCCTACTCTATGGCATCGCACCCCTTACCGTCCATCCACACGATAATCTCCTTGCCAGCTTCAAATCGTAACGGAACCGTTCTCGGTTGTTATTTTTTTCTCTCTCACTTCCAAATTTCCTCACCCCAATTCACCTACTAATTTCGGGCGTTCAACCCCAAGGACATACACTGCTCTCAATCTTTTTATCCTTTTAAAGCACACTCCCATCATCGTGAGTCGTTATTTGAATGCCAGATCGCACGCCGTCCTCTTACCCTGAGACGTGAATGCCTAGTATCGTACGTCCCGCATTACGGATTGGGAAAAGATTCACATACACTCGCCACAAGGATGTCTATAAATCGAGAATTTCTCTGAAAGTATAAGGCTAACAAATTTTTAGTCAATTGTATATGTGGATCCAATATGCCATGAAAACCAGTTGGTCTCGTAAAAGCTGTCTGTTTGTTAAGTGTGACAGGTAATCTCACTGATCTCAACTATGGCTACTTTTTATCTCATCCAGTTATGCAGTGGAAAGATATTCTCATAAATTGTTTATAATTCGTAAACATTGAGTAATTCAAGAGATTAAAGTATTAATACAAACTTCTGAGCATATGGAATAAAACATATAATGATATTAATAATAGGAAAATATTTAACCCTGAGTGTTTTCCTTAGAAAATACAAATGTCCACATACAGATGAAAAATTCAAAATCTTATTAATGTATCTATGACTAGATACAGTTTAAATATCAACGGTAGCCACTAAAATAACCAGTTTAAAAAGTTAGGAAAAAATAACTTACAAAGGTGCCACAGGATCAGTCCCACATTCTGATGCATTTAGAGCCATGTAACATTACTCTGAACAGGATGCCGAATTTCGGGCCCGCCTGAAAAGAAATGAAGAAGAGAATAATCAATGGCAAAGTGGGTGAAGTAGTGGCGGAAAATAGGATTTCTTTCAGTGAATCTTCTCACGACACACAGCTCAGTAAAAAAGAAACTCTCCCAGTTCGGCTCTCTTTTGAGTCACACGGGAAAGGGAATTTAGGTGGTCAGTTATTTTGTGGCAGCAGATATCTCATCCTCTGAATTAAAAGGTTTTATTCAAAATGAAATTTTGGACAATCTCCTGGGAAGTTTATATCGTTTATCAGTAGCAGTATATCATATATATATATATATATATATATATATATATATATATATATATTATGTTAAGACAAGACTCGTAAAAACTCTGATATGGAACGTAGCTATGTACGGCGCGGAAACGTGGTCGCTACAGCAGGAGGATAGACGTAGATTGGAGGCTTTTGAAATGTGGGTGTGGAGAAGAATGGAGAAGGTGAAATGGACCGAAAGGAAAACAAATGAGGAAGTACTAGAAATGGTGGGGGAGGAGAGGGGTTTGTTGAGAGAAATCCTATGGAGGCAGGAAAAATGGATGAAAGGCGTATTGAGCGGTAGTGGAATGTTGAAGAGGGTAATAGAGGGGAGAATGTTGGGCAAGCGAGGTAGGGTAGGAACAGGATAGGGATGTTGGACGGGATGAAGGGAGGAAAGAAGTACACCGAGATAAAGAGGGACCTGATATAGATTAGTTTGCTAAGTGGGGAGTCACAAAATGTTTATTTGATAGTTGTGTCCATCCAAAAACCTACCTTAACCGGTAGATTACCTAATTATATATATATATATATATATATATATATATATATATATATATATATATATATATATATATATATATATATATATGATTGGGACTCATCCTGTAGCACCTTTGTAAGTTATTTTCTCCTAACATTTTAAACTGGTATACACATATATAATTCAAACATGAAATCCCGCCACATGGCGAACAAATATTCATTCATATGGACATTGATATAAGGAAAAGGAATAGGAATATATTCATATGTGTGTGTATATATACATGTATATATAAATATATTTATATTTATTTATAAAATGTATATATTTAACCACTTTAGTTTTCCACAAGAACATTTAATTTTGACGACCCTGATGATGTTATGCTATAACGAAACCTGGGTCGTGAAAACTAGAATGTTTATGTGGAAAAGTAAAGTGGTTTGATCTGTAAAAAACGTCAGTATGAAGATTTTCCACCAAGTTACGCCAGAAACTGTTTTATTTATATATATTTCATTATATTTTCCAGCTCCAGGTATTCATGGCGATTGTAGGCATGGTTGAGTCATTTATCACCGAAATCCTTTCTAGTATATGGCATGTAGAATTTCAGCTAGTTTATCTGTATGGACGGTGAAGCTATGTCTGTATTTTTTGATTTTTTTTCTTTTGCTTGAGGAGATCCTTTAATCAATTCTGTAATCGTTTCCGTAAGTCCTTGCTCAATACACAAATTGATAATTGAGAAGACAAAATACAGTGTCTACACTCAGCTAATTCAATAGCAGATACAATGTTTCACGCATAATTATTTTCAATGCTAAGAACATTTTATTTCCATATATTCGAGAAAATTTTTTATATTATATGGCCAAATTTTCTGGAGCATGTCTCATAGTATAAGGACACTCGCACAAATATGATTTCAATTAAATTATACAGCTGTGAATCATGATCATCTAAAATTCTTCTTGTTAATTTTAAGTTTTATCGTCTTTTTACGCGAAAAACTGTAAGCATTAATCAATTTTCAAAAGGAGTTCAAATACATACCTAAAACCAGATGGAATGGTAGGTACTTTTTATCAACATCTAAACCAAAGTAATTTCATTTCAACTTTTTTCAGAGAGAAATTGATTAATGAAACCAATCAATATGATATGTGCCTTAAGCCCGCAGACAGAATCTTTGACTACTGAATTGGTTCAGCTTAGCAACAACTTCCCATCCTTCTAGCATGAATTACAGATCCTTTCCAAATGTTCAATGTTAATATATATTTTTAATTCAAGTTTGAAGCATCTTAATTGGTTAACTACGTAGCATTTTCAAGAAGCATTTCCTTCAAATAATTATATTTTCGAAAACCTAATTGCATAAAGGTAGCAAAATGTAGCATATATAATTACTTGGACAAATTAAATTTGCTTCATTGTTTTATGGGAGAAAATCTTCGACCTAAAATTGTACATGGTGTGACTAGATCCTGTATTCTAAAATCGTTTCTAAATTTTACCTGTCTGTTTTCATTCTAGGAGGCATTATACCGATGCAGAGCACTGTCAGCACTTCAATGAGCAAGGCGAATAATGATGTTTTACCAACTCAGTTAACTGAAACCAGAAACTAGACTACCGCTTTCTTTATAATGTCTAGGTGGCGAGGGACTGAAGGTGCGCTGACATAAAGGAGCGGCATTGAGCACCCTTCACGACAGCTATAGAATTATTCTTTAATTTTCATTCGTTCTTGCACCCTCAGGAGTAAAAATAACATGCCGTACTGCATTTAAATCGTAATAAATAAACATTGAACGCCTTTGTATGCATACAGAATTTATTTGCTCTTTAATGGTTAGTTATTATGAACCTTTTTTAATACCAATCAAGCCAGATTGATTGACCTAATATAAGATTCGAATAATTATATTTTTTAAGGAAAATAAATGTAATCGATGCAATAAATAATATTAATACAAAAGACAATATTTTGTATGACGTGTGAGTATCAGAGAATGACTCAGATACTCACATAATATTCACAATAAAATTTTAGTACAAGAAGTTTAATGGGAAGGAATCAATTCAAATCATTGAAGAAAATAATTTTTAGTACATTTTCCTTTTATGGTTTTCAATTATCACATTTCAGGGCATTAATGCATTTCATTTCATGAGTCTAAATAAAAGAACCACTATGCTTTATATTCGATAATTTTGAAAGATGTGAACAAACATCGTTTGAATTGCCATCCATATTTCTATCAAGTTTTATTTCTTTTAACAATTTATTTTACTTTTTAACAGTTTTATATACGTCATCGTCGATCGTCATATAAAACATGCTCATATTTAAAATTCCATCTTTTTCATTTGTCATATGTTCTTCAATTTCTCTTAATTTCCTCTCCCCATATCAATCGATATATGATCTTGACAGACATAATTATCGGATCGAGCACTTAAAAGATTTTGAGTGGTGTGTCTATAGACTCTTTTAAGCCATGTCCTAGAATATTCATTCAAGCGCAGTGTGCTAGTAGACTCTTCCTTCGAGCGGGGGCCAGAAGATTTATTCTATTAAGCGGAATTCGAACGGTTATTTTGAAATGTGTATTACGAGTAGTAATTAAGGGAAAGAGCCACGACTCACCTAATGACTAGTATCTATAGAGCAATCTATAGATTCGCTCTTTTGAACTGACTCGCAAACCAATTACCCATTAAGAACGTAGAGTATATATAGGAACATTGAAAGCTGTTTTACTGAAACATTACTGACAACCCGAGAAAAAAACATAATGAAGAAAGAAGAAACAACTAAGATTTAGTCACATTCCATAGTGTAAGATCCCGAATGTTTACGTAGGTTGATGGCTCATTAATAATTTTGACTTTATTTTAATATCTTTGCGTCAGCACAGGGTATATAATTGTATATTAAGTTAATAAATTAAATATTTGTGTCCAATCCGAATTTTTAAATTGTATTTTACATAATTTATGAGGTAGCAATGAGAATAATATAGGTAACTGATATTGCTAAAGTCAGGGTATCCTTACGGCACATTTCACCGACAATTTGAATCCTCGGAATAGTAAATAAGAGGCACACTCTTTTACACTGGTAGATTCCAGTAACCGTCGCGCGATACAAAATCATAACGGAGCTTACCCTAAGGACATATAAGTAAATTCATGAGACAAAATGAAAGCTTTACTCAAGAACATCGATAATTCTCCGAACTAAATAATCAAACATGTGTTTGAATCACGTGTCTCGTGAGCAAATATATGTTGCAATTTACGTATACATACACATGTAAAGTCTCTATAGATATGGTATAGCTGGTGACTGAACGTCCCATGCTACATACCCTTTCGTAGGGGAGGTTCAGGGAAACAAATCGACCGTGCTATCCCTAAATAACAGGCAAAAAATTAACATCGGTTTAGAAAAAGCTAAAACATTAAACAGCTATTGTCATAGCGTTTTTGATAACCGTTCACAGGAGCATGCGAGTTACTACCCAATCACCCTCATTACCCAATGTCTGAAATCAAAATATCTTCCCTGTGAATTGAAAGCTTACTAACTTATAACTAAACTAACTTAACACTAGCTTAAAGACATCAGTCCGAACAAATTGCTTGGCTCTGATCAAATCCCTACTCGTGAACCCAAAATTATTGCCTCAGAAATAGATTCTTTCCTTGAAATAATATTCAATTAATATATACTCGTATACATAAAATATCGCGCAGAACCAAAAGACTGGTAAGTATTCAATATCACACCAATATTTAAAAAAAGGCGAAAGAGAACATACGCGTGATTACCGACACATTTCTCCTACATACATATCATTCCAAATCTTAGAGCATATAATTACAAGTTCAATGAGGAAATATCTCGATCGTCACTATTTACTTTCAAAAAATCAACACGGTTTCCGAAAGGGTAGATCTTGTGAGAACCAACTGACCCTTTTCTTCCTTTATATTATGGTCTCGGGAAAAATAACGCTCAGTTTGATGCTATATTTCAAAATTATGAAAAGGCATTCAACAAAGTTTCTCATTGAAAGTTGCTCCAAAAGTTGTGAAGGCACGGAATTGATATATGTCTAATAGGTGTGTCTGGATAAATCAATTTTTAACACTGACTTTTAATAATAATCAAACCACTTTACTTTTCCACATAAAGTTTATGTGGAAAGTTTTTGTGGAAAAGTAAAGTGGTTTGATTATTATTAAAAGTCAGTATGAAGATTTTCCACCAAGTTACGCCAGAAACTGTTTCAATTTTTAACAGACTGCGAGCAAAAGGTTTTAACAGACGGAGTGTCATTAAACACAATAAGCGTCACATCGAGTGTCCCACAAGGAAGTGTTATCGGTCCGCTGTTGTTTATTTTATACATTAATGGTATCGGGTCTCAGGTTTTCAGGAAAATTCGTCTATTTTCTGACGATGCAATGATCCGGAGGAACATATCCAATCAAGAAAACTGGGTATCATTAATTAACGACTTAAATGCAATCCAAAAGTTGTACGAGACATGGAAGCTAGAGTTAAATTTGAATGTGTGTTGAAATAACTTTTCGGAGGAAGAGCATTTCACCGGGCAACACACCATGCACAGAAAAAATAACATATTTAATGTAGAATCGGTAATACTATATACTTGGGTGTAATGATAACTAGGGTTATGTTCTGTGGAAAATATGTTCGTGAAATTTACGGAATAGCGAATAAGAAGTGAGAATTCATAAAAAAGATACGTGGGAGTTGTAATGAGAGGATCAAGGCGCTTTATTATTTCACATTTAGTTAGGCGTCACCTAGAGTAAGCTACGAATATTTCTCACGAGCTTGAGTGCCTCACAAGGTGAGATTAATTTTGGAACTAGATCGAGTGCAACATAGAGTGGCTAGGTTTGTTAAAAGTTGCTATGAACAAGGTTGTATATCATGACACTATTAACAGGATTAGGAATAGGGTCTACCGTAGGTTTAAATACTGAATAATTTTACTTCGTAAATTTAAGGAAGGTTACTTATCTGAGGTTGTTAAAGACATTTTAACGGCCCTCACTTACTATGTATATAGATGGCAGAACAAATTGATTTAAAATATCCATTCGGTCCAATAAATGTACCATTAGAGATAAAAAAGTACATTATAGCAACTGCGCAGAAGATAATTAGAACTGTCAGTGCATATATTTTGTCAAAACCCTGCATAAATTATTTTATTTAATGGACACAAATATTTAAGAGTTCTACTGCATACTTTAAATAAAACGTATCCTGTTGTGGCGTGTAAGTAACACATATGTGGTGTGACGAAATGTTTTCGTCACCTCTATACAAACTAATGTTTGTACAGAGGTGACGTGATTGGGATTGTGAATTCATGGCTGGTGAACTAACACCCCGCGCTATAGGCCCTTGCGGCGGCTTGCGGGGTATTCTGTAGATGTAGATCCTTACGGGGGATTGCAGGTAGTTGCGTAGATGGAAGTGTTTATGTAGGCATCCCTCCAGACTTCCTTGAATCAAATAATCATCTACTACACAGGTGACCCAACCACAGAATATTAAATGAAAACGAAACTTCCGATTGTACCATATAAGTAAGCGAATGAACTAAGGCATATAAGTTGGACGAGAGAATTCGGCTGAGGCATCAATAAATTTAAACCAATGCATGCACCCTTCTCACATTACTAAAAATAAGAACCTACTCCGTGTCCTTCATCCGCCCTGCTTGGCGTTACTTTTTCACGGAATTCTTCTCCCTGAAAGAATCATGCTTCAATTGCTCGAAGGCAGTAAACTTTCTCGTGGACCTTGGCCTCAAAGCACCCCAAGGGGCGGTTTTCTTGACACAGGAGGGTCACAGAGGATATGGGGAGCAAGATCGGACGGGTGGAAAGAGGAGAGAAAGTCTAGAAGCGGAGGGATGATGGGGTGAGGGAGGAGGAGCCGACCGAGGGTGGTGCTGGGGTGACGTGGGTCACCTCAGAGGGTTCCCGCCGATGACCCCACAACAGACACAATGGTCACTAGTGCGGGCGAGAGGTGGGCAGGTGTGGTGGGTAGCGAGGAGGTGGGAGAGGTTTCGGGGTCCCACGGTGGTGGTGGGGGTGGTTGGGTGGCGCGGGTGGAGACCTTCGCCGGGCACAGGAGGATACACCGACGCCCCCTCCGCCTATTTCTCTTCCCAGTCGGTCGTGTGTTTATGCATGTGTGCGTGTGTGGCTGTGGGTAGACGTGGATGTATATGTTAATGGTTAATGAGGGTGGAAGGGCGGCAGCAGGGTTTTTGGGGAGTGGATCTGGGAGGGCGGGGTGTCCCCTGGATGGGTGGGTAAACCCCGAACATAAACAGACCATCTACCTCCACTTCACCAAGACCCCCACTCGATCCTCAGTCACCCTTCCCTCTCCCCACCCCTCTTCCGTGTCACCCCTACCCCTCCCCTCCCTCAGTCCGACCCCCAACCCCACAGCCCCGTTTCAGAGGGTGCGGGTGGACGCGCCGAGCGCGATAAGCTCGCTTACAATATTATCGCCCAGCACGCACCGCACTCACCCGTCCGCTTGCTGGTGCACTGGTCCAAAAACGACCCATTGCTCTCCATCGGAAAAGCATGAGAAGTTTTTGTTACAATTACTCTTTCACTTCCCCTCTCTCCCCGTTCACTCACCAACTTCCTCCCATTCCAAGCCTCAGTTCAGTTTTTCCACCACCCCTACTCTGCCGAAGCTGCCGCCGTGAAACGGACGAGCATTGATCGGAAAGTAAACACGGGGATGACCATTTTTTTTGCGCCGAAAGAGCAACGCGTCGTTCATCAAGTGCCCAGGATATGTATATATGATTTTCATTTAATTATCGCCATCATTTATTTTAAGCTTTTTCATTTTTTAGCACGAACATTATTCAGCTCAGGTTATTGCGTGTATTTCCTCGCCGGCATCTTTTTTTTGGCGCGGTCGAATAGTAATTCAATTTTTAATGTTTTTTTTATTGTAACCGTGTACTTGACGTCAGCGTCGTCAAAAGTCGTTCATATTGTTTGGTACACGAAAACTACACATAGGCCGTGGTATGCTAACAAATTTTCTAGAAGAGTGAATTTTAACTTTATAAAGAGACATTTTTTTAGAAACAACGTTCACTGGATTTAATTGTGAGCTTTAATTGAATCAATATTGTTCGTACAAGCGAGCATTAAAATTATGTTTTTCGCCGGAAATGGTAAAAAAACAACATCTGGAAGAAATGTGTTAGGCCTCATTGCTCTAGATAGGCTATTTTTTTCAAAGTAGTGCATGGCTAAGTCTTTTGCGGATAGACCTCGTAATTTAATTAGAGGCATACAACACTACAACATATCTAAACCCTTTGGTACATAACAATATGTTGCAGTGAATCGAAAGCTAATCTTGTACATTTTGATTGCGCTTTCAGAATTGAGGCTCGGCGTGGGCGTAATATATGAGCAAATTGGGATCACAAAAAGAGATACTTACAGAAAAATGTATTTCACGATATTCACCAGTAACCCTTTCCTTTACAAACTTCTTGGGCTCAAAAGAATGGATACCGTGTTATCCATTTTTGTTTCATCGTTTGAATTTCATTGTTTGTGTTTTGAAAATTTTGTTTCATTAGAATACACACATAATATTTATCCTATCGTTTGAGAATAACGATTACTACGTGTCGTAAATAGTTTCACTTATGACGATGCAACATATAAATGGTATAACCTAATATGGAAATACGTTATCTTTCAAAATTTCAAAGGGGCAAATTTTCCTCCTATCATAAAAGTGGCGGGAAGGTACAGCTATGGCAACAGATATTTCAGACGCCTGAATATATTGAGGAATACCGTATCCGTTTCAAAGCGTATTCCCAAGATGCTTCTGGGAATAAGAATACCATGCCTCGGGATGGTTACATAAAGGACGTCGGAGATACTCCGATTGACACTGTCTGGAATATGCGACAATGCATATTCAAAAACTGCCGCTAGCTCGTCTTACGATCTCCAGCTCTGGGCGTATCTTATTTACTCCGCAGCAACACACTAGTAGGGAAGGGGAATGGGATTCTTCACTTGGGATGAGGTAAGCGGACATTCATTTATGTGTTCGACGCTACTACGACGGGCCATTACTGGGGTCATAACAATAAAAATGATGCATAAATTTCGACGGGAATTTGGACGATGATTTCTCTCCCTCGCTTTTCACGAATTTAGCCACTCGAAAAGCGCCGTTGTCTCAATCTCCTTTCTCTACGAGTCATTTCATTTTCCCTCCTATCTCCTAACGCCCTCATCTTCTACTTCTCTAGTAACACTGCCTAAGACTTTAAAACTTTAACTTTTCCTTTCAGATCTGCTCAGAAGTGAGAATTGGGATCATTATCACTTGCAATGATCAAAGTAGTGCGCCATCGGTCTTTATTGTGGGAATTGATGAGCTATTTAAGCAGAGAGCGTCAATTGGCGTAGCATGTCAATTCTAAAATGTTCTCAAAGTACTCAAATTGTTAAAAAAAATAATATGCGGTTAACTAAATTGATTTTGATTTGAATTTAATGAGAATTGGTTTTAATTAATCAAATGATTATATAAAAGGAAATTTTAAACAGAGTATTATTTTATATCATTTCTCATCAATTTTTGAGCTGCAAAACTAAATTATAATTTATTTAAATTTCTTGTTATTTAATTTTTTAATTGAACACGGGCTGTCAAACTCTTGTGGATGGCTATTTCGTACTATCACGAAAGTAGGAGCTTATTAGATGCCTAAAATTCTCAAGGATAATTTAGAACCGGTCTTGTTGAAGCAAATTAATACTATAATGCAACAATTTCAGAGAGTAAAAATCATTCGCCTTGACCGGGATTCGAACCCGGATCCCTCGATATCCGGCCGAGTGCTTTAACCACTTAAGCTACCGAGACGTCCTCTTACACTCTGAGCACTCGGCCGGATATCGAGGGATCCGGGTTCGAATCCCGGTCAAGGCGAATGATTTTTACTCTCTGAAATTGTTGCATTATAATGAACACATAGCGGGTGACTCCGTTAAAGTTACTGTTACAGTTTCTTGAAATTAATACTAATCTAACAAAGGTGAACATTATTCGATGCCAGGGGTAATTAGTTCAAAGACACATATGCATCTAGTAAAAAATATCCCTGTTGTCAAAAAATCATTCGTGATAACTTTAAATAAGCGGATGAAGACGACACATATTTTTATGTGTGTAAGAAGACATTATTTGTTAACTAATTTCACCAGAAACATTATAGTTGTGTAGAAAAATAACGGAATTTGATTTAATTGGTAATAGTTTTGTGTATACGTTTATATAAATGTTATCCCCTTCGAAGTAATCCTCATTAGATATTATAGACATGCCAGGGCTTTTTTTTAATCCTCAAAAAACCTCTGGAACTCGATCTTAGGTGTAGCGTTCAGCTCTCTCAGCGATGCGTTTCTAATCTATGCCTGTAAACCGACGGCCTTTTATGGCTATCTTCATTTTTGGGAACTGGACAAAGTCACGTGGGACCAAGCCTGACAAACATGTAGGTTGGGTCATCATTACAGTGCTTTCTTTAGCCAAATATTCACGAATAAGCATTGAAGTTCAGAGAAGAAGCAATGTCGTGCAGCAAAAATTGTTTCGCCAGAAGTACGGGCGATTTTGTCGTATTGCTTCGCGCAACCAGCACTAAACTTGTAAATATTTTCTTTATTGATCGTTTCAACTTGTGGGTTGAATTCATGGAGCACACTCGATGACATGCCATGGGTACTCTACTAAATCAAAACATTTTCCATTGCCTTTTCAAAACAACCCTCGTTGTGCTTTGAAGAATATGAGAACTGTGGCCATGATTCGGTCGAACATAATTTTTCGCATGAGAACGCTGTAACCTATAACCTTAAACACAAACTTTGGAACAAATCAAGGATAACAAACTCGTACTTGTATATTTTATTTCTTTATTTATCCTAAGAATTAATGAACATAATACACGTAGCTGGGATTTCAATTCAGTGTGCCGTTGGCAGTCGTGCATTTCTCTAGTAGCCGAGAATCTGCCATCATTTCTCCTCAATACTCATTCCTCTCCACTCCCAGAAACTAGAGCTTACATCTTCCCCAATCCCGCATTCACCATTCTCCAGGTTTAATCCTTTTCCCCAGTCTCCGGCCGAGCTTCCCCATACCCCTTTATCTCTCCCTCACCCTTTCTTGGTCCCCACCCAAAGCGCGCGTTCGCACAGACACACACACACCAACTCAACCGTAAGGACACACGCACCACTATCCACCAGCGCTCCTTCTTTCCGATGTGGCCCGTAACCCTTCCATTCCACGGGCTCTCGCTATATTGTATCCTTCGGTCGCTGAATATTTCAGTCGATTGGGCAGCTGGACTGAGAAAGCAAGGGGTTTGAGGAAAGGGTGGGAGAAGGAAATTGGGAGAGGAGAATGAAAAGAAAGAAGAAAAGGAGAGATGAAGGGCGGAATGGAAGGAGAGGAATATGGGAAGAGGTTGAGAGACGAAGGGGATGAAGATTCGGAGAGTGGAACGGAAGTGGGCTGAGAAAGAATGAGAGTGAGGGAGAGAATGGAATACATGTTATGTGTGGGAGGATGGGGTATTGGGAGGGAGACAGGCACAGACTGGGGAAAGAATCCTCCAGAGAAACGGAGAAGAGGGTACGGCAGAGGGTGGGGAGTCAGATAAGGAATTCAAATGAGGGGGGAAGGACAGCGTTGGTGGGAAGACATGAGCGAGATGAGTGCGGTGGGGAGTGATGGGGCCGGGTGAGAGGGGTAGTCAGGTGAATGGGAGGGGTACAGAGGAGGTAGTGAGTTCCCGGGTGGAAAAGAGCGGAACAAGGAAGATAGAGGAGGGAAGGGAAATTTGAGTATATTGAAGGGGAATTTATAGAGAAAACGTATGGAGCAGAGAAATTGAAAATTTTTTGGGGAAGGATTGATCGATAGGCGAGGCAAAGGATATAGGCTGGAGAGAGAAAATGGTGGCGAAGAATGGGTAGAGGAGGAGAAGGCGTGAATCAGAGAATGGAGAAGTAGGGAAATGAGACTTGAGGCCGAGAAGTTGGGGGCAGGGGGACGTTATCAAATTGTCACTCAACAGCAAATCAGGCTAACTTACTTCTTAGGGTTTCCAGCTACAATACAAGTTTCCCATACAACTTTGGCTTGTTACTAATTACAACGGCAAGGTAAGAGGTTTTTCTTTGAAAAACCCGCAACTCGCAACGGAGAATGGCAAGTATTTCCATTCCAGTTAAGAACTTCTGGGGTATCAATTTTAACAATCTTAGACGTACCTTTTTTTATCGTTCAATTTACGTTCACCCGAAAATGAGAGCATAATAGGTGCCTGAATATTCTCTCTGCTTGTACTTTTAAATGCCAAAAAAATATCAAGTTCTTTTCCGTCAGAAGATTAAATCATAAGTAAATCGTGAAGAATTGAAAACTAGATTTTCTTCAATTAAGATAGAACTAATTGTAACATGAATTCCTTACATTAAAGAAATAAACCATATGGTTGTGCATAGGAAAAGTTACCTTTAATATCGTGCAGTTTACAGTATTTTTTTAAATAGTCCGCCTTGGAAAGAATAATAGATAGTGAAAAATCTACAAATGTTTTTAAAAACGTATGTTTCCTTATATCTATTTATATGTGTGAATGAATATATATATATATATATATATATATATATATATATATATATATATATATATATATACACACACACACACATACATATTCAAACTTGAAAATCCCGCCATACGGCGCACAAATATTCATTCAAACAGAAATAGGTACAAGGAAAGGGGATAGGAAAACACATAAAAGGCGAACACAGGACATGTGGGGAAGGCGGTTTTTGAGCAGATCACGAAAGTAAAAATATTTCCTTATCCGGGATTTGAATCACGGACCATCATTTTTCCGGGCGGATGCTCTACCTCTTGAGCTAATAAGGAAACCTAATTTACCTTGAGATCTGCGATCTTATAAAGCGCCAAAGTGCTCCGATAGATGTTGCCCGAGAGATGGCGTTATGGAGAAGTAGAAGTCCGTGGTTCAAATCCCGGATAAGGAAATATTTTTACTTTCGTGATCTGCTTAAAAACCGCCTTCCCCACATGTCCTGTGTTCGCCTTTTATGTGTTTTCCTATCCCCTTTCCTTGTACCTATTTCTGTTTGAATGAATATATATATATATATATATATATATATATATATATATATATATAAGAATTGAAGAAATACTAAAACTAATAAATATAATTTAGAAATCGAGAAATCAATAACATGACATTGATGGTATATTATTCTAAATAAATTACATTTCGTTTTATATGATAAAAATGATGTATATATGATATATATATATATACATAAAACATAAAGATCATAATGTATTTTAATACAGGTAGATAATGTATGTGTTAATTGCCGCTGTCTTACGCGCTACTAGTAATTCATTATAATTATCTTCTTGCGGGTGTGAATTTCTATTTAGAATATTTGGCACGTAGTTCCGCCATAATTTGATGGACCCCAACCAGGTTTTTATGCCATGCCCTAAATATAAACACTCCATAACCACCTTTGATGAATTAAACGTAGTTTCCTCCGCGTGCCGAGGGTATTTTGCCCATATATTCCATTGATGGAGAATGGCAAAAGGTTTTTCGTGGGTTAGCGAAATGCCCACGGGAAGAGGTGATTGATAAAAAAATATGGCCGCGTAAAAAATTGAAGACGACCCCTCAGAGAAAAACATCAATACGTGGTAATAACTATGGGAATAAGGAATAAACTTCAATATCTACTACGCCCCTCTCCTCTGAATAAGGCCTCGCGAAAGATGGAGAAAACGATAAGATATTTAAATTCATACATTTATATTTTTATGTAATATTTGCATAAATATATTTAAAATACATATGTACGTACGTACTTGTTTGTGTGCCTCATATAATGGAAAGAAGCAGTTGGCATGGGAGAGATAGTAGTAAATGCTAGCAAGTAGTCGCCTGGATAGGGATGCTGAAGGGGGACCTCGAGTTATGAAGGCAAAAATAGATATGTAAAAAAATGGATCGGATAGGAAAAACACTGGATATGGGGTGTAAGAAGCATAGAGGAAGGTTAGAGGGAATAAAAGGAAAGGTAGGAAGTAAAGAAGGATTGAGCCGGGGGAAGGGAAAGTGAATGGAAGGAGTCGTGAAGGCTGGAGGGCGATGAAGAAGGGAGGGACGGTGGAAGTTAGAGGGAGAGAAAGACGAGATGGGTGATGCGGACGGGGTGGAAGGAGTTGAATTTTTTATCGGCAGTGAAGAACGACTGTCCCTCCTTTAGCCCAGCTCCCACCCCCCTGCCACTCCCTAGCCTCCACCACTCCCACCAGTATCGCTCCATCCCCACACAAACACACGCGGCCGCACCCTCGTCTCCAACTCTCATAGCCTCTACTCCTTCCATCCCTGTTTCTACACCAAATCGTCAGCCCAACCAATTTCCAGAATTTTCCAGAGTAGACTAGCAATGCTCTCCCCATTTCGATGGCTGAAAATGCACCAGGATTTATTGACGTCGCGCTGTGTTGCTGGAAGTAAATTGAGCCCCCTTCTCATGGAATATTTGCCACAATTTCTACCAGAGAAAATTAATGACACTTCTGGGTTTATAAAATTTTCTCACAAGAGGCAAGACGGTGGGATGTGACACAAGATCTCCAGGGTTAAGGGAGAGTAAACAAAATAGGAAAATGATTTTAAACTTGTTTTAAAATTTTCAGAAAGAAAATTATTATTAAAATTACTGTCGTTTCTTCTCATTCAAATATTTAAAAATAATTAACTTCATTCACATTCATTTGTGTATGAATTTGGAGTTTTTAAATTGAATCTTTAATGTTCTTCGAGGTTTTTCTCATTTGTGCATTTCATTCTTGAAAAAATAGGGTCCATCAAGGGAATTAAAGTCCAATATTATTTCTAAACCAAGTAGTAAGTGCTAAAAATTAAGTTCATTATGGAACAAAATTGAATCTATCGGACATTTTATAAGTTTTATATCTCTGGGCTCTGTGCGGTCTTCATATCCACTACGGCATTTCCAAATCGCTAACAATGTAACCGACCAACCAAAGAGCGCAGATCTTTTCACGAAAAACTCCCACACCCTCCTTCATGCCACCCACCCTCCCATCATTCTTTCTTCCCTTTTACCGTCCACCGTCCTACCTCCCTTCTTCATCCCCTTCTCTCCCAATCCCGATGGCGAGTGGGCATCCTTTCACTCACCATTTCCCCCTCCAGTCACGTGTGTCCATTCCGTTCTTCCGCGTCTCTTCTCCAAATCTATTCCCTCAGCCCGACAATCCCTTAAGCACGCACTCCCCACCCTTCTTATCTCCCCCCCCTCCTTCCCGGAGTCCTAAAAAAAATAGTAATAATAAAATAGGTAGTACTCCCTTATTCTCCACCATCTAAAGCTCATACCCTACCTGCCCTCTGCCCATCACCTCCGCCGTCCTAATGCCTACCACTGCTCTTCCTCCTCTCCTCACCAGAATCCTTCCCTCTACTTCCATCCCCCACTCACCCTTTATTCGCCAATTCCCAATGCCTCTTCCTCTCTCTTATTCCTCCCTCTGCTTTCTTTCCCTATATTATTCTTCTCCATACTTCTTCCTTCTCTCCCTCCCTGTTACTTCCCCTCTTTCTTTTACCTTTCCCGTTCCATTTGCATGTCTCGCAGTCTTTCCATAAACCTTTATTTCTTCCCTTCAATCTCACTTTCGTTCCCCACCCCAACACCCGTTCCTTCCTTCTCCCGTCCGAACCATACTTTTCAATTCAATCACACTGAAAGTCAACAGTGTGGGACAGACAGAGGTGAGAGTTATATAATAGAGATTGAGGGAGATACGAAGAGGGCAGCAAAGAGTATTTACTTTATAACGGATATATCACTGCCTCATACTAAAGCCGACTAAAGATCAGTTTATCGTATGTTTTATTATGTAACCACCCCAAATTACAATATTCATCCCATTCAATTATATTTCGATCAATTTTACGATAATGCAAATGCGAACTTCGTTAATTCTAAGGAGTCTCTCTATCAGTCGTCGTCTTTCAGAAGTGATATTAGCATCTCAATTTACAGCTAATTTAGTGCTACTCAAGTTTGTCTTGGAAATATCCCTTAAGTCCGATAATGCACCATTGTTCATGGGTTCTTGCAATCAGTGTGTTGTAGTTTGAACCCAGTTTTCTCTCTTTCAGGTTCGTGGCTATGCGGAAAGTGTTTCACAGGAAGCAATTTTTCATTTGGTATTAAGCATAAGGTGTAGACTAAGGTGGCCCAGGAAATATTTTTAGTTGATACATGCCACCTACTCAACTGGAGCATTTTTGTGAGTGAACAAAATATGAAAAAACAAAAAAAATAATTTTGAGATCGGTAACTGCCCGAAATTTTATGAATCCACATATTCACAGCTCTATAGATGGAATGGTGGATGGTATCTATAGCACCATGCCTTGTAAAACTCTCAGTGAATAAAATTTGTTTAAAAGTAGGAATCGAGTGCAAGAAGTGGGTTTTTATTCTAAATTTGTTTATCTATGTGAAATGGAAATACAGTAAACAAAACACCATTGTCTGGAGGATCCCTCCTTAAATACGCATGCTTCTTACCGCCTGTATGCTACTGTATGCAAGAGAACTTGTGTGAGGAGAACGGTAGCGGAATATTAACAAAATGTTTATTTATTTGAAATCATACTTGGCAGCATCAGTCAGAGTCATTGAGATTAAACCGTACGTTTAAAAAAATTATCATTTTATCATTCATGTAATCACAAAGTTTCCCCCGTTATTATTCTCTTGCTGGCTGTCACATTGTTACATGAAATCTTTAGAAGAATCACTTCCGATCTTAACTAAATACCTCGTGTCAGCTATTACCCATTTATTCACAACAATTACTTATTCACTAATGAATACATCTCTCGCAAAACATACGACTTTCTAAATTGTAAACACGCAGTCGAATCGTAGTCTATGAGGGCATCCAGGTGTTGCAAAGAAATTCTTAGAAATTATTGACCAGATCAGACTGCCGAGCTTAATACATATAATATTACCGCTACTGTAAAATTGTAACAGCATTGATAAACTTTCTGAATTAGCCCACATAGAGTTTATCATAAATGCCTATTAATAATACACATCCATAACATTCCGTTTAAAATGAATGCACTTTGTAACTTCCACACGATTTTTATTCGTACTACCGGTTTCAACGCTTCGGCGTCATCATCGCCGTCATGACCTGATGATGACGCCGAAGTGTTGAAACCGGTAGTACGAATAAAAATCGTGTGGAAGTTACAAAGTGTATTCATTTTAAACGAAAATGAACCTCCACAAAGTTGAGCCTGAAACCATAGAATTCATCCATAACATTGTTCCACGAGACATATTATGCTTCTAAATACCTAAGTACTGCCGTACGTCAAGGCAATGGACTTGTAAAATATATTTTTTCAGGTTTTTCATCGAAAAAATTATAATTTGAATTTCCAGACAATAGAGTAATATCGAAAAATTGGAGTTGGTTATCAATGGATTGAAAGTTCTATAGCCAAGACGTACTTCTTGTAATATTCATTGGTTTGGTGAACTATGTAAGTATCATTTTGGCTATCCCAATGAAAAAGTACCTTACACTTTTCTACCAAAATCTCAAAAAAGAACTGCCAGGGTTTGTCTTAAAAGAATTTCTTTTTGCTTGTAATTTGAATGGATACTAGCGTACACAACATGGAAGAGGCTGAAAACATTAACAAAATTCGCAAAAGACAAAAAACGTACAATATATAATGAATATTGGCCTTTATAACTTTTTTAAAATCCGTCATTTCATTAGAGTTAACAAATAAATGAATCCTTAGGTTTCCAAAATACCTCTCCACTGGTCACCACTCTCCCCGTTCTGGAACACGCCTCTACTCTCAAATCAATCCTTTCAAACGCTTGAAATATGCCTACCATTTTCTCTCATCCAATGCAGCCACAATATTTCAATTAAATACAAATGAAAAAGGCTTTCATATTTGCTTATTTAATTCCATTCAATTTCTCTGATTACATGCCATGCATAAACCACACCTCTCGCCCTCTCAAAATTAGTAAATCCTCCAATTATGGAACCTCACCACGCAATACGTGCAAAATGCCCCATCCGGCATCCCTTTATCTCATTGCACAAACTTCTATCCTCGTATTCGTCATCCCCTCCTTTCAAATATGCCTTTAAGGACATGATAACGATGATGAACGAAGTTTGGGCTACAGAAAAAAATTGAATAGACAAGCGAATAAATGGTATCTTTGTAGGTCTTAGCTTAACCAACTGATTTATTAAACTTTTGCTTTCCTTTTTGAACCCTCCGACAATAAAAATACACACACATGCAAACACGAGGACTATACCATATCTTTAACAAATTTTCATTCAAATGGGTAAAGATATAAGTAAAAGGTATGGGAACACATACATGTGTGTCGTAAAAGACACGGGAGAGGTGGGGAAGGCGGAATTGAGCAGATAACAAGTGCAAAAATATTTCCTTGGCTGGGACAAGGTCCCGATCAAGGAAATATTACACATACACACGAGGTCGGTTGAAAAGTTTCAGAACTTCTTGAATAGGATGCCTCCAAATAGTTATTTTTTAATCCGTATGAAGACCTTATGCCCGCGAAACTATCCAGATAATCACCTTTAACTACTTTGATGAAGCCTTGTTTCGTTCGTGAGTGCGGCGAAAAGTCGGATCCGTGAAAATTTAACTGTTTGAAAGAGCAGCGTTGTCCTATGAACATCTGCGTAAAACTCTCCAAACATTTCAAGCAAACTTTTCAGTTGATTAACAAGACTTTTCGTAAGGATGCTATGAAGCGCAGCGCATGTATTGAGTGGTTTACCCAGTTCAAAAAGGAGCGGCGATCAATGGAAAATAATGAACGTTCCGGAAGATCATCAATGTCGACTGATGTCCAACATATCGAGAAATTGAACGATCTAGTTCGTGGAAATCGGCGTTTGAATGTCAGGGAAGTTGCAGAAGAGTAAGCCATCTCATTGCTCGTGCATTTAAACCCTGATAGATAAGTTGAGGATGAATTGAGACGCTGCCAAAGTCGTGCCTTGCTTGATAACAGCAAACCAGAAACAACACCGAGTTCAGGTCTGCCAGGAACTGTTTGATCGAGCTAAACAAGAGGACCTAGACCTTCTGCTCCAGGTTCATAAATGGTAATGAGTCATGATTTAAAGGATATGGTAATTGGAGCTAGGCTGGGAATCACTCACGGAGCTAAGGTTAAATTACAGATGAAATCTTTGGCATAAATTGGAAGGATGTCTATTTAGCAGTGATGTTGTAAATATATTATATCCCCCATCGTCTGTCGTTACCCCAAAATTACTCTAGTATGTATTCACCCCCTGCCATTCATCGTATTGGTGCATTGTAGGTTACTAAAATATCTTACTAAAATAACAAAAAGCAATATTCTAAAAGGATTGATGAAACAATCCCCCCGCCTCAAAAAAGATTTTCAAGTTTGCTCGAATGTCAGGGTGATGTTGACTGTTTCTTTCGATGCGAAGGAGGTTGTGCATCACGACTACCAATCTAAAGGCCAGAAATTCAACATGGGGTACTGCATGAGGGTTATGAAATGCATAAGAGAGAGAGTCAGCCGAAAATAGCCTGAAATTTGCGGCGAATGGACTTTTTCACCACAATAACCCTTCGTCTCATTCCTCTCTCAGACATGAATTTTGAGCCAAAAACAAGATCGTTGTGCTTCCTCATCCTTCCTACTCAGATCCTTCATCATCCTTCCTATCAGATCAGGCCCCATGCGACTTTTTACTGTTTCCCAAACTAAATGTCCCACTCCAAAAGAACATACAACCTTGATCAAAACGTTCCCGGAATTTATTCAGAAAATTAAAAATACAAGTTTATTCATCTAAATCTATATTTTCCCCTTCAAAGTAATCCCCATCGACTGCAACACACTTATGCCAGCGCTTGATCCAATCCTCGAAACATTTTTTATATTCGGTTTTCGGTATGTCCATCAGTGCTTCCTGCGATTTTTCCATTACTTCCTCTCGGCTGCTAAAACGCGTTCCCCGTAATGGTTTTTTTAACTCGATTGAACAGAAAGAAGTCACAGGGAGCCAAATCAGGTGAATTCGGTGGCTGTTGGATGGTATTTGTTGCATTTTTCGTCAAAAAATTACGAATAATGATAGCACTGTGCGACGGTCTCGACGCACATTGCGACGATTTCTGGTCTCTTTCGGCGAATTGCTTCACGCAAACGTCTCATAACGCCCAAATAATACTCTTTGTTTACTGTCTGGCCTTCTGGCAAAAATTCATGATGCACTACACCGTTGTAATCCATGAAAACCGTCAGCATTGTCTTCTTTTTTGACTGAAAACGACGTGGTTTTTTTGGTCTCGGCTCATTTGGTGAACGCCATTCACTTGCCTGATGTCTGGATTGCGTGTCGTACTCATAAACCCACGTCTCGTCTCCAGTAATGATCCTTTTGATGAATGTGGGATCGGATTCAGCCTCGCAAATCATGTCTTTTGCGACGTCAACACGGTCTCTTTTCTGCATGAAATTGAGGTCTTTTGGCACCAACTTTGCTGCTACACGACGGAAACCCAAATCATTAACCACAATGTCTTGGGCGGATCCATAGGCAATGTTCAAGTCCTCCGCTATTTCTCTGATGGTTAATTTGCGGTTATTGACCAACATTTCTTTTACTTTATCAATTTTTTCACCGACTTTCGATGTCGATGGTCTGCCACTGCGTTCATCATCTTCGATTGACTCACGACCACTTCTGAACCGCTCGTGCCACTGGTAAACGACCGTTTTTTTTTAGAGAATCGTTGCCGAAACACTTTTCCAACATTTCCAACGTCCGTGCGCCACTAAATCCGTTTTTTACGCAAAATTTAATACAAGTTCGTTGTTGCAAATTTAAATCCATTTCTGCAATTGTAAAAAATCGCAAACACACACAGAGATAGATGTACTCTTGGCTACGTAACTTTTGCAAATGTCAAGTTATGACACTAAGATTTAAAGGGAATATCAACAACAGATGTATCAATTTAACAAAAAAAAACAGAACTCAAATCGGAACGATGGGAGCGCCACACGGTGGTTATTCCGGGAACCTTTTGATCAAGGTAGTATTTTCCACTATTAGAGAGATGAAGAAACATTCAATGGATGATCTTATGAGCTTACCGGAAGAAGCGTTCCAGGGCTGTTTCAAACAGTGGAAACACCGTTGGGATAAGCGTACAAGTTGGGAAGGAGACGACTTTGAAGAAACCTTGCTTGATAGTTTTTTACAAAAGTATTTTTTGGTAATAAAAAACTTTGGCAACGTTTTGAACAGACCTCATATACACATTCACATGAATACATTTATTTGTATATTAGCGGCTATGTTAGGAACTGATCAACTGGTAGATGTTTGGAACAAATGCGAGTTTGTTGCGGAGAGCTCCAACTCCATCTTTCCTGCATCCATTGAATATCTCTCGAGAGACCCCTTGCCCCCCCCCCAATGTCTCTTCATCATTTGTTTCCCTTGAGTCCATTTCACCTTTTCCATCCTTCTCATACTCATATTTCAAAGGCCACCCAAATTACGCCTATTATCTTGCTTCATTGACTGCATTCCAATTTCACTGCAATATATTACAAAAAAACCTTGAAATTTTACCAAAATATATTGCACCTAAATTCTAAGAAAAACTTGATTTTTTATGTCGAATACTAAGTGTGTAATTATCCTTTCCGCTCACCCTGACGGTGGTGGACAGTTGCCACGTAGATAGAAGCCGAGGGTTCCCTACGCCATCCCCCGGGATAAAACGCAGGATTTCTGGCCAGTAGCTCAGAGGTCTACTGCGTGTCGGTACCACGGGTCTACTGCGTGTCGGAATAGAGAAATAATTTCAAAGCAATTATATGCACATGAGATGTAGATTAGGTTGCTGGATTGGGTCTTGTTTGAAGTAACAAAATGTTTATATGATAATTGTGTCCACCCAAAAAACTACCTTAACCGGTAGATTATCTTAAAAAATATGCACATGAGTCTTAACAACAGTAAAAATTGTGTCCAGTGATTTCCTCTTCAAGACATCGAATCATAGTCACCAACATTAAAAAAATGAATTCAGTTGATTGATGAAATTATTAAATTATTAGAAAATGAAAACAAACTCGTACTTTAGGAAAGTATCTTTGTACTTTTCCGACCTCAAAAATGGAAAAAAAATATCTGAGAAGTATATAATACATTGGTATAATTGTGTATTAAAATTTTGGAAATTCTAGGAACCATTCAGACGATCCTAGTATTTAATCTTTTTTCTGTAAACCATAAACAAAATAATCAACCCAAAGGTATTGGTAGAGTTCACCTAGTACTAAGCCCGAAGGCGTGTGAAATTCACACATCAGGGTAGGGGGGCCAGGTCTTTTCCCTATGTTGGCTATTGTTTCCAAGGAAGACTTAAACCCGAAAAATCACAAAGCTTGCGTGGAGTTGAAGGTGCCCAGTGAGGCGAACCCGAACCCTCCGGTCAGTAGTCCAACGCTCCACCTCTGAACTATCGCGACCCTCCTTTTATGTGTATTAACTTCTTTTAAGTTTTATTCCTCTGGCCTAAAGTTAAACTTAAAAGGCTCTCCTTCGCTGGAAGATATCGTATTTTCGTCAATAATGAAGCACATGTGTTAAGAAGAATAGGTAATAGAAACATAAATTACTATTTTGTGTGGCAAACCCTTTCTTGGACTACACCTACAAACCTAAAAGTTGTGGAATGTATTGAGCATTCTAGTGATACCACAAGGTCTAAGATCTAACTTAGATACCGTATTGCATGTACATGTAGTCGGCATCCTCTACATTATTTGAACTATTTTACAAACCCCTATTATAACAGAAAATTGAATTTCAGCAGTTGAATGTGTCTAAATCCCATAAAATGACCATAAAAAATCTAGTAATAGGATACAAATGCAACCTATCTTCTTTATTACAGACCTTTACCGTGGGTTATGGGTGAACCATATCTGATCTCGCTTTACTCTGCGCTTATTTTATCGTCAATGGGCAAAGGGAGATATCAAATGGGTCCTAATCGGAAGTCCATATCAATACTGGTATACTGTATAAAGGTTTGTGCGCACTACCGGCATTTGATGTCTCACTGAGACTTAACACATGAAAAGATTACTTCATGGTTTCATTGTTAATGATTAGTTTAATAATTTAAAATTTATCCGCTGTAACATTATAATCATATAAAACAAAGAGTCATGTTCTCATGCCGGTGATACCGTCCTGGGAGAGAGATGACTAAATGCATCATTACAAGAGTAATCATCTGCATCTTCATCGTTTCATAATTACTGATTTAAACGTATTTGAATGAAACATTTCGTTGCGAACAGATAGCTTACAAAAAATGATAAAAAATATTATTTTAGTTCAATGACCGCATTTCAGAATGTCCAACTTAAAAGTTGAGCCTCAATTTGTTTTCTGAAATTACTGTCAACCGATACATTTTTAGAAACACAATGTGGTGAGCAATTTGAAGAAAAAATATTTCCATATTGAATAACCAAAAGCGATAATTTATGGCATTGTTGGAATATTTTTAAAACCCCCAAGGGGTGGAAATTTCAAGAATGAACAGTCCCAATAGGGACGAGTTTTCAAATTAAGCCACAAGCTTTCCCAAGCCAACCGCCACACCTCCTGTTGGGCACAAATTACGATCTTATTGCGATAATTTGCATCTCTACTTCCTGAAGACTTCCAATCATATTAAATATTACTATCTTATGACGGTATTGCACGCTGGCTCCTATTTAACTGTTAAGCGTTTTAACACTGTATCCAGCCTACACTCGCACGGCGAGTTTTTCGCTTCCTTCCACATTTTGTAAGCATAAAAATAATATATCACCGCTCGGTCCATTTTTGGATGAGCTAATTAGTTGACGAACAACTTCAAAGTTTCATTGGAAACCTTCGTGAGGAGTTGAAGAGAGGGGTTCGGACGTTTTTTTTTTTAAATTCAGCTCGTGTTATCTCTAGAAATTCCTGTTTGAAACTGGCACACGCCACCGCCGCTGTGTCTGGCCACCTGAGTGGTTAGGATTTCTTGCTGACTGCCGTCACTTGAGATTTTAAAAATGCGGTCAATTTATAACCTTTCCACTATTATAGTCATCTTAACATCAGTAGTCATAGCCAAAGGTATCTTATGGATGGATGAATCCTATTATGACTCTCGAATCTCCTCGGAAGGGTTCAATTAGCGGCTAGTAAGACGAATAAACGTCAGTGGTAGGGAAAATTAATGTTCGGTGGGTATTCTTTCATTGGTCATTTACTTGCAGTATGCAAGGGAGAAATGCTTCATTAACCGGTTAGCTAATGAACTAGAAGAATTTTTATTTTCTATTCATGAGAGTCCATGCCAAAGATATTTGAAGGCGTTATTATAAAAAATATATTGGAGGTTCATAGTTTCCATCAATGAGTGAGATACTATTACACACATAATAGATTCAAAACCCTTTTATTTATCGATTTAAGGCGTATAAATGCAGAACGATTTTGTTTAATAATCGAATAGAAAATTCCAGTTTTTTATCAGCTGGAGTTAAATACAATGTACATCATATCTTTTAGGTATTTTAGGCCTTAATACTACCTCTTTTGACAGATTCAGTTGGTTTTGAGTTCGATTCGGTAATTTCAAAAATTGATATGCAGAAACTGTCACTATCACTGTTCGCAATGCCATAGATGTACTCAAAAATGCTCTGAGTGAACTTAATATGGGTTATTCCACCACTGTAACTAGTAGTTAAGTTTGCGATTCCTTAATCAGAATTTTTGGCAAAGGTAGGACGAGAACTGCGGTTGGTTTTATACGACACGGACAATAGAAACAGAGTAACGAGCATGGAACTATAGACACGAACGATTCACCAGACAACACTCCACATTACGAGTTTCTGAGTAGGACTAGACCCCGAGGGTTTTCTAGTTTCCTCTCAACACACACAATGTGCATATTTCGAGGTTTATCGTGCTCGCTTACCACACGGAGTCAACGTAATATTCATGCGATTCTTCTTCCACCAAAAAAGGGTGTAAAATGGGCACATATCCTCCACCAAAATAATTCTTTTTGGCCCCATAACAATTTATACTGGTTGTCATAGAGATTAGAGTTGTTACTACTTTTATCGATTAAGTAAAAAATGAAGTCTTTGTGTTTTGTGTTCCTCGCAAAGAACATACCGGCTAGGATAAAAAAATACGTGTAGATACTTTCAGGCCCGCTTGTTTTGTATTTTTTCAATCCTCCAACGATGGAGAAAAAATGCTTGGTGTAATTATTTGCATTAAGTTTCTTTAAGATGAACAAATCAACTTCCATAAAGCTCAAATTTTTAGCTTGTCTGCGGTTACAAGGAATTGTCTGTGGAATTTAGTGCATATTGCTGTACACCCTATTCATCCATGAAGTATACATTCCCATTGATTATCTTGAGGCGTTATTGATTTTCATCAAACGTATAGCTTACTAAATATTTTTTAAAATGGACTTTTATTGAGTATTGGAAAGTCATCGTGAAGAAACATTTTTGTGGACGACGTTTCGTCCTACAATTTTATAGTTTCATCCTACAGTTATTTTCTTCGTTTGAAATGGTGGAACATTCAGTCTCTAGTCTTTTATAACATGCTATGTTATAATGTATTCAAATATGAAAATAGCCATCTCCCACATACCTGCCTTAAAAGTGCACAATGAAGAGTTAAATACGAGGGCTTTTCAGAAAGTAACCTCTGTTTTCCTGTAACGCGAAAATTAGTGAAGGGAGCCAAATGGTCGCTCTATTGACTCACACACCATGACAGTGCGCCTCAAGCTGCAGTGGTTGAAAGGTTGGGCCGCTTGTCGTTTGTTTACAACAGTGAGTCAAAATACACAATATAATTGAAATTAGCGCCAAATGTGAGGTCCGTTCAGTGGTAAATTATTTATTGATAAAAAACTTCAGAGCTGCTGAATTCATCGGGAAAATTTTGCTGTGTCCTGACCAAATATGATGATTAACAGAACCGTGCGTCAGAGTTTTCGTTCGTTTAAGAGTGAATAAAAATATCAATTATGATGACAAAAGTGGACGCCAGTCTGCGATGCACAATGAACTGCACTGGAAAATAGGCGAAAAAGTTCGAGAAAATTGGAGTTTTTAAATAGCTGAAATCTTTAGAATATTTTTCCCAGATTTTTACGATTATGTTAAATGGAAACACGACTAAAAAGTTAGGGTCGTCTCGAGGTGGAATTGGTGGCATTTCATGTAGCCTTCACCAGTTGGCTGCGATATCAGGCGGAAGATGTTCATCCTGAAGAAATTCGTTACCTAGTTCAGAGATATTACAGATTTTTAAATCGTGTTTGACGATAAATAGTAAATACATGCAGTTTTGAGATAAAAATAATGAATATTCTGTATCTATTTTAGAGTATTTTACAGCATAACGAAGTTTACTTTCTCGACAGCCCTCGCACAAGGCAAAACTCCATGCATTCTTTAATTTATAGACAGAAAGAATCTACTCGGATTTACTTATAAAATTGTGAATATTTATAACTTCAACCGGATTATGCCATAAACAGTTAACTCGAAACTGATTGCTTCATTCGAATAAGATTTTACGCAGGTGAATGTGAATTACTAGGTAGGGCAATACTTTATTGGTTCTTGGATAGATTCGGGTGTATAGTTCGAGTGGATCCAAAGGAAACAGACGAGGCTAGAGTAAGGAAGGAAAATAAGTTCAGAAGGGAGTGTAGGCTTCGAATGTATCCCCCGGAGTCCGTACGGTAGTGTCGGCAAGGGACTCCATGCGATCGTGTGTGCGTGAGAAGGGATTTTAACGGATTAGGAGGACGAAGGCAGAGAGGGGGAGAAGGCGACGGCAGCGGGAGGGGAAGTGGGTGAAGGGATTTGGGATGTCGGTAGGGTAATAAGGAGGATTGTGCGTCTGATGAGGAAAAGATCGAAAGGGGGTGGTGGGGGGACGGAGAGGATAATGATGGATCCTCGAGACGCGCTCCTAGGAGGAGGAGTCAACGGATCGTGGCAGGGTTATTGCACGACAAGGGAGAGAGGGATGGGGCTATTGCAGACGGGGACGCAACATGAAGGGAGGAGGGGATGGGTGGATGGGTTGCGTCAGGGAAGTAGGAGTCCTTAAAGAGTGAGGACGACTGGCGGAGGAGGCGAGGGATGGGCCGCCCTGAGCGTATAGGGAGCAGCATATGGTGATGATTTCAGAGGATATAAGCGGTGGATTTGTAGGATGGCTGTTAGATTCAATTGGGATGTCAGAAAGGGATTCAAGGCAAGGAAGACGAGAGGAAAAGGATGAACCTGCACTTGAGCACTCACCCTTGAAGAGATTTTCCCAGGCCAGGTGACGAGATTCAATTGAAGGGGAGCGTAAATTGCAAAATAATTGTCAATTTTAGTGAATATATGGTGTTTTATGAAAACGTTTACGTAAAAAATAAGAGATTTTAACAATAATTCGATATAAGTTGTCTATTAAAATAGGTTCGGACGTTTCAAATTTCGTTATCGTATCATATTAAGCATAACTGTTTCAGTATTTAAGCTGCTGCTCCGAAATTGTGTAATGTATATTCAGACAAATATGTCTCAAAATCATATTACTTGTTATTGATTGAATCTCACAATAAATGTGTTTGAGGGTATTACGATCCATCTATATCCACTGAATTCACGATCCCGACAAAATTAAAAGAAAACTTTGGAATTTATTAAATACACTTTAATTAGTACCCAAAGCAAAGTTATTAGATAATCTCGTGTAGACGCCCTTGGTGGTTAAGAATACAGTCAAAAATAAACTTGCTAGAAAATTACCATGTAAGGAAGACAACAATTTGACTTCACCTGCTACATCAAGACAATAAATCAAACGTAGAACACATCCATGCAGGAATAGTTAGACGTTTAGAGATAAAATCTTGGCTTCATATATTGTAAGGTTGGCTTATTGTAATCACTGATTCACAGCCATTCAATCTCTAGCTTCTCACGTCATGACGCTCACTTTCAGGATCAAAATAGGCCCAAGATTTATGTTATAGGCCCTGATTCTTTTACATTAGTGCTGATGTGTAGAAAACTAGTCTCAGAATCGGCAACAAATTACGAATACTAATCAAACCTGATTTTAGATAAATATTCTAATTGCATCGAGGTTTGTTTTATATAACTAGCCGTAAACTGTGGAAGCTGGTTCGGATGCCGGCAGTTAGGTTTGCTTTTTGGTTGCTGGCCGTGAGTTTAAGTACAGTTACTGTATGCTTTTTTCCCTCAAAATTAGGATTTTTCCCTTTGCAGCATCTTGTCAGTTGCGGGGATTTGCTTCCTGAGTGTATATTGTTGTTGTTTCCTGCACATGGATTCCCAAAAATAGTCCATGTAATGAAAATACTGGATGCTTGACTTCCATTTTCACAGGAGTTCTACACCATGATTCTTTTTGGTAAATCCTTTTGGTCTAAAAATTTGATAATATCGTTCTAAAATAATTGGATGGCAACCCTGAAATATGCGAATCCTCAAGAGCAAGATTTTTACCTCTTGCATATATATCATTGGCTTGGTTTTGCATCCGACAGAGAATATACGTATAATTTAGGTTTTAGCGCAATTACATCGACATGACATAATACTTCCACAAGATAGGAGAAGACTACCGAATGTTTATATTCAGGGATTTGTTTTGTCCACCCACTGTTCGTGACCACAACTCAAGAAGAAAACAATGACTAAAATTGTTATGCAATTGCAAAAATGTAAGCAACATACAAGTCCTAATCCCCCTCAACTCATTTAATGGCTAGCATCCTAACGCCTCCCTTCACGATACTTTGGGCAGAGTCGAGTGTCGTGTAAATAAATTTGTAGATCTAATTAATTTGTGAATTGTGCGCCTTGCATAATTGGAATGCTACCTGATATTTTGTAACTGCGCTCCAAGTTAGCCAGCAGTTTCTAATGGAATTATTTATTTTTGTTCTTGATATAGCTAGTGGAGTGGAATCTAACAATATAACATTTTTAAATTACGTCGGACACTACCATTTTCCCGCCGATACCTACTATCACCCACATATCATAAAATATGGACTGTTTTCCAGAGTAAATTAATTTCATAATATTGTCGAACCTTAAATTCGTTTAGGAACTGTTAATTACTTAAGTATACATATTAGCGGCACTGTTGGTTGTACATAAACCTATGGTAGTCAATAATTAACTCATATTCATTAGTATCAACCCACATTTATTCACCAATTGATTGTTCATCACACCATGCTAAATATCCCCTTCGCCTTCTTCTCTTTTCAAATTTACCTAATAAGATTTCAAATTTGATGAAGGAAATGAATATCTTTTAATCTGTGCCCCTGATTTTTTTCTCTATAAGAGCTCTCATGGCTTCTTGGATTTCAATGGCCTCTCTTGTTTCTCCGGTAAAATTGGTCTTCGCATACCTTTCGTCTCATTCTTATGTACATACATTTTTAGACATTATTTTATGCGATCATTCTACGGCAAATTATGAATATTTAGCATTTTTATATTTAAAAAATCTTTGGTTCAATAAAAGATGGTACTTCTAGAAGTCAATTATCATTTTGACATGGGCCAAAAAAGATGAATTTGAATCAAATTTTTGGAAGTTCTTTCATAGAATATATTAGAAAACCCACAGAAAATTCGTTAATTTCTAGAGGTCCATATGCTCATTATACCTTAATTACAGTAACACATTCCAATTACTGTCCAGAGTGTCATTTTTCATTCCCATTAACAGCTTCTTTGACACTCCTTGAATATCTAATTAATATTAATAGTTATTAAAATAAATTAAATTTCCTTGGTATTTTTCAATGTCTCCATTTTGTTTATTGTATCACGTATCGTTCATAAAATTTCTAACATTTCTCTATTTTGTTATTAGCTACTGAAATATTTCACCGTAGGTATTTTCATTTAGGCTTAATAAATTTTTTTCCAACTTTGTATTCATTTTCATGATACGCATTTTTTTGCGACTTTAATCGACTTATTCTTTCATTCTCATCATCTTCTCTTCTTGCATTTTAATTATCTGGTATCCATGTTTTTCACTGTATGGTCTTATATTCTCGTCTTCTCCGATAATTTTTTAAGCTTCCACTATCGGTGTTATTTGCTACGTTCCATTCGTCATCTTTAGGTCTTCGATCAACTTAATGTTCTAAAATGTTATCCAGCGCTCTTGAATAACTACTTTTTTTTCAATGTTCTTGATATTTACTAACTGCCAGTTATTTTTCAACTCTTTTTAATCTGTTTCTTGACTTCAAGTTGACTTTAAGCTTCCCATTTTGTGATCTTTACCGATTTCTTCCATGTTTAATATTTAACTAAAGTTGTAAATCCGTTCTCCTACTTTATAGAATAGGTAAAGTGATATAGCAAACTGTTAACCCTCATAATAAAAGCTTTGAAGCAGAAATATATTTCGGAGCCTTTATTCTGAACGAATAAAACTGGATAAGTTTTCTCTATGATAGTGTTATCATAAGTCTTTCACATAATTTTCCTTCTGTTGTATAAATATTTTTAATATCCTTTCAAGTCTTTAAAATGTACTTTTACCAATATTGCGATAAAGAAAAAGTATTGGCATGGTATGGTATTTATAAATACCTTAACATGCATACCAATTAGGCCGTTTACTTCTGAAACTTTCTACATTCTTACATATATTTTGTATCTGTTTTTATAATGATTCATGTTTATGCATTATTAGGGTAATTTGAATATTTACGAATAAAATTGCAATTGCATAATTATAATATGATTTTTAAGGTGCATTTATATTATGAGCAAACCATGATTTAGAAATATTGACAAACGAGGTCTTCTCAATCATTTATAACTGATATCTTACCAAAAAACATACAAGTATATAGTATGTCAATCAATCTAGATTATTTCTTCTCTCAAAATACATTTTCAAGTGTTCAGTACTATTAAAAATGACTGACGTCATGCGTGAAAATGAAACTGCATCTAACTAACTTTAATGTTTTAGACAATTATTAATGTAAAATTTATGGATTGTCACAGGAAAAGTTTGATGTTAACAAGAAAGTACTTTTCGGAGCGAACAAATTTTTTTCACAATAAAGCTATGTAATTTCCTACGTCAAATATCGTTAGTTGCCCAATTTCTACTGTCTAACATAAACTTTAAAATAATAATTTTACTATTGTATATTTATTTTCATTTCCATCATCAACTATATGCAATCTTTCACTTCTCATATGCATATACGGCCTGGATTTTAACGCGCTCAGCTAATAACGCGAAAACCGCTGTTCCTTAAACCGCTTAAGGCATGAAAATTACCCTTTCACGTGATGAATTTTCACGGTTGAATAATGGCGCCTGTCATTTTAAGCCATCTAAGAGCCATTATTTTGCATTTCAAGTTCTCAAAAAAGAACAATACCTTAATACGTAGTTGTTACTCACTGAAAAAGGTGGTGTGATTAGAAGTACTGAATATATTGAATTTACAGTTATCGTGATAGTCAGTATCTTTATAGGGAACGGAAAATTTTGGATTTCCCAACCCTGTCAAAAGAAGTAAGCAAAGGTAATACGGGTACTCACCGATCGTAACTGAAATGCATTTGCAATGCTATTTGAGCTGTATGTTCATCCCCAATCTATATACGAGAATACTAAATGTAATATTCATTTTCTGATCTACTTTGTCAAATAGGAAAGCAAAGAATTTTTATTTCCAAGTAAAGCACAATACACAAACCGAAAAGCGTTGAATTCACGGAGAATACGTGGGCTGCGGAGAAGAAATCGTACGGTGCTCCATAGAAAAGGGTCTTCAAACTGATTCTGCAGAGAAAGGAGATATTCTTGAGATCCTTACATGTAGTCATAAGTTTGAAACTGCCATCGAATATTTACTGTGATTTACTTTAAGCCCTTCGTTCGCGCAGAAAACATAAAAACTGTTTACACCTAGAGGGGCGTATTTGTTCCGGCTTCTCTCCAAATAAATGGAATGCACTGCTCTGACACACATACTACTAAGCGCCGTGAAATACCGCGTAAACAGAAAACAAACTTGTGGGAAGAGGCTGTTCCACTCTGTTATAGGAAGATTAAAAACGGGGAAGAAATATCGTCGAAGGAGAAATCGGACCCGAGGAAATTCAGAGAACAAAATGGTTGACTAAGAAGGAAAGAGAGAAATAGTGATTGGAGGTTATGAGGGTGCGATGAATGTCGGGGGTGGAGAGAGAAATTTAAAAGGACGGATGTTGTTGTGAGGCAAAGGGTGGGGGAGTTATGGGGAGAGTGAGAGGAAAATATCGCGGGGAGAGCGGGAGGTAGCTACCTTGGAGGCGGACGGAGCATTGGGGAGGAAGAGTGGAGAGAACGAAATGTGGGAAGGAGAGGGGAGTGATGTGGGGGTAATGGAGAAGGGGTTGGAAGAATAGGGGTTGAGAAGATGAGGAGGGCCGAGAGCGGAGCGATGGCTTCCGCCCAATAATCCCGCACCAGCATTGATTGATCTGGGTCGGGCGCGGATACTCCACTCATCCATCCTCGTTAGCCTCCGTGCTGTTTCATTCGCAACTGCATGGCGCCAATCTTTTCCTCTCCACGTATCCTTTCCACCTTCACCCTCACTAACTCAGCTCGATTCTCCCTTTCCTCTTCACAGAACTCTTGGTAAAACCCCTCCTTCCACTCTCCTTCTTTCATTCTTTTTTGTTCCCTACGTTCCGTATTTCCATCTACATATATCCCCTTCCTCATTTCTTATTTCCATCAAGCACTGAACTCCGTGCGCTCCCTCCAAATCCACTATCTACCTACTCTCCTTCCTTCCATTTGCGATTAACTCTACATGGTTCACCTGCTGCCTTGTAAAAGGTCATTTGCTTTGTGATTGTAAAAGAAGGATTCTATGAGAAAAAAATGGATTTGTAGCGCTTGCTCGTATTAAGACATACATGCTCGAATATTAATTGATAACGATTTGCCTCCATCGCCAAATAACATACATATTTTCTTAACGGTCATGCTTGATTTATTTATTTATTTTATAACTTTCTCTGAATTTATGCACACGTCGTTTGAACATAATCCATCTCTAATATCCCTTTTCATTATGTATTTCATTCCTCCTGTATTTTATCATCCACTTTATGCAATGGTGGATGGCGTAACTTGGTAGAACTCCTTCATGATACTTAGAAAAAGTAACACTCTGCTATTTTACGAAATATTTTGTAGAATAACATTTGTTACCTTTTCAACGCATCATTATGAGTTTATGTTAAAGTTTCAACATTTACGTCTAAATTTCATCTACGCAAACATGTTGGGGGTAGGAGAAAAAGCTTATTAGGAAAGTGGACTGTAATGGATAGGGAAGATTACGAACTCACATGATGTCTATTCTCCGTATCATCCAGCAAAGGGTTTCCCAGGAATGGTGACCAATATCCAGATTCAGCTTCAACAGAAGTATATGACCGGCGAGCCTGTCATGGAAGAATTTCTACGAAGAATCTTCATACCAGAAGTAGTCAATCAGAAGACCGCCATGAAGCCTAAGGGACACCGACAAGAAGAAATAAATCCATTATAGATATTGGAAGGAAGATTTGTATTTAAAAGATCATAAATTAATAGGTACTTTCAAGGGAACGATATGAATGGAAAATTTACATTAAAAGGATTAAGCATATGGTCCCCTCTGATATATTGTTCACATCACTGTATTCGTTCTACATTATAATTAGTTTAGAATTAATTAATCAATTATAAAAATATAATGATATATTAAGGAAAAAATTATGAATTCGGTTTTGAAAATTTCATGTAATTAGGAATATAAAAAAATCAGTGTAATAGCCATTAGATATATGAGATTTTTAGAGTTTTTAGAGTCCTTATTATATTCTACTAATTCTATTTGGCTATTGAATACATTTTTCCCCATACGTTGAAATACTATAGGAGTTATAAAAAACCTATATGCGTTCATAAAAGTGTTGCGGGCATATTCCGACAAACATTTTCTATCACTGTGTTTGTGTGCTTGCGTGATTCTACTCAGTGTCCTAGACAATGAGAAAAGATGCTCCACTCTACCTATATATTCTTCCCCTTCATTCTGCCTTATCTGGCTCTGATTGACTTACTTCCTGGTATCCACTTCCTAGCCAGTCTTTTATATTTAAATATAAAAATAAATAATGCAAGAAATTTATCTTTTTTCGCTAACATGCACTACCGAACTTGTTTTTTCATAGATTCAGTTAATCAAGAAATAGTGGAAACAAGAAATTCATGCAGAATAATTTTGATTTAATCTCCATATAAAGCCAGGTATATTTTGTAGTGTGTGGTTTTCCCATTTTCAATTTTATGGAGTCCTTAACGCATTAAATTTCTCTGAAATCACTGATATAAATAATTTTCTTCTGTAACTTGGTGCTACTCTCGTTTGTAGACATTCTCATCACGCATGAAGATTTATAAACAGTCGATATGAGGACTGCTTGCACAAGACAACTGCGAATGGTAGCAGATTTTTTGCATATCCGACAAAATTTCATGCTACACATTTACGATTAGGAGCATTATTTCAGTATTTCCAAATGAAATCAAAATCCTCCAATGTGCATTATGTAAAATGACGCAAACCCGCTGAATTGCAGTAAAAATGTGTAGTTGCTGGAACAGTTACTTCCCGACAGCTAGTACTTTCCTGTTTTCTCTCGTTTCTCGAGCGTACGCAGTAAATAACTGGTTATGTAATTCAAATGCTGATTTCCAGTGAGGGAGGAAAATTAACAATACCGCACCACGCAATATCACTTTTTCAAACTTTTACTGCTGAAGCAAAGCAGCGACTGTTGAATTCATTATACATAGCCGTCAATTTCCTTTCTTTCCCCATTCCCTCGTTTCATCCGAGCTATATTCCCGCACCCGAAATTCCGATTCCCTCCCCATCCTGACCGCCATCAATCAAGTGAAAAACCGCGCCTCCTCATCCACTTCATAACACTCTACTCTCGCTTCGATTTTGCTGTTTAGAAAGTCAATTATTCGCTATGATGGAAAAGGTGACAAACTGACGCATCAAGGTACGAAAAAGAGAAAAAATGCAAATCGCAAATTTTGAGACAAATTAGGATAAAAAGTAGAAAATCATCCTTCATTCGATGAAGGGTAAAAATAGGCGCCTGTTGTGACACAGAAATTGATTTATGTCCATTAGATGATGAAATAGCGATTGTCTTCGGGAAAATAAATGCAATGAAAAATTGAACTAGCACACTGCCTCTTTAAAGTATATTCAAAGTATCGAAAAATTGGGTCTGATGGTAGATGTTACATCTACTGTACAGAGCACTCGCGAGGATATCATCACAAAACGTGAAGGGTGATATGAATATTTATTTTGAGTGAAACATCTTCGCAAATAAAAACGTTTGTTTGGTTAAAAATAATATCGTACTACTATTAAAATGTCATGCAAAATGGCCATAGGTAAAACGTATGATATAATACTTATATTTCAATAGATAAATCCTTTGAAAAAATAGGTAAATTTTCTGTACTAAATTTAACAATTTATAGTTGCTAGATATATTAAAAGTTATGTTATAAACACATGCAACATCCTATATTGACTCTGTATGTCACACAGATTTAAAAAATATTCAAATAAAGGGTTTACGTTCTCCCGAAAATATAATTGAACCTATGTCAACAATATTTACCCTACCGAATAAAGAACAATGATTTTTTAAGTATATTTTTAGAATCCTCTATAAAATTATTACCATTTAAATATAGCAGGATAGTTAGAATGGAGTGGCTGTATTAATAAAGTTGCGGTGAATGATATTGCCTTCCGAATCTACCAAAAAAATAATAACTCTTTGAGGTAAAAAAATTCATGAAATTAGTTTTGAACATTGCATTCTTTAGAAATGTCAATATTAATTTCATTGCTGTTATACAAGGCATATTATTAGTGACATTTCAGTTTACCTAAATTTCCTAAAATACATCTTGCTGTATTTCGGTTATAATTAAAGATTGATCTGGGAGGAGATTATTATTAGGTAATCTACCGGTTAAGGTAGGTTTTTGGATGTACACAACTAACAAATAAATATTTTGTAACTCCAAACAAAACCCAATCCAGCAACCTAATCTACATCAGGTCCCTCTTCATCTCCGTGTACTGGGAGGAGATATTAAATTAATTTTAAATCTTTGTCCTAAATAAACTTCTAATTGGTTTTGAATATTTCTCAATAGAACTTCTATTGCAGAAACTAAAAAGTAATCGTCCAATATGAAACAAAAAATGAGGCATTTATATATTTTAATAATGGTATTTTGCTGCTGATTATATTTTCCCGTTCGTTCAAATAAAAAATGGGTTATGAAAACTGGTAATAATTTATAAAAGGGTGGTCAGTATATCATATTAAAAATGTCCTATTACTGTTATAGGTTTTTTGCATGATTTTACTCTGCGTTATATTAGATAAGATTTACTATACTCTACCTTTGCATGTGTATGTACAGGACCGCACCCAAAAGCGGTAGGACGGATTTTCTCTGGCGCGAACGGAGCAGTGTAGGGAGATCTGCCTGGCAGGGTAAGGTGGAAGGGCCTCTTAGCAAGAGACCGACACCAACCTTAGTCGCCTGCGGGCTGTCGTTGAGTGAGGACACTGTTTTTAGTGAAGCAAGGTTTTTGTCCGCGTCGAAAAACAAAATGAATCTGAATTTAGAGCAAAGTTATTCCGTGAAGTTTTGTGCGAAACTCGGGAAGACGGAAACTAAGACCCTCGATATGATCAAGCAGGCTTATGGGGACACTGCCTTAAGCCGTTCCACAGTATTTGAGTGGAACAAGTTGTTTAAAGAGGGTAGGGAGCTCGTTGAAGACGACCATCGCTCCGGACGGTCGTCAACGGCAGGAACCGACGCGAATGTGGACAGTGAGGACACTGCTTGACACAGACCGACGCTTAACCAGTGAAGAAATTTCAGACCAGTTGAATCTGTCTATATCCAACGTCCAACGCATTATTTCACAGGATTTGGCCATGCGCAAGGTGTGAGCCAAGATGGTGCCGAAAATTCTGAGTGTCGACCAACAGGCAACGCGTATGCGCATTTCCGAAGAATGCACCGAGATGAAAATTGTTTCGACAATGTGATAACTGGTGATGGAATATGGGTTTTTCAATATGACCCCGAAACGAAAAGACAATCCGCGGAATGGAACACTTCCGCGTCCCCACGTCCAAAAAAGGCCCGCATGAGCAAATCAAAACTATTTTGATTGTGTTTTTCGCGTCATGGAGTGGTTCACAAGAAGTTTGTCCCACCAGGGGAGACTCTGAGTGCGAACTTTTACCTGCAGGTGCTCACCCGCCTCCGAGGACGCGTGAAAAGAGTCCGACCAGCCATCCCAAACTGCTGGGTGCTTCATCATGACAACGTGGCGTGCCATGGCGCGCTCGTCAGACAGCTCCTGGCCAAATACGGCATTGCCACGTTGCCGTACCTGCCATATTCTCCCAAAATGGCACCACCGGACTTCTTCTTCTTCCGCCTGATGAAAAGACAGCTCAAGGGACGACGTTTTGACTCGATAAAGGCCGTTCAAGAGGATTGGACGAGGGTCATCAACGGCATCCCCAAAGAAAATTTCGAGCGGGCGTACGGGAAATGGAAGCGAAGTTATACTGTGTAGCAGCACAAGGAGCATACTTTGAAGATTATTAAGTCGGTGTAAGTATATCGTAAATAAAATTCTTGTAAAAAAAATCAGTCCTACCGCTTTTGGGTGCCTCCCTGTGTATATATATATATATATATATATATATATATATATATATATATATATATATATATAAACACAGTAATCAACCCGAAGGTCGGTTTAGTAGGTGATGGTAGAGCTCACCCATGTACCAAGCCCGACGGCGTGTGAATATTCACACATCAGGGTAAGGGGGCCAGTTCCTTTCCCTGTGCCGGTTATGGTTTCCCAGGAAGATCTGGTACCCGAAAAATCAACTAGCTTGGGTGGAGCTGCAGGTGCCCAAAGTGCCTTGCCCGGGAATCGAACCCGGGACCCTCTGGTCAGCAGTCCAACGCTCTACCCGCTAGACCACCGCTACCCGCATATATATATATATATATATATATATATATATATATATATATATATATATATATATATCGATGATGCGGAGGTACTCACGAGGGCATTATAACTTTTGGACGGCACAATAGAACAGAATATAACAGATAACACGTAAAAGGACACTCACACTGTAGATGATTTAAGCTTTCGGCCTACTCCGAGGCCTTCTTCAGGTCAGACTGAGATTCAATATATATATTCAATATTTTTTTAGGTAATCTACCGGTTAAGGTAGGTTTTTGGATGGACCCAACTATCAAATAAACATTTTGTGACTCCCCACCTAGCAAACTAATCTATATCAGGTCCCTCTTCATCTCGGTGTACTTCTTTCCTCCCTTCATCTCGTCCAACATCCCTATCCTGTTCCTACCCTTACCTCGCTTGCCCAACATTCTTCCTTCTATTACCCTCTTCAACATTCCACTACCACTCAATACGCCCTTCATCCATTTTTCCTGCCTCCATAGGATTTCTCTCAACAAACCCCTCTCTTCCCCAACATTTCTAGTACTTCCTCATTTGTTTTCCTTTCGGTCCATTTCACCTTTTCCATTCTTCTCCACACCCACATTTCAAAAGCCTCCAATCTACGTCTATCCTCCTGCTTCAGCGACCACGTTTCCGCGCCGTACATAGCTACGCTCCATATCAGAGTTTTTACGAGTCTTGTCTTAACATCCCTACTCAACGTCCCCGTCATCAACTCCCTCCTCCTTGAGAAAGCCTCCTTGCCTTGCGCAATTCTTCTCCTTACGTCCCTACCACTTTGACCGTGTTGGTCCAAAACACTTCCGAGATATGTAAACTGTTCTACCTGCTCTATTTTTTCCCCGCCTATTTTAAAATTTAGCTTAGCCTTTTTCTTTCTGGAAAATCGCATAACATTTGTTTTATTTATATTTATTCTCATCCCATATTTATCGCACTGAACCTCCAATTCACTCAACAATGCTTGCAACCCCTTGGCTGACTGAGCAACTAATGCTTGGTCATCAGCAAACCTAACCGATTTTACGAATTCCCCTCCGACTTTCATTCCTACCTCCAGTTCTTCCCATGCCTCTTTAATCATTTCCTCGACATATACGTTGAACAGTACCGGTGACAATGGGCAACCCTGCCTTACACCTCTTCCTAACACTGCCCATCCGGACTCTCCGTTCCCCACTCGCACCTGAGCAGTCTGAGACATGTACAGGTTGCGGATCAGTCTCCTGTCCCTCCAATCCATTCCTATTTTCTGCAATACACGCATTAATTTTTCCCAATTCACTCTATCAAACGCTTTTTCAAAATCTACAAAACAGGCACAAACGTCCTGATTGTATTCTATATTCCTCTCGACTAGTGATCTCATTACTGCAATGGCATCACGCGTACCTCTTCCTTTCCTGATCCCAAACTGATCATCCCCTAAGTAATCATTTGCCTTACTCTCTATCCTTTTGTTGATGATCCTGAGAATAACTTTAGCTGCGTGGGATATCAAACTTATTGTTCTGTAATCCTCACATGACGAAGCCTTTGCCTTTTTTGGAATAGGAACTAACACCGATCTCACAAAATCTTGCTGATACTCCTTCCTCGTTAATCCATTTACTGCTTCTAAATTCCATTTTTTAGCCCGCCGCCCTTGCCTTATCTTCTTGAAACGAACATTACATTTTATAACAACTAAATTGTGGTCAGAGTCCGCATCCGCTCCTGGGAAACTGTGCGAATTTATCACACTGTTCCTAAACCTGTGCCTAACCATAATATAATCTAACTGATACCTTTCTGAGTCACCTGGAATTTACCTTGTATACCTACGCCTTTTGTGGTGTCTAAACCATGTGTTATTGATGACTAACCCCTGTCTCCTGCAGAATTCAATTGCTTTCTCCCCGCGTTCATTCCTCGTTCCTAACCCATAGTCCCCAACCTCACCACCATCTCTTCCTTCGCCTACCGTCGCATTCCAATCCCCCATCACTATCAAATGTTTCCCTGCAGGAACACTCGCGATGATATCCTCTAACTCATCATACATCCTATCGACTTCTTCCTCCTTGTGGTTGCTCGGTGGCATGTATACCTGAATAATGACCAAGGTCGTCGGCTCTGCTTTAATCTCTACGAGTAAAATTCTATCTGTCGCTTGCTCTATGTTGACTACTATATTCAATATATATATATATATATATATATATATATATATATATATATATATATATATAATAAAACAGAGTAATCAACCCGAAGGTCGGTTTAGTAGGTGATGGTAGAGCTCACCCATGTACCAAGCCCGACGGCGTGTGAATATTCACAAATAAGGGTAGGGGGCCAGTTCCTTTCCATGTGCCGGTTATGGTTTCCCAGGAAGATCAGGTACCCGAAAAACCAACTAGCTTGGGTAGGGCTGCAGGAGCCCAAAGTGCCTTGCCCAGGAATCGAACCCGGGACCCTCTGGTAAGCAGTTCAACGCTCTACCCGCTAGACCACCGCGACCCGGTATATATATATATATATATATATATATATATATATATATATATATATATATATATATATATATATTTATTTATTTATTTATTTATTTATTTATTAGGTAATCTACCGGTTAAGGTAGGTTTTTGGATGGACACAACTATCAAATAAATATTTAGTAACTCCAAACAAAACTCAATCCAGCAAAGTAATCTATATCAGGTCCCTCTTCATCTCCGTGTACTTCTTTCCTCCCTTCATCCCCTCCAACATCCCTATCCTGTTCCTACCCTTACCTCGCTTGCCCAACATTCTCCCCTCTATTACCCTCTTCAACATCCCACAACCGCTCAATACGTCTTTCATCCATTTTTCCTGCCTCCATAGGATTTCTCTCAACAAACCCCTCTCCTCCCCCACCATTTGTAGTGCTTCCTCATTTGTTTTCCTTTCGGTCCATTTCACCTTCTCCATTCTTCTCCACACCCACATTTCAAAAGCCTCCAATCTACGTCTATCCTCCTGCTTCAGCGACCACGTTTCCGCGCCGTACATAGCTACGCTCCATTTCAGAGTTTTTACGAGTCTTGTCTTTTATATATATGTCTGTCGAGTCATATATATATATATAGATATATATATGACTTGGTATATATATATATATATATATGACTCGGTATATATATATATATATATATGACTCGGTATATATATATATATATATATGACTCGGTATATATATATATATATATGACTCGGTATATATATATATATATATATATATATATATATATATATATATATATATATATATATATATATATATATATATATATATATATATATATATATATATGACTCGGTATATATATATATATATATATATATATATATATATATATATATATAAAAGTCAAATACGAAATCCCGCCATACGGCGCAAACAAGTGCCCCGATTCTCCTGTGTTCGCCCTTAAAAAAAAGTTCCTATCCCTTTTACTTATATCTATTTCCTTTTGAAAATATATACATAAAAATTCTAATCGCGGTTTTATATATTTTTGGGTCGCCAAAGACCATTATATATATATATATATATATATATATATATATATATATATATATATATATATATATATATATATATATATATATATAAGGAAAGGGGATACGAAAACACATAAAAGGCGAACACAGGACATGTGGGGAAGGCGGTTTTTGAGCAGATCACGAAAGTAAAAATGTTGTGGTAGCACGTCCGCCCGGCAAGTGGAAGATCCGGTGTTCAAATCCCGGTCAAGGAAACATTTTTACTTTCGTGATCTGCTCAAAAACCGCCTTCCCCACATGTTCTGTGTTTGCCTTTGATGCGTTTTCCTATCCCCTTTCCTTATACTATTCCTCCCTTTTCCTTTGCCGGCCGCGGTGGCGGCGGGGTAACGTCCTCGTCTACCAACTGAGAGGTCACGGGTTCGATTCCCGTCTGGGTGGATTTTTCTCCATCCAGGGCTTGTATGTAATTGTATTATATATATATATATATATATATATATATATATATATATATATATCTTTGATATATATATATATATATACATATATATCAAAGAGAAGGAAATGATTAAAGAGGCATGGGAAGAACTGGAGGTAGGAATGAAAGTCGGAGGGGAATTCGTAAGATCGGTTAGGTTTGCTGATGACCAAGCATTAGTTGCTCAGTCAGCCAAGGGGTTGCAAGCATTGCTGAGTGAATTGGAGGTTCAGTGCGATAAATATGGGATGAGAATCAATATTAATAAAACAAAGGTTATGCGATTTTCCAGAAAGAAAAAGGCTAAGCTAAATATTAAAATAGGCGGGGAAAAAGTAAGGCAGGTAGAACAGTTTACATTTCTCGGAAGTGTTTTGGACCAATACGGTCAAAGGGGTAGGGACGTAAGGAGAAGAATTGCGCTAGACAAGGAGGCTTTCTCAAGGAGGAGGGAGTTGATGACGGGGACTTTGAGTAGGGATGTTAAGACAAGACTCGTAAAAACTCTGATATGGAGAGTAGCTATGTACGGCGTGGAAACGTGGTCGCTGAAGCAGGAGGATAGACGTAGATTGGAGGCTTTTGAAATGTGTGTTTGGAGAAAAATGGAGAAGGTGAAATGTACCGAAAGGAAAACAAATGAGGAAGTACTAGAAATGGTGGGGGAGGAGAGTGGTTTGTTGAGAGAAATCCTATGGAGGCAGGAAAAATGGATGAAGGGCGTATTGAGCGGTAGTGGAATGTTGAAGAAGGTAATAGAGGGGAGAATGTTGGGCAAGCGAGGTAAGGGTAGGAACAGGATAGGGATGTTGGGCTGGATGAAGGGAGGAAAGAAGTGCACCGAGATAGAAAGGGACCTGATATAGATTAGTTTGCTAGGTGGGGAGTCACAAAATGTTTATTTGATAGTTGTGTCCATCCAAAAACCTACCTTAACCGGTAGATTGCCTAATAATAATATCAAAGAGAATATTTTATCTATTTAATGGCGTTTCCGGGGGAACAGCAGAGAGAATAAGTGTGGAGGTAGGGTGAGGGAAGGAGAGGTAAGGGACGAACAGAAAACGGACAATGGAGAGGATATGAAGACGGCTAATGGATGGATTCAGTGGCCTCGATTCAGCCCGGAAGGTTTTAATGTCTGCACCACCTAGATATGCGCCATCTCTCGGGTTCTCACCTAAATTCTATGTGCAGATTTGGGAAGGGTTTCAATCACCAAAACAGAGAAGTAGTCATTGAAAGATTGGCTAAGGAAAGCAGTGTGGATAGGGACGGAATAAATATGGAAAATGGTTGATTTTGCGGAAAGCGGTGGTTATTTATGCGGAGGGAAAGAGTGGTGGTGCATTCAGTCATCGATAAAACTTCGGTTTTCAAGGCAATATATTATCTCTCTCATTTTAAGGCTATCAGAAGGCATAATACAAGTGGAATTACTAATTCTTCATTGATGGAAAAACAATGGAGACTATAGAGAAAACATATGCATTAAATATTCAATTAATATTTTACTAAAATTGGAAAGCCGTCGATCACATAAATGGCGTGAAGTAATAGAAATCTATCAAAATATTTTCTTTCATCTCCTCCACAGGGAAATTAAGGAGCTTCTTTTAATTATTATTTTTGAAAGGGAAAAATTTTAAACTCCCACACTGACCCAGTTTTATCTGCAGTTTATAGATTTGGAAAATTTTACAACTTACGTCATCTGACATCTTCCACCCACTTGAACATTTCTTATGAAGAGAGTAGGTACACATGAAATAGAATTTCACGATATCATCCGACGCCGCTCGCATTCGATTCAACATTCGACAAGGTAGAGAGAGGGAGTCGGAAGGGCAGAGCAGAGTATTCATTAAAAGGGTGGACCAGATCGGGTCGGAGATAGATTGCACGGATTGGTTTGCAGCTGAAGGGCGAATATACGACTATGTGCGCAAATGTTGGTGATGGTGTGGATTGGTATTCGTGTTCAAACGTGTGTGTGAAGGAGTGGTGGACACAGTGAATGACACGGCGATGGAAGAGATGTGGGAGAGGGAGAGACGTAGAAAGAGATGGAAAGAGGATGGGAGAGAGACTCAGAGAATGAGCGTGTTTTCATTTCTGAGATTGGGTCTCCATGCACGTCGTGTGCAGTTCTTCCTCCATTCACGAACCAGCCGAATGAGTTTGCTTTAATCCTTTGTGCTCAACAATGAGGTTTTTTTGATTCGCAGGAAGACTGGTTTAGTAATACTACAGAGCGTTAGATAAAAAATAAGAAGAATTATATTTTTATCCACTAATGGCAATAAAAATTGGTGTCAGTGTCACCGTAATAAACAAATTTAGGCATCAGCAATTTAAAGGGATTAGTCGTGGAGCGTAAAATTAAGATATACTCCTACAAATAAGCTCAAATTATAAAAGAATCGTTACCAAAAACGGAGGGAATAGCCCCATATTTTATTCCTTGCACGTTACATGAATTTGAGAGTGCAATTAGCGAGTAACGAAATTTAAAAAATCTCCAAGTGTATTGAAAAAATTGTTTGTACTGGGTTAAAGAGTATATTAACAAAACATATTCAATGGAATTTAGGAAAAATTGATGGCCAAATTAAAGAAAATCTTTTTTTTTTGTATATCGATCACTATGTTTTACTGAACAAACAGAGTCCTAGTGGTGAATTTCAGGCTCAAAGGAGCTTTAGTCCACTAGTTATCATACAATAACTACAAATTTTCCTGGTACCAATCAAAGTTTCGGGGCGATTTTAATCTACGCCACCCATTTTCAGGAGCGCCCCGGAGTGAAAGTTTTCCAATTTCGTTCGGTAACCAGCGATACACCGGTGACCCGTTATTAAAAAACAAGAAAGAAATCAGGCGGGTGCAAATTCGAGTGGAAGTGGTGGAGGTGGGGGATTGAAAATTATGGTTAAAAGGGCACAGGTGGGTTATATAACATATTCATGCAAGGCTTTCTCTTGTAAACGGCAAAATTGTTTTTTTTGCAACTTCTCGAAACTCCATGAGGTGACTTTTCTTTGGCAGATATAATAAATTATTCTCATAGAAGTATTTGGTTCTGATTTTACTTCTCAAATCTATGTACAGATGTATTTCACTCGTTTGTATTTTTTTCCAATGAAAACATTAAGCAAATTTCAAGAAACTGTAACAGTAACTTGAACGGAGTCACCCGCTATGTGTGCATTATAATGCAACAATTTCAGAGAGTAAAAATCATTCGCCTTGACCGGGATTCGAACCCGGATCCCTCGATATCCGGCCGAGTGCTTTAGCCAATTAAGCTACCGAGACGTCCTCTTACACTCTGATTTTTTTTGGGGGGGGGGGCTTTAAAGGAACAAGATGTTGTGACGAAATCGAGGGATCGACGGACGAAATCGACGGATATCGAGGGATCCGGGTTCGAATCCCGGCAAGGCGAATGATTTTTACTCTCTGAAATTGTTGCATTAGAAAACATTAAGCTTTTGTGCACACCTTCATAAGTCCTCCGACTGCACATTATAACTGGGAATTACTTTGAATATCGAAAAAAAATAAAAAAACGTACCCATATAACCCATAGACAATAATTAAAATTAAGCAGAGTGTTAGGTATGTTAGAGATTGCTAAAATTTATACAAAAATAGGCAAAAGAGAGAGGATAACTTTATCGCTCTAACTAATTGGTATAGGTTCGAAAAAGAGCTTGGACAATTGTTTATTCTAAGAAATTAGAAGAAATTGAATAAATGTAAGTAACGCAATTTTAAATGAGTATATTATTGCCAACGTTGAGAGACATTTTTAGCGTTCATCATCAAATTATTTTGGTAGGAATAGTAATTTAGAAACTCTGTTGACAAATATGGCTGAAAAACTAATCGTGAAGCTAACATAATAATTAAATCCACTTCATACTAACAAATCAATCCATCATTTTGCAGTGTGGCGAAACCAAATGCAAAAAAAAGAATACTTTCTTTTTTCGGAGAAGAGGCTTCATTATATCTACATCCTGATTTAATTATTGCAAAAGCAAAACTAAACGTAAAAAATATCGCGAGATGCAGGAGAGATTTTATTGCTTGGAGGAAAGGAGAGGAAAGCTGGAGTTTATCAAATCCTGAATCAGGACATAAAAATTGGCTCAAAAATAGGAAGGTAGAAATCAGGAATGATAGTTAATATATACATATTTTTTTCTTTATATATAAAGATATCAGGTGCCAAAAGCTAATAATGATTACAATGTCAATAGCCCATGAAAGGCTGTGAGGCAGAAAAGATAGTAAACGAAATATAGTAAAACATAAATACCACCTTTTAAAATGCTATTTTCCAAGTCAAATAATATATATTTAAAAGCAGTATTTGTTATATAATATCTAGTTAATATTGAATGAAACAATTTATTTAATTCCTTTCGGTTTACATATATAGGTACAAAACATTTTAATGAATGCACATAAAGTCTCATGAAAACTTCCGAATGATTGAATTTCCACGAATTCAGAAGACAAGTTGTTTCGCCCGAGTTCACTACTTGCCATCCACGCAATAGCGACACAAAACTTAAAATACCGTAACACACGATTAAACAAACTAACAAAAAAGATTTCAGATACCTGGTATATATTTGATAACACTTTGACTTCCGTACAATATTGGGTAAATTCATCCTAATCCCTTAATTCCATTTAAAACAGTTAAGTTCACAGTGTTGATCAATTTATAGGCAAATCGATTGTGTGCAACTAGCTCTTTGTGATTCTTTAGGAAGGTTTATATTTTTCAATCAAGCCAAGTTCTCTCTTGTTCTTTCAAATGCGAATTTTTGTTTAGACTCCATGCTTTAGGCATACATACAGTATAAGCCACGCTACTGCATAATGATGTTAATCAAGGGTCATGGGTGTTTTCTATGCAGCCCCAGGTCTAAGTAGAAACATTTCTCTTCCCAGAACAGTTTCCACTATTTCATGATTCCTCAATCGGGTGCTTGCAATCACACGTAAATCCGACTCCGGCTGAATTATCCTTCAATGGCACAAAAGTCCACTCGGACAGATTGCGCGTCCTACCCACGCATTCAACTGGCAACACTTCTAGTCGATTCGTCCGAACGCCTGGAGGAATTCAACCGAAGCTGAGTAAGCTGTCCTCGCGATGGGGCGCTTTCCGTCGGTAGAACCGATAACAACGGAATTTGTGCCAAGGCATTTGGTGAGATCTACCGTGAAGTTGATGTTATTTCTTATTTGGTTTTGAGTGGTTTCAATGCCTACGCTGGCTGCACGCTGAAGTGTAGTTGAGAGTGAGATTTACACGTAACGCCATCTGTAAGGCATTAGGCAAGATCGGCAGATTGGAAAACTAGGATTAAATACAGAGTTAAATACTCTGACAGATTAAAATACTAGTTCGTCCTTCGCACGGTGTATTAACTTTGGAAAATCAGGCATAATCCTTATGAAAAAAAAATATTTGAATGATATTGACTGGCATGTATGTTTTCAAGTGCATGTAAATGTATGAACATAAAAATATATACAGATGATTAATTGCATATTTGCGCATAACATGTAGGTGCCCCCGCTACATATAGTTGTTGTGGTTTGGAGGGTTTTTGTAGGTGTATGTGAAGGTGGGTATGTGACGTTATTGCCATCATGGTAACGGTTTGTGTTTACACTTCATACCCATGTAACTTGATCATTTTAAAATTATAAATCGTGATCTTAAGTAGCCAATTGTTGTACTCTGAATATTTAGTACCGGAAATATATGTTTATCTGTAATGGCATGTCTGCTAGGATGGCTATCCATTTCAATCAACTAAGGGCTTTATTTCACAAGGCGTTTTCATATCGTAACTTGTTTACTTGAAGATATGATAATTCTTTGACAATCAAAAATGGCGGGACGCACTATTCACATTCACCTTAATGGTATTGTTATTTTTTGTTCCCGTTGACGAAGCTCTTTTTGGGATTTCGTTAAGCTTGACCATTCGTTTTAATTTCCTGGAGTTCAGTCAGCACGGAACTCAGTTTTATTGCAATCTGCACTGGGTGTTCCAGTATTTCTTTCCCATTAGCTCCTAACATTGCTATTTTCCCTCGTGTAAAATTTTTTTATCAAATCTACAATCATGATATACCAAAAATTCATTTGAATAGAAAATTATTCATGCGTCGAAATGATTGGCTTATCGGAATAATAGTAGAATGCATCCGTAGAATGTTCACTTAAAATTTCACCTCCCATGAGTTTCTCTACCCAAATGCTAACTTTCTCAGTAAAAGTAAATGACTCCAGAATATAAAAATCCCTAATATCTCCTTCTATTACAAGGATATTTCCATTGGAATGTTGAAGATGTGGCTATGAGGAAATTTTACTCTTTTGAAAGGAAAGATTTTATCCGAGGAAAATATTGCCCAAAAATGTTATTTTGTAATTGTTGAAGCTTTTTAATTGAGGTTAGTCTAACTCAAGATACATACATTTTAGACAAACCGGATTGGGTCAAACTTAGGCCCTCCGTGATCTCTCATTTATATTGAAAAATTATGATTGTATTTTTAAAAAAACCAAAATCATAGACACGTGTAGTTCATTATGGAGCTAGATAGTTTATTGAATGTTTCATAACAATAAATGCGCTTGGCACTTTGGAATGGTAATATTTATTATATTCATAAAACTAATAGACAATAGGTTAGTGATGTCGTATCTATAATATGCGAATTATATAAATGGACTAAAAAACACAATTTCGACGTGAAAGTACCCTGAGCCTTCAAATTACAAAAGTCGCCACGTATTGTGGAAGAAAATACTCTCTACCCCAAAATCGAAGACTTTAAATAGTGAAAAAAAGAGATAAGAAAAAAATCATATTGAGAATATGAAGAGGTTTTGCTTATTGAGAATTACTAATTGCAAATTATCAAATGATTAAAATGGTACAAGAAATGCAGAAAAAGGAAAGTGTGATGATGAGGGATTGCCATAATCTATCGACATAGTGCCAATTCTCTACCGTGAGTGATAATTGTCAGAAGTGAATCAGCTTAATATTTTTCACACAAAGTCAATAGAAGAGTTGATTATTAAAAATAATAAACTAAAAAACTACCTTAACTCTTGGATATCTTGCATATGAACGAACATATTATTAATTGGGTAAGTAGTTTCCAGTGGGTTTCAAAATACATGGGCAGACAAATTGAAGATAATGTTTAGAAGAACTAAGGAGACACATATGGTATACGTGGAAATAAGAAGAACGTGAATAGGTGGACGGAAAAAGAATGAGGGAAGGATGCTCAAGAAGAAGACGGAAGTGAGGAGAAGATGAAGAAAGGGAAATCGATCTGTGGAAGAGAAGTAGTAATATTTCCGGAAAAAATAATGCACTCGAGGATGAGTGAAAGAGAGCAAGGCAGGCGGAGGAGAAGGGAATTGAAGAAGACATAAAAATTAAGGAAGGAATGAACGCTGAGGAGGCGGAGAGGAGAAAATGGAGGGTATTGAGGGAGGAAGAAGGGAGTCCTAATGGAGTGAGGGAGAGAACAGAGCGATGAGGAGAGAGAGAGAGAGAGAGAGAGAGAGAAAGAGGCTTGGGAATCCCTAGAGGGACAGCGTGGTAATGGTTGGCCGAGAGGCTTGTTCCTTAGCGAGGATTGTGGAACGAGAGAGGAAGGAGAGAAGTGAAGGGGGTTGCGGGAGGATGGGGTGGGGCAATAATTTTCGCAGGGAGAGAGAGGAAGTGAGGGTGGGGGTGGGTTTGTGGTGGTAAGACGGGAAGGGACGTGGGGATCCGGGGGTGCGGTGTTGGGTCGAGGGGCGGAGGGAGCAGGAAGCGGAGTTGTCACAAGGCCCTCGAGGGATTGGCTATGTATGAGAATGAGACAGAGTGGGGAGGGGCGAGGGGGGGGAGAGGGAGAGAGAAGAAGCTTGCGCCGGGAGGTTGAAGAGAGGAGGAGGAGGAGACGGAGAGAAGGAAGGATTTGCTGGAACGTCGGAGTCTTCTGGGAGTGAAGGGGAAGGACGTTTGTGTGGGGGGTGAGAGGGAGACGGGGAGGGCGAGGGTGGCGGTAAAATACGAAGAAATGGAATCCGTGGCGGCGTGCAGGAAAATTAGGAGGAATAGAGCCTGGAGGGGCGTAAATTCGTGACCTCGAACCCGCTTCCCTCCTCCTCCTCACCCAAACCCTAGCCACTACTTTGCCACCGCAAGTACAAGGGGTTGGGAGACAGGACAGTGGATTGGGGGGGTAGATGAAGATTCCTATAGCATTAATCTCCCACCGTGCAGTTAGTCATTTATGGGTGCGCCAAATTTTCATAGTGCCGTCTTCCTTCCCCGGCTGTCTGCACGTTGTAGTGAGGTGGGCAGAGTAGGAATGGAAGTCGCGAGTGCACGGGGCTGCTGGTGTCGCTGTGGGTGGACGGTTTGGACGAGAAGCGGTGCGTTTGTGTGCGCTTTTGGACCGAGAATCCTGTTTCTTCTTCATTCACATGGGGCTAAGTCGTCGTTTACGACTGTGTGATAAAAAGAAGAATACGTAGGTATACGACTACAAGCCGTAGTTTTTTTCTCTTCAAATTCTTTTTTACCACTTAAATTTGAATGAAGATTTTTAATTTAAAATAAAAACCTATTCAGATAATTTGTAATACGGCAAAGAGAAAAATTGGGGAAAAATGGGTTTATATGGATTCATTTTAAAAATAATGTCCTATACTTGTGGGCTTCTACTGATTATTGTGTTCAACAATGGAGACAGACATGTCTGTTAAGAAATATTGCGAACCAAATTCGACCAAAGTGCAAAACGATTTTTAAAAAACATTTGAGATATTCCATAAAAACAATATTTCCACATTCTTTTCCCTACATTCATCTTTCAGAGAGAGAAAGACGATGTGAAAATGTGTATGAATTTGATGCAAAATAGTCATTTATTCACTTATTTTCCACCATAAAAAGGGAAAGAATAATACATTGAAAAATCGAGTACCAATAATTATGAGGTATTCAACATGTAAACAGAAATTGGTGGTGCACAGCTGAACTTTACCAAATAATTAATTTTCTATGTTTACTTTTAGCAATATAATCGATGGTTTCAGGCGTTATTTTATGGAATCGGTTCATTCTTAAGCGGATAAAATAATACTTTATAGCACCCATGTTATTGAAGTAATGGTTAATAATGAATGATGATTCTCAACATTTGAAGGATAAACAACCTTTTCATGTACACATAATCAGTTCTAATCAGTGTAATGCTGTACTACAAAATAGTCCATAAATATTTTAAAAAACAATGGTCACTCAATCTTTTGCCAGTCTCAATTTGGCTCCCAAAAGCGATTAGCGTGTGGCAAGAATGGCATGGACTGGAATCAGATAAATTTTTAAACAAATGTCAAATAAGGGTAAAAAGACAAACATGAAAGTATTTATACCATCACTCCTTCATAAATAATAAGACGCAGTGGTATTTAAAGAATTGCGGTGAAATGTGTCGGTGTCTCTCTCTAAAAGCATTATCAAAAAGAAAACATATTAGAAAAGGTTGTAGACATGCACTAAAGAAATTTGGTTTCATCAGAGAAAGAGGCAGAAAATATTTGCATGAATCAACGTCAGAAAACTAATGCCCATAATCCAGACCGCATCTAAAAAACTCTTCGAGAATATAGGCGAATAAAATAATGGTTCCACCGAAGGACAAACTATTCAGATTAATAAAAATGAAAGCTGACAGATTCGAACAACATTAGAAAACGTTTGATTAGTTCTTTCAAATTGGAAGCTATTGAATTGAAACATTAATTATTTGCAACATTTGTGGAAAAAATTTAACGTGGGAAAACATATCCTCCGATTGGTAGGCTGACACTAAACAAAATAATTAATCGGATCGAACCTCTAAATAGGAACGGATAATATTGGTGCAATCTATATCAGGAGTTGGTTTCTACCTAAAACTCGTGATAAAAGCAGTGATGCCTAGCATTAACTCAAAATCCAATTTATTTTATCCCTCAAAAGCAGCATTTTTCTCTCATAATTTTTATTATCAAGACAAAAATTGCATTCAACGGCGGACACTCTAACACCTACTGAGTGTCTCTCGTGTTTCCACGCAAGATAATATGTAACTGAAGATGAGAAACACACCCGCCACTATTATTCATCCTCTCCAGGCTAACCTCAAAAAGCGCCCACCACCGATCTTCACTCCGAAGACTTCACATTCCCCCTCCCTCCCTCTTTCTCCCTCCTCATTTATATGCAAACAAATTTCACCGAGCACGCGACACAGCAAAAACAAAACACTCTTTGACTCTCAGCAGCAACGAGCACAGCGGATCCCTACTACCACAAATGCAAAAACAGGCAAAAAAATAGGAAAAGTGGGCGCGGGAGAGGAAGAGAGAGAGAGAGAGAGAGAGAGAGAGATGGAAGCGGAGGGAGGAAGAGAAGAGGGTGAGATATCCTTTTTACGCCGCCTTTCCACTTCTCTCGAACCCCTTTCCCCTAACCCCCCGCAGAAGCTTTTACAGGGAGTAAAGCTAAGGGGAGAGGGGCGGAGGCTAAACTCAACGCAGATGCAACTGGAAAAACACGCCGACCCGAAGGCGAAGGGAGCCACTCTTGTGGGAGATACAAATAACGCCCTTGGCAATTTGCGGGCCCCACCCTCTTATTCCTTCACTCCTTTCCTTTCTCTCTCTCTCTCTGCCTCACTCACCTCCTTTCTACCTCACTATCTCTCTCCCACCAAGCACCGAGGTGGGCCCGTATGGGAGCAAACAGACGGAGGGTGAGGGAGAAGGTTCTCACATGGCACTACATGGCCGTGCCTGTTGTTCGGTAGCGATGGACCAGTGGAAGGGTAGACGAGGGATATAACGATGTGTCGACTTCGCCGTGCGATTTTCGTGCAACACGGCATCATGCCGCAAATGGAATGCCGCAATGGAAATTTGTGATATGCATCCAATTTTCACTACTTGACTTCTGACAAGCGTATTCGAGGTAAATGGAAACACATCACGTGTCTTCAAAACTAATAATTTGCAGAGTGAACTTTAAAAGCAATGTGCATTCTCTGGGAAAAATAGATTAATTGATCGTACTTGTACAAATGCTTAAAATTCTACAAATTACCCTCTCCCTACATCAATCCCCTTGGAGGGACGTGTCTGCCACGCCTGGAAGGAACCCTGAAACTCCTCGACGGGAATGTCTCTCTGAAACATTCTAACATACTTTTGGATGTTTCCACGGTCGGCCATAGCTTTTCTTTTAGCTCACTCTTCAATCGGGGAAACAAAATAAGTTGGCTCGGGGACTACAGGGTTTATGCTCCGGGCCAAGAAGTTGGTAATGATGAAAGACGTGTAGCTGGGGGCATTGTTTGGTGGATCTTGACCGTGTCTTTAACGTCAACCCTCACGCACGCGACCCGGCGTTTCAATCTCTTGAGCACCTCCAGGTAAAAGGTTGAGTAGACAAACTCAAAACGGGACTATTTCTCGGACGTCAAGAAGACAATGTGCATCGTTTTATTGCGAGACTTGTTCATTCGCGCTTCCATGGGGCGGGGGGATTATTTTATGTGCCACTCGCTTCTCTGCCTTTTCGATTTTGGGTCATATTCGAACATCCGGGATTTGTCTCCGGTTATGACAGAGTTAAGAAATTCCGGCTTATTTTGAACCCAATTCAATAAATTTTGACAGGACGAAACTTGTTCTGTCTGGTCTTCCGCCATAACTTTCGGCACAAGCTTCGCGCAGACCTTGCGCATTTCCAGATTCTCGGTCACTGTCTGTGTGTCTCGGTCTCACTGTCTCGGTCACAATATGTAGGGGGTCAGCAATTTACTGGATGCTCAATCGACGGTCGGAAAGAAAAACTTCTCGCACATGATTCACATTTTCGTCGGTTGGGTCGTTGGGTCCAGACGGGGTTCGTCGGCGACCTCCTCCCGTCCCTCCTTGAATGCCTTTTGCCACCTCCCGGACGGTGATCTTGAAATGCAGTCGTCTTTGAAGGCCTCTTGAATCATCTGGAATATTTTTGTTGCATTCTTTCCCAGTGGCACGCAAAATTTGATGGCGTATCGCTCGTCATGCGAACACTCCATGTTACGCAACACGAACGCGCCTTGTTACAAAGAAATGTTGAGAATTAGCGTATCCTCAGGATATCATGAAGACGCACAGTAGTAGTTATTATAGGAGGCAACCGCCCACTGAGGTCATTTGCGTAGTATGTGTTTTCATTCACAAAGTTGTACATTCATGACAAAAGTGTTCCTGATAATAGAAAATTAAAGATACGTTCAATCTTCTAATAAATTCCTGCGCAAAAATGTTACATGCCACACCATATTACAGTTGTTCCATTACCTCATTCCAAAACCGCAAGAGATAGAATGCATGAAAGTTTGGCTGCATTTAGTGGACTTCAGATAAGGTAACTTGTTAGCAATTCTCTGTGCGTTATTGCTAATGTCCACAGAGAGAGAGGAATCTGTTACTGACGAGAGTTACGTCGGTGGGAAGTTCAAGTAACTAACAAACATTGGTATCTCTACAAACATATACTGTCAACGCTGCTATTGAACGTTTCTAAATTAATAGATGCAGTAATAAATTTTAGAAATCTAATATACGTTACAATGGTATTGAATTCTGAGCGTGTTTCACTTTTGACGATGGCTTTCATTTGAAAAGAGAATAAAATAATAATATTTATTTCGACGACTTTAAATCTGAAATTAACTAAAATATAGTTTTGTTGTTAATAGCGGCTTTGATTTGTTGTAAGTGATAAATTATTGTGTGTTCTAATATATGCAATTCAATATCGCTGTTAATTTCTCTATTTTAATGATAACATCATTCTCTCCCGAATATTCCAAAAACAATATCATAGACGATAATTTGGAAACGATGGATTGGAGGCTTTTGAAATTTGGGTGCGGAGAGGAATGAATAAGGTGAAGTGGATAGAAAGGAAAAGAAATGAGGCTTGGTTATGGTAGGCGAGGAGAGAGGATTGTTAGAAGAAATCCTAAGGAGAAAAGGCAAATGGATGAAAAGGATATTGATCGGCAGTGGGATTTTGAGAACTGTGATAGAGAGGAGAATGTTAGGCAAGTAAGGAAGGGGAAGGAATAAGATATGGATGTTGGACAGGATTTAGGGAGAAGGGAATTATATGGAGATGAAGAGGGGCTTGTTGCAAAGTGGAATGTTGTGTTGTGTTTTGCTAGGAGAGATCAAATATTTATTTCGTATCCTTCTCCACTCGGTCAAAGTAGTATGGACGTAGGAAGAAGAATTGCGCTAGGCAAGGAGGCTTTCTCAAGGAGGAGGGAGTTTATGACTGGGACGTTGAGTAGGGAGGTTAAGACCAGACTCGTAAACACTTTGATATGGAGCCTATGTACGGCGCGGAAACGTGGTCGCTGAAGCAGGAGGATAGACGCAGATTGGAGGATTTTGAAATGTGGGTGTGGAGAAGAATGGAAAAGGTGAAATGGATCTAAAGGAAAACAAATGAGGAAGTACTAGGGATGGTGGGCGAGGAGAAGGGTTTGTTTGGAGAAATCCTATGGAGGTAGGAAAAATGGATGAAAGGGGTATTGAGCGGCAGTGGGATGTTGATGAAGGTAATAGAGGGGAGAATATTAGGGAGACAAGGAAATGTCAGGAACAGGATAGGGATGTTGTACGGGATGAAGGGAGAAAATAAATGCACAGAGATGAAGAGAGACCTGATGTAGAGTAGGTTGCTGGATTGGGTTTTGTTTGGAGCTACAAAATATTTATTTGATAGTTGTGTCCATCCATAAACCTACCTTAACCGGTAGATTACCTAATACATTCTTTTCCATCAAAAACCTACCTTGACCGGTAGATTACCTTAATAAAAATATTAGGTTCGCACTCCAGAATGAAGACAGATCCCAACTCTTTACACATCAAAACTACTATTGGACCAGATGCTAAAGTGGACTCGAGTACAATTATTTGTTCGGCTGAAGATAGACTGAGTAAAGATTTATGTAATATTTTCATATTTTTTGTATAATTAATTGTATATGTATCACTATTCATTTTGCAGGTCATTAAGTAATACTTTGTTATTGGTGATAGATGCTATGGTATGGATGAATATGGAGTCTTTCGTTCAATAACCTTTTATATAACATATATTTTTTTATATCTGAGGTTCCTCTGTAAAGGTCCGCAAATATTTTTGCTGACTAATTAACTGTAATCGAACAGATCAAGCATCGAAAATGCTAAAACAAAGAAAAGTGAACATTAACGCAAAAGAATGGGATTAAAATCATTTGAATTTCATGCAGGGAAAATATCAAACCGACTTTTAGATTAATATCTGTGATAGATATGAATTGTTTAAAAATGTAATGAAATCAATATTAATTAAAACTAAATGCTAAGGTGAACAAAATTTGACAGATGAACATGGTTTGATTCGTAATGACTTTGGACTCACACTTCTATGTGATGCCTTGGGTAATTCATATTCTCAAAAAACCAAATGTGTGAATTCTCAAACCGTATTACGTGAGCTCCACTGTCATATATCAAATTATATATTTGGTTTGATTACTCTGTATTTTTTATAGTTTCTTCTGCATTTGTGTGACCAATGAAGTACTCTGAGTTCTCAGTTACACCTAATTGGATTGAAGGACGATTTTGAATCGAATTTATGCTGAGAAATAAGGTTAAAGAAAAGCTAAAACTTTTTTGACAATAAGCTGCTCGAAAATTTGAAAGCGTTTGTGCACAATACTCCAAAATTACTCAGTCATTCAAATGTTATGTCTATTATCAATCACCACCACAATAAACAACTATAAGATTAGTTAAGTTGTCGTACAACTTCATCAGATCTGTCGATGCCACGCCGTAGGGAAACCATGGTCGAGTGATAAATCATTTATAAATTGAGGAATTACATGTGGGTAGAGCCCAAACTACCCTTTATGCATCATGTGCGGTGGTGGGACACTGTTCCTTTCCACTTTTTAGCATTCAATCTTGCACCGTGTTCCAGGAATCAGAAAATCATACTCCCAGGGTGTTAGGTGGAGATATTGAAGATATTCACCCAAATTTTGAGCCAGAGAGTCCCCGTCCGGTAGATGACCACCCGAACTAGCCAG